>JBCNYH010047052.1:0-11739 GCA_039654325.1 Tandanus tandanus | reverse complement strand
CTATCTATCTATCTATCTATCTATCTATCTATCTATCTATCTATCTATCTATCTATCTATCTATCTATCTATCATCATCATCATCATAATCATCATCATAATCATCTTCTGCTTGATCCGGGGTCGGGTCGCGGGGGCAGAAGCCTAAGCAGTAAGGTCCAGACATCCCTCTCCCCAGCCACTTCCTCCATCTCTTCTGGGGGGACGCTAAGGCATTCCCAGAGACATAGTCCCTCCAGCGTGTTTTGGGTTGACCCTGGGGTCTCTTCCCGCTTGGACATGCCCGAAACACCACGCCAGGTTCAGGAGGCATTCTAATCAGATGCCCAAGCCACCTCAACTGGCTCCTCTCAATGCGGAGGAGCAGCAGTTCTACTCCGAGCTCCTCCCAGAGGGCTGAGCTTCTCATCCTATCTCTGCAAAGGAAGCTCATTTCAGCTGCCTGTATCCGTGATCTTGTTCTTTCGGTCACTACCCAAAGCTCGTGACCATAGGTAAGGGTTGGAATGTAGATCGACTAATAAATTGAGAGGTTTGCCTTTTGGCTCAGCTCCCTCTTCACCACAACGAACCTGTACAAGCTCCGCTTTACAGCAGAGGCTGCACCGATCCGCCTGTCGATCTCTCGTTCCATCCTTCCCTTATTTGTGAACAAGACCCCAAGATACTTAAACTTCTCCACTTGGGACAGGACTTCATTCCAGACCCGGAGGGTGCATTCCACCCTTTTCCAGTTGAGAACCATGGCCTCAGATTTTGAGGTGCTGATTCTCATCCCAGCTGCTTTGCACTCAGCTGCGAATCACTCCAATGAGAGCTGGAGGTCCCAGCTCGATGAAGCCAAAAGGACAACATCATCTGCAAAAAGCAGAGATGAGATCCTATGGCCACCAAACCAGAACCCCTCAATGCCTTGGCTGCACCTAGAAATTCTGTCCATAAAAATTACAAACCAAACTGGTGACAAAGGACAGCCTTGGCGGACTCCAACCCTCACCGGAAATGAATGCGACCTGTTGTTACCAATGCAGCCCAAGCTCTATGGTACAGAGTGGTACAGAGACCTAATGGCCGGTAGCAACGGATCCAGTAAACCTTCTCTAAATCCACAAAGCACATGTGGACCGATTTGGCAAACTCCCATGCCCCCTCCAGGATCCTGTAGAGTGTATAGAGCTGGTCGAGAGTGCCGCGGCCAGGACGAAAACCACATTGCTCCCCCTGTATATGAGGTTCAACTATTGGTCGGATCCTCCTCTCCAGTACTCCTGCATAGACTTCCCTGGGTAGGCTGAGGAGTGTGATTCCACGATAGTTAGAACACACCCTCTGGTCCACCTTTTTAAAAAGGGTAACTAACACCCCGGTTTGCCAATCCAGAGGTATGGCCCCTGATGACCATGCGATGTTGCAGAGATGTGTCATCCAGGACAGCCCTACACCATTCAGAGCCCTGAGATATTCTGGGCGGATCTCATCCACCCCCTAAGCCCGACCACCAAGGAGCTTTTTCACTACCTCAGCCCCAGCAATGGGCAGACCCCCACCCGAACCCCCAGGGTCTTTTTCCTCTACTGAGGACATGTTGATGGGATTAAGGAGTTCCTCGAAGTATTCCTTCCACCTCCCGATGACATCCCCTGTCGAGCCCACTTCCACTGTAAACAATATTTGTGGAGAACTGCTTCCCCCTCCTGAGGCATCGGATGGTGGTCCAGAACCTTTTCGAGGCCAACGGATAGCCACTTTCCAGGCTCTCACCGAACTCCTCCCACACCCGAGATTTTGCATTGCGACAGCCCGGGCAGCAGCTGCCTCGGGAGCCCCACATGCCAAAAAGACCTCAATAATGGAGGCACAAAACATGGCCCATTCAGATCCCATGTCCCCTGCCTCCTTTGGGATGTGGTTGTAGCTCTGTCGGAGGTGGGAGTTAAAGGCTCTTCTGACAGGATACTCCACCAAACATTCATAGGAGACCCTAACTACAAGCTTGACCTGCCAGGTCTCCCCTGCCATCGGAGACAGCTCACCACCAGGTGGTGATCGGTTGACAGCTCAGCTCCTCTCTTCACCCAAGTGTCCAGAACATGTGGCCGCAAGTCCAAAACACGACTACAAAGTCGATCATAGAACTGCAGCCTAGGGTGTCCTGGTGCCAAGTGTACTTATGGACACTCTTATGTTTGAACATGGTGTTCGTGATGGACAAACCGTGACAAGCACAGAAGTCCAACAGCGAAACACCATTCGGGTTCATACCGGGACATACCGGGACAACGATATTCATTGGTGCTTATGATTGAGTGTGACATGGTGGAGAAAACTGAGACACTAACAAAGTGACAGTGTCATGTCGTTAAAAATAAATACAGTGTGCTTAGTGCTAACCCGCTTGGGGAAATGTTAGCATGAATCAGTTTAGCTTTCATACCTGAGCAGCACTGCACCTTAAAGAGTATAACTAATGCTGTGGGCTTTAACGGCCTTCAGAGGACAAGATACACTCTTCTGTTTGTGTTATACCTGCATGTGCGCGCGCGTGTGTGTGTGTGTGTGTGTGTGTGTGTGAGTGCGCGTGATTTTGTGCGTGCTTCTTGGGCAGCCTCTTGATAATAAGTAGATTATCTTAAAGGTTATTTCTCACCTCCTGTAAAATGTCACTGTCTCACTCACAATGATGCCTTAAAGTCATCTTAAGCCACGCACACACACACACACACACACACACACACACACACACACACACACACACACAGCTGACAGTGTACAGTTTCCAAGGCTTCATGGGTAATACACCTGCTCACAGTTCTATGTGTGATTATAATCACTCTAGTGCTGCTGTTCCTTAGCCTCATTTAAAACACACACACACACACACACACACACACACACACACACACACACACACACACACACACAGGGTAATAATGAGTGTATAACAGTATATAAATAATAACGAGTGTATAACAGTAGATAGGGGCGGTATCAGTACCTGATCTGAGTGTTGGTGGAGTTGCTGTAATCACCGGCATTTGTTTGTTGGTCAGTTTGCCTTTGAACAAAATCCTGACCACACCCATGCATGGATTTTCAACAAACTTTGGTGAGGACACTTCCCTACCTGAATCCTGAAAGACATTTTGATTTTGGAAAGTCCTGGGTCAAAGTTCAAGGTCAAAGCAAGGTAGAATATTTTTGACATTGACATTTCCCATTAAAGGTAAAATTATGTGGATCTGAGAGACAAAGCAACATAGACTCAAATATACAATGAGGGACAGATAGGAAACCAAATAAGGAATTCAAATGCGACAATTACTTTGACACTGAGTGACCTTGAACAGTAAAAGTCAAAAAGTTTTGAGCAGTTATCACTTTGAAATGAGTGAACTCATACATGGACTTTCAAATTACCTTTAACCTTAAAGCAAAGGGTTGTCATATATCAAGTAAACTGGAGTCACATGACTGCCATATTCAAGAGAAATTATGTAAAAAAAATAAAAATAAAAATAAAAAAAGAAATTAATAATAAAAAACAAGAAAATAAATATTGGTAAATTAGTTAAATGAAATATTATTGTAGATATAGAAAAATAATAAAAATACAAATGAAAACATTGAAAAATAAGAAAATGAATGCAGAAGAAAAAGTAATGAAGAAAAATACAATAAAAATGAAAGAAAAGAAATTAATGTGAATAATAAAAATAATGAAAGTAATTTGTGTAATGATTTTACATCCTGTAGCGTTTTTATTTATGTGGTGCCTCATAACTCGAGGATCATCAGTTTTAAACTCAAGGAGAAAAACTATGTAACAGCCACACACTCTTCCAGTGATGGGTTCCTCTGGGGTTCTTTAAAGTGTAAAGAAAGTTTACCAAACTCTCCTGTTGTACATGAACATATGTATGTTTTCATTATCAGGTGGTTTTTTACTTACAGTTTGTTGTAAGCTGCTAAAATCCATTTGATAGTTTGCACTAGCCAGTTTAAAAAGACTGCTGTGTCACTCACGAGAGTACGATATCGCAAGAATAGGATGTGGACACGTCAGTTCATATAAATCAAGATATTAGAAATAATAACACTCACTCACCCTCACGCACTCATTTGCCAAACAGATTCATCCTTTTAGGGTTGTGAGAAGGCTGCAGCCTATCTCAGCCAACACTGGGTCAAGGCGGGGTACACCCTGAACAGTTCTCCAGACCATTGTAGAGCCAACACACACACAACTATTCACATCTAGGGGCAAGCTGGAAAATCCAGCTTAATGTGCATGTCTTTGGACTGTAGGAGGAAACCAGAGTACCCAGATGAAACCCACACAAGCACTGGGAGAACATGCAATCTCCACAGGAATCGTTAAACCCAGGACCATATATAAACATATAGAGATATTAAACACATAAATCAGATATAGACTGGTGAAGTTCTGAATAAAATAAAACTCGGCACATATACAAATCATACGCGCTTTTGTTCACATAGCTCAAAGCAAGTGTGCGCTTGTACATAGTAAAGAAAGAATACCGCGGCAAGTATTCATATACAGATTAGTTAAGTAATGTTGAGGAAAAAACTGAGATCACGTGACCTTTCGCTACTTTTCACATTACAATGGCGCCCCCCTGTAGGCGGAGTTATTACTCATTTTTCATTTTTTACATGTAAAAAAGGTTTATCAAAGAGTGTGATTTAACAGAAACAGACAGACACTATGCCTTTATTGAGTTTGGGTTTCATTTCCTTTTAAAGAGATCTTAGCTATAGTTTTTTTTTTAAATGAATTTTTTTTTCGCATTCATTACGAATGTAAAATATATTAATAAAAAGTAACAAGCATGGGGGTTTTTTTGGTTTGTTTTCTTGTTTGTTTGTTTGTTTGTCTTTTTGTGCATAGTATGTAGCCATCATGGCTACCTGTTTTGTACCTCTAATGTTTGAAAACTGAATTAAGCTCCAGAATCCTTGTTTCTGTTTATTTAGTCTCTTATATATAGGGCATTTTATCACATTTTATTTACTGTAGAAGTCCCCTAAAGGGCCTTATCACATTATTATCAACCCCAGCGAGCACTATCATGATTTATCTCCCGTACGGGCACTCCAGAGGACCTTTTATCACATTTTACTTACTATATCGGCACTCTAGAAGTTACTTAATCACTTTCTTATTTACTATAGAGCCACTGTAATGAGCATACTCATGGTTTATCTGCCACAGAGGAACCCTAGGGGGCACTTTATCACATTTTATCTACAATATGGACACCTTAAAGCACATGATCATGTTTTATTTACCATAAATGCACCCTACAGGGGGCCATTTTATTTACCCTAGGGGAGTTTTAAACAAAACAGGCACCTTAGAGTGCACTATCATGATTTATCCCTTGTATTTACTCTGGGGGCATTTTAAAAGGCATTTTTATCACATTTTATATGTCATATGGGCATCATAAAGAGCATGATCATGTTTTATCTACCCCAGGGGCATCCTAGTAGACACTTTACCACATTGTTTCTACCACACAGGCACCTTAGAGTACATGATGATCATGATTTATACGCTATAGTGGACCCTAGAGGAAACGTTATCACATTGTATATATGATATGTCGATCTTAGAGTGGATTTTATTTTATCTACCAAAGAGGAAAATTAGTTTTTTTTTGCATTTAGTTTATTTTGCATTTTGCATCTCTGCACCAGCACTTTTTCATCTGAAGGGATAATCAGCGTGCAGAACTGCCGACTTTTCCCAGTGCGAGTGAAATGGAGTGTTACAGTGGTACATTCTTCATATTCAGATTCATGAGTATTTGATTATCTTTGTATGAAACAAATACAAGCAGTTAAAGACCAGTCGAGAGTTCTGTTTACGGTCTCTTCACAAACCATTTTCTTTACATGGAGAACTTTATCTTATGAGGTTTTCCGAAAGAAATGCCTCACTAGGGGTTCTTTGGGTGCTAGTTCTAGTTCATCAGGGTTCTTTTTCAAGTGTGACACAGTGATGCAGTGTTACACATATTCACCTCACAGCAAGAAAGTCCTGGGTTTAACCCTCATTGGGTTTCCTCCAGGTACTCTGGTTTCCTCCAACAGTCTAAAGACATGTACATTAAGCTAATTAGCTGCTCCAGCTTGCCCCTAGGTGTGAATGTCAGTATGAATTGTTGTTTGTGTTGGCTGGTGAGCTGTTCAGGGTGTACCCTACCTTCACTCAGAGTCAGCTGAGATAGGCTGGAGCTCCCCTGTGACCCTGTTAGAGGATAAAGTGGTTTGAAAATGAATAGGCTTTTTTTTTTTAAGGAGATCCTCAAAGATAAGTTTACGAACAATTTTCTCAGAATTAAACCAAATTGTAACCAAGGAAATTTCTTCCAAAAGCAGCAGCAAGAGTGCAGGAACATGCGTCCTCAAGGGTTCTTTGTCCAGCTGATGGTTCATTTCTTGAGGGGTTCTATTTGAAATCTGTCAGTGAAGAAACAGGTTTATAACACACCCGTATTCAGTCAGTTACTCAGTGGGTTCTTTAGTTCTTCAGGTTCCTGAGATGATCTTAATCTGTAAGGTTTCTCTTTCAGAACTTGGCTGGTTGATGGATCTACTGCTAGTTCTGCTGGTAAATAGGAAACCATTTCTGAAAGCCAGAGCTTTAAAGACTCCCTTTAAAAATAATTGCCTCTTAATTAAACAATTCAATCAGTGAAATCAATTCCAACGCACACACATAGACGGTCTCCTCGGGGGTTCTGTACATGCTTAAAGCCAGAGACAAACAAACCAAATGTGGGTTTGTGTGGAATAATATGGGACACGTGATACTGAGAGATAAACTACACTTTAGAAAAATGGGAACATCATCGCTGCTGTCAGCCTAGACACTGTCTTTATTCCAAAAGAGAGAGAAAGAGAGAGAGAGGGAGAGAGAACCTGTCACGGCTGGAGCACTGTCCTGAGAGTGGAGATCATTTCATATAGCTCACAGACAGCCCTGTCTTCTCTATCGATATCTATAGTACATTACGGAGGAAGAACAGGTCACTCTGCAACTCAGGAGCAAGTCTGTCACTGTCGTGATGCTTTTTAAATAGCTTCCAGAGTGACTTTAGGTGATCTTCCTCTCCCAGTGACCAAAAAAAGGTATTGTATAAAGTCTTGTTGTAGGTACATGTCTCCTGTTAGGGTCGCGGAGAGGTGGAGCCTATCTCAGCCAACTCTGATGGTGTACACCCTGAACTGTCTCACACCTAGGGCAATTTGAAACAGCCGATTAGCATGTCTTTGAACTGTGGGAGGAAACCGGAGTGCCTGGAGGAATCAGGGAGAACAAGCAAACTTCACACACAAACACCCTTGCCTAGTCTTATATTCGAACCCAGGACCTTCAGGACTTGCTGTGAGGTAGATGTCACCACACGGGAATCTGGTTGACGAAGATTTTAATGTCTTTTTCTGTCTTCGGGAATCTACACTTCGGCAGTGTGATGCTGCGACAGATTATTACGGGATGTCCTGTGTAATGAGCTGACCAATTATCCATGCTCCACCAGGGGGCAGACTAGGTGTCCCGCTCTCCTGTCTATGTTTTTTAACAATACCCTACTAGTGTGTCACATGATCTGCACACTCTGTGACATCATCACCTACTGATTGATCTACACACTCTAAGAAGATGTCACAGAGAGGGGGCACTACCACCTGCAGGGCTTTATACTGCTTCTAGTTGAGGGCCGTCCCCTTGTAGTGGGATAGACCACTTTATCTTACAGGGCCCAGACTCAGTGTAACTGTCTCTTTGTCTGTCTCTCTGACACACTGATGATGTCACAGACAGAGGCATTACCACCTTTGGAGATCCCACCCCCAGAACTTAACGCACTGCTTTTATTTTTATTTTGTATGTCTCTTATCTCTTGGTATGGAAGCAGATGACTCAAGCAGCTTCAATTTCATTCCCAGCTCTGATGTCCAGTATCTCGCGGCCAGCAGGACAAGTCCTCTAAAGCACGTAAATCCATGGGAGAGATGACGTGTGTGTTCTTAACTCCTTTAACCCATTGTTCTCTACAGAGGAAGCACATCAGTAATTAAGGAAGCTGCTCGTGTAGCTACATGACATGTTCGAGTCCTAGAGCCGCTGCTGTGATCTTATCAAGTACACCATCTTCTTTCGGATTCAGTGGAAAAAAATCCAGAGGGTAGGATGTATTTTTGTAGTACCCATTCCTGTGCGGTGTTGCTTCACATCACCCTCATCACCTCCATTTGAAATAAAGCAACTGCAGAAGACTCAGAATCCCAGGTGTACATCACAGCCCAGTTCGTTTCATCACTATGAGAACATTTTCTTTTCTTTGTGGCCATGAAATCACATGTGGACTGCAGGAGGAAAATGAAGTACCCTGAGGAAACCCAGGCAAACATGGGGAGAACATGCATTCATTCATTCATTCACTCACCACTTAATCATATTAATATGGCCTAACACAGGGCAGTTCTGCTGGTAGTTCAGAGTGGTTCCAAACCGTGTTGGAGCACAATGACATCGTCTTCACACCGCAATGATGTTCACCATCAACCGGCACTGAGTATCAAAATGCTTAAAATTTCACTGCGGTTCTAGAAACTGTGCATCAGTGTCTTGCTGTCTTGTAGCTGCCGTGTTGTCGCCCTTCACAGCCTTGTTGCCCTTCTGTACCGTGTTTAATACACCCTCCTAACAGCCTCAATACAACCTCAATATAAGCTCATTACAACCTCAATACAACCTCATTGTAACCTCAATAAAACCTCAATACAACTTAATTACAACCTCCTTACAACCTCAATGCAACCTAATTACAACCTCCTTACAGCCTCAATATAATCTCATTACAACCTCAATACAATCCTACTACAACCTCATCACAACCACATTACAACCTAAACCGCTGTCATATTTTGAAGATTCAGCCCAGTTTGAAACCAGACTGAACCACTCTCAGAAACACCCCCATGTGAAGGCTGCTCTAGGATTGTGGGGTACAAGGCTGCTATAGGAGGGCAAGGTACACCCTGGGTACACCCTGAACAGCTCACCAGACTATCGCAGGACAACCATTCACACTCGCACATGGGGTAATTTAGAACCATTCACACTCGCACATGGGGTAATTTAGAACCATTCACACTCGCACATGGGGTAATTTAGAACAGCCAATTAGCCTAATGTGCATGTCTTTGGACTGTGGGAGGAAAATTAAATACCCAGAGGAAACCCACACAAGCATAAGGACAACACGCGGACTCCACACAGAAACTCCCTCGCCAAGCCCAGGACTCGAACCCAGAACCGTCTGGCTTTGAGGCAGGTGTGCTAACCATGACACCTCCGTGCCGCCCGCAGGGAGAACATTCATTCATTCATTTATTTCCTAAGCCGTATAATCCCAATTAGGGTCGCGGCGAGGCTGGCGCCCATCTCAGCCGACTCTGGGCAGAAAATGTTCTACTTAAAACCTTTTTGTAAAGATGTCTTTTTTGTAAAATATTTCTCCAGAGTTCTTCAAAAAGTTAATGGTTTTGTTTTTCTTATTTGGAAACTTTTCCGAGAGGTGAATGTGCTTCAGTAAAGTAAATCGTTGTGGTTCTCAGCGCGGTTATACTCTGCACAGTTCACAGAGGGACAGAGTGAAGAACTCTGCTGGTAGCGTAATGAATGTGGGTGTATTATAAAGCCTTTTTACATGCTCGGGTCCAAACATGAGTTCTCCTGAGGGACTCATTAAAACAGCCGGGAGACACCATGTGTTCACAATATAGAGTGTGTGGGTCACTGAACAAAACAAACATCTCACAGTAATACCACTGATACACACTTTATAAACACTGATACTTACTGAGGTCGACTTAATAACCCGACTCTGTTCAACTCCGTTGCAAACGTCAATCAGTCTGTCTGCAGCTTCCAGTAATAATCCTGTACAAATCCTACCATCATTTGAGGTGGACATGCTAAACACTACACCACTGTACCATATGCAACGCAAATGCTGATGTTTCTCAGGCGAGTGCATATTCATTCCACACCCTTTTGTTTGTGAGCCAGCCTATGTCTTCAATTTTATATTCCGTCCCCCATAACTGCGACAGACCGCCTCTAACATCGGCTGGTATGGCCACGGTAGTCCCAGCTATGGTTCTTATGTGTCAGTCGGTTACGTGCGACCATGGTGTAAGTTTTTGCTGCTTTTACTCGGACACTTGCGCCAGAACTAATTGCCTCTGTTCAACTGCTGTGTAAAAGCGATTTGTAGGTGCAACATGCTGCACTTTTCAACGTAGTGCAAGTTGTTCTGCTTGCTGTCTGAAAACAATCGGTGACAAGTAGGAGGGTTCACGAGTGTGCAGTAGTGCTCATCAGGGTTCTCTCCATTAGCTTGCTTGCATATTGTGCAATTCTGTAACCATGGGGGCAACTTGTTCCTGCTTGCATCTGTAAAGCAGCTTAAGATGTTCAGGACAGAAAAGATTTTCACTCTCAGAAAATCAAGTCTATTAATGCACCTTTATAAATACTGATACGGCTACAGCCCCTTAAGGTTCGCTACCCTTTAAGGTACTTTGTTGTACCCCTTATTTACTGGTCAGGAAAATATATAACATAGCAATCAAAAGTTTTCACACCATTTCTAATTCTATAAAAAAAATCATTTTATCCCTTAAAAAAACTATTTCTAAGGCTGAGCCCGGACACCTTCTGAAGTAAACTTATTTCGGCTGCTTGTATCGCAATCATGTTGTTACGGTCACTACCCAAATCTCATGACCATAGCTGAGGGCTGAAACAGATGGAGCAGTAAAACAAAAGCCTTGCGGTCGGCTCAGCTCCCTCTTCACCATAATGGACCAGTGTAGCGCCCTTATTTCTGCTGATTCACCTGTCCATCTCCCGCTTCATTCTACCATCACTCATAAACAAGATAGGATGATGAGATCATAGATCCAGGGGGAGCTTGGGGTAGAGCCGCTGCTGCTCCACATCGAAATTAGTCAGTTGAGGTGGTTCGGGATCTGATTAGAATGCCTCCTGAGAATGCTTCCATTTTTAACCTCTCTGCTCTTGTCTGTCGTTTCCACACGCTTCAAGAGGACCACCATCGTCCCTGTCCCAAAGAAACCTAATGTGAGCTGTCTTAGTGACTATCACCCAGTAGCACTCACCTTCATCATCATGAAGTGCTTTGAGCGTATAGTCAATGCTCACATCACACCTTCACTGCCTGGCTCTGCTCACTGCTCTCTCACACCTGGACCACAAGAACATTTCTGTGCGGATGCTGTTTATCGACTACAGCTCTGCTTTCAACACCATAATCCAGGCTTGTCATGAAGCTACGGGATCTATGCATCAGTGCCCCATTATGCAGCTGGATCCTGGACGTCCTGACAGGCAGACCACAGGTGGTGCGGATCAGTAGTGTAACATCCTCCACACTGACGCTCAGCAGCTGTATACCCTGTTCACTCACAAATGTACGGCCAAACACAGCTACAACACCGTTAAGCTCTACAGAGGGTCGGCAGATCAGCACAACGCATCACCAGGACTGAACTGCCAGCCATCCAGATAAATTCCCACAACATTTTGCACACTCTACCCACTGTATACACACAAAGCACTACCTCTGCACTACAACCACTTCAGTATTTCTTTTAGTACTCTGTATTTATCCTACT
>JBCNYH010046925.1:0-11742 GCA_039654325.1 Tandanus tandanus | reverse complement strand
CGCTTTGAAGCCAGATTGATTAGGGTCAAGAAGGTTATTCTGCAAAAGATAGAAAGATATTTGGTTATAAATAGTGCATTTAAGAATTTTAGAAAGGAAAGAAAGAAAGTGATACTGGTCTGTAGTTGCTGATGTCTGATCGATCCAGGGAGGGTTTCTTTAAGATGGGTAGAACCCTGGCTCACACACACTCATTCACACTCACTCTCACACCTAGGAGCAATTTGGAACTGCTATTCAGTCTACTGAGCATGCTTTTGGACTGTGGGAGGAAACTGGAGTACCCAGAGGAAACCTACACAAGCACGGCGAGAACATTCAAACTCCACACAGAGATGCCCTGAGCCCGGGAATCGCACCCAATACATCCTTGCTGTTAGGCGAAAGTGCTAACCACTGCTCCACCATGTCGCCCTGTTTTCTAATATTTTTATACTATTTCAATTCGTTCATTTATTCATGCATTCATCCATTCCGTCATTCCCTTTTCCCAGGAGGAGGTCAGGTGAACAGATCAGATTTCTCTATCACCAGCCACAGATATTCCCAAGCCACTTGTGAGCTCTAATCTCTCCAGCCCCAGGGTCTCTATCCTGTGGGACATGTCTGATACAGCTCTCATAATTACTGACCAGAGGGCGTCCTTTTAAGGTGCCTTTTGTTTTAGAGGAGCAGCATATTCACTCCAAGAATCTTCCAAACTCCTGACCTCCTTATCCTATTATTAGTAGTAGGAGGAGGAGGATGAGGAGGAAGAGGAAGAGGGGAGTAGGAGGAGGGGTAGGTGTATTCATTCTCAGCCTTGCTTTTCAAAGCATCTGGTTCTTCTCACCACAAGTCTGTGTTTATCAGAGATAAAGGTTTACGGCCAGAGGTGATCCTCTGTATATGTTGCAATGCATACACCTATGTAGCATAAACCATTTATTGTCAAAACCTTGTGGTACACACTATCACAAAATTTACACATCCAGACACTGGTGTTCCTCCCTGATGTGTAGCTGTGCAGTATTAGTGGAAATACAGCATACAGTCTTACCTTTTTTTTTTTTACACTGCTGGTTTTCAGGAATTCTGTAATAGAGTTTATATGATATCACAAACAATCAGATTTAACTAGATTATATAAAAACAAAGAAAAATTTTAAAAGTCAAAAATTGGGCCTTTCTTCAAAAAAAGAACAGAAGAAAGTAATGTTCCTTTCCCAGTTTGTAACAGAAACCATTAACCAAGCGCACTGCCTCACTACTCCCTCCAACAGAGAACTAGCTATTATATATTACACACTAGAATACATCAGACTCCAGCTTAAGATTCTAGTGAATGCATCCATCATATAAACACCATCACAAACACCTCACCACATTTTATTTATGCTATAGGCCACATAAACCTCACAGACACATCATCTTCATTAGTGCACTGTGAACACTGTGTCCCAAACCACATGTTCATATATTACAATTAAACACAGAAGGTGAGGTGGATATCACTGAATCGTCCCTGAGACGGAACATTCATTCATTCATTTTACTGTCGAACCTGTTAATCCTATAAGGGTTGCAGGGAGACTGGAGCCTATCTCAGCTGACTCTGGGTGACGGTGGAGTACACCATGAATAGCTCACCAGCCAATCCCAGGATCATGAGACACAACATCAAGGGTTTATTCAGTGACATCCACCAAGCCTGATGCAAATAATTGTTTTAGTATAAACTACATGGTTAATATAAGAGAAGCAAACTAAAAGAAGATTCTCATTCAAAGTTAGAAAATTGTGCTTTTTTGTGTAAAGAGCTTTCTTTGTATTTTTGGGGATAGCATTTTGTTAATTTTTTAAAATTTCAGAATCAGTGAGTGTGAGATATTGTGAGATCTGAATGATTTTCTTCAGTACTCAAGTGTGGCGTAGTTACCAATTTCTCATGAGTTAAAGTGAATGCTCACATTAGCGTGTGCACGTGGCACGATTACAAGGCTGATACCTTAGCCACTCCTTGATTAATCCACAAAGTGGGGCATGAGATCAAAACATGTTTTGTTTGGTGTCGAGTGGTACCTCTGGCTATAAAAAGCCTGGTAAAAAAAGTTTAAGTTTGTGAAAAGTGAGGATGCCATGACTGCCACAAGCAAGCAGAGACCAGGCCCTGGGCATCCTGAGTGCTGGAATGACCGCTGCAAGGGTAGCAGCACACTTTGGCATGCATCGTTAAACTGTTGTACGCCTTCAGACACGCCACAGACAGACAGGAACCACCCAAGACCGACCAAGACCTGGCCAGCCACGTGTCACTAAACGTGCACAAGACCGTCGTATCCAGGTGATGCATCTGAGGGACTGTTTCTGTCCAGCAACAGTGACGACGGCTGAGGTTCCTGGTACTCGCCGCAACCACATCAGTGCTTGTACAGTGCACAGAAGGCTCAGGGAAGAAGGTATCCGGTCGTTCAGAGCACATGTTGATATGGTCCTGACAGACCGCAGGCGCTGAAGAACACTAAAATGTGTTTTTACTTGCCACTGTGTGTGTCTGAAATATCTATTCTTGATTTGTATATTATTTAACTAATTTGGTTAAACATAA
The DNA here is from genome assembly GCA_039654325.1 of Tandanus tandanus. Taxonomy (NCBI): domain Eukaryota; kingdom Metazoa; phylum Chordata; class Actinopteri; order Siluriformes; family Plotosidae; genus Tandanus; species Tandanus tandanus. Next base: position 9,155 of record JBCNYH010046925.1, on the reverse strand, counting down.
TAATAATTTCAATGTTGTGTTTTTAATGCCTCTAGTGCACCACCAATCAGAAATGAGACAATATTTTAGTATATTAGCATATACTATTATATACTATAGTGTATAATTCATAAGATCTGATTGGTCAACTACCTCTGAATCTTTATTCTCAGTGGATAATGCTTAAATCAATATGATAGACATTCACAATTTGCCACAGTCACTTGGAGTAGGAGGTATAAGTGCTTCACACTTTAAAATGGAAAAATAACCAATAAAAATTTTCATTTAATTTAGTTTTTCTTGTGTTTCCTGTAGTATATACTAAAATCCTTTAGGGAGCACTGTTTTAGTTTCTGACTGAGTAGGATGAACAGATCAGACGCTGTTAGCTACACAGAGCTGTTTAGCCGGCTCAAACCGCAGAGCTAACCTGAGATGCGCCAGCGTTGTGGTTAAAATGTGTAAATATAAAGTATAAAAATCTAATTTTGGTTTGTTTTCTTTAGTCCGGATAATAAAAAATAATAATAATCCTGGTTTCTCATCAGAACGTTTTGAAAACCTAAATGCAGCACCCATTTTTTCACGAGTTTTTTAAAGCTTTTAAAGCTAAATGTAGGTAAAGTGACAATACACCCTCGATAACCAGTCATTTACATGTACATTTAACATGTATTAAACTTTGAAAAACTGTCTATAGAACAGCAGCCTTGCAGTTCTGAAAATCTTTAGAAAATAGAACTATTTCAAACAGAACCAACCCAATCTCACAATCACAATCACAGCATCTAACACCCAATCGGCTTCTGCGTCGTTTTTACGTTGTCTAAGGCGTTCTCTGAGGTTTTGAGGAAAAATACAAATAAAAATTGATGCCAATGTCCGAGTGCGGGCGCTGATGAGAAACCGGTGATTTTATTCTTTTTTCCAGCCTTAGTTTATTTAGTTTTAGTTTAGAACAGATACTGATAGCCATTAGCTGTTCAGAATGTAGCGTGCCTTCACTCAGAGTCAGCTGGGAAAGGTTCCATCTTCTCCGCAACCATAAACAGGGTAAAGTGGTGTGGATCATGGAGTGGAGTGTGAGCTTTTAGCCAGCCCAAAGCACAGAATTCACCTGGACTGCCACAGTGTCATGGTAAATATAAATGATAAAAATCTCATTTTAGTTTGTTATTCTTATGTTTCCTGAACTAAATACTAAACACATTAACAGAGCATGGTGTACTTTGGTGTTTAATTGAGTGCACTGAACAGTCCAGACCAGACTCAAACTGCAGAGCTCATCTGACCTGCCTCAGTGTCGCAGTTAAAATATATAAAAATCTAGTTTTAGTTTGTTTTTAATTATCATTCATTCATCAATTCATTTTCTAAACTACTTAATCCTAATTAGGGTCGCGGGGAGGCTGGTGCCCATCTCAGCCAATTCCAGGCGTGGGCAGAGTACACCCTGGACAGCTCGCCAGGCCATTGCAATGTTTTTATTGTTTCTGCAAAGTACTACCACAGCTGAAGAGTTTAAAAAGACGCTGTTACACAGCTCCTGTCTATGCTAGGAGCTCATCTGCTTTCGTCTTGTTAAATAAATAAATAAATAACCATACCAGAAAAATATAATTTTAGTGTGCTTTTTTGCTTAGGTGGTAGTATATACTGAAACAATTACACACCTCAGACTCGGGGGATGTCACTAAAATGAATATTTCTCTTGTTGTTGCATCTCAGGGAAAATTCAGTGACTTCCACCTGGCCTTTAGTGCATAATTGTTAATTATTCCAAGATTGCGAACCAATAGGATTGCACTGTTCCTGTGTAGCATTTACTAAGTACTTAGTATATACTACATGGGAATAGTGAAATCTGATTGGTTTGCTATCTGATGCATAAAAATATTATTCTGAGACACTAAAGGTTTGTCACGGTCATATGGAGCAGGCAGCCTCAACATTATTATACTTTTTGTGTTTCCGTGTGGCATATATTTCAGCTTTGAATCAGTATACTCATGTTTACTTAATGTTCACACGAGCTACTAAGCTAAACTACTTCTTCACTCACTCATTTGCCAAGCTGCTTAATCCTGTCAAGGTCACGGGGAGGCTGTAGCCAACATTGGGCAAGGATACATCCTGAACAGCTCACCAACACATACACAACTATTCACACTCACACGGAGGTGAGCACCTGTTAGCCTCACAACCAGTTAGCCTAATGTGCATGTTTTTGGACTGTGGGAGGAAACCAGAATACCCGGAGGAAACCCATGCAAACACTGGAAGAACAAAAGTCCACATAGAAACTCCTGAGCCTGGGACTCTTCCAGAACTCAGGATCTTCTTGCTGTGAGGCAGACACGCTAACCACTATGCCGCGCACTGTATATAATAGGTAAATTTTGTAATTTAATTTACTACAGAAATAATGTAATCTTGCCTGTTGGTGCATACCTGCTGTACTTGTATAATACAGTTTGTACTGTGACAGCATGTAATTAGCATGTATTGCATTGGCTCAGGACAAACAGGTACAGTGGGGTGCACAAGGAGGAAACCACTAAGAAAAGAAATCATTCAAAGAGATTTGAGAAGAGAAGAAGAAACTAAGATAAGTTTTTAGTTCTTGTAAGAGCCGTCTATGATGTTTTAAATAGAAATTGGTAGTTTGGTGAAGGCCCAGATTCCCAAGAGCCAAACTCTTGGGAAAATCAGCAAACCTCAAACACTTTCTCTCATCCTGCAAGATACGTCTTACCCAGGAGACATACGCGTGGAGGCACAGCCAGGTCTTAACATGCCTAGAAACCATTGCTGGGAAACAAAGACTGAATAACAGTGCTATGTCTCTTGTGATTAGAAGCACCATCAGGCCCAAGGTCAGACAATGACCTTCCGCTCAGCAGCTCTGCTGTCTTTAACCGTTATGAGCCCTGTGTTTTTGGAGAATGGCGGATGTCCTGGACATAAGCATGTGATGCTTTTCCCGGTTTACCATTCGGAAAATTTATAGTACTGGGTTGACAATTTGATTTTCACACAATAATTTTTTAAGCAAAGAAATTTTATATTCGGGTTTTTTTTTTTTTTTTTATCAACTTATATATTCCTTTTCTTGAATAAAAAATATTTTGTTTTATTTGAGAACAATAATTATTTAAAAACATGTGTAAGGGTTATAGCAAACTATAATAACCTAAAAAGCCTTAAATAAATCCGCATAGCCCCCTCTGGTGTCTAAACTATGCAATTACAGCTAGGACAAATAAGAGATTACACTCACTCATTTGCCAAACCACTTAATCCTAGTAGGGTCGCAGGAAGGTCTGGGTAGGGTACACCCTGAACAGTGCGCCAGTCAAGGGTTAACACATACCCATTCACACTTACACCAGTGGGCAATCTGAAACATCCAATTAGAATAATGTGCATGTCTTTGGACTGTAGAAGGAAACCGGAGTACCTGGAGGAAACCAGCACAAGCAGGGGGAGACCATGCAAACTCCACACAGAAATGCCCTCGCCAATATTGTGACTCGAACCCAGCACCCTCTTGTTATGAGCCAGACGTGCTTACCACTACACAGTGCCATTCTATTAATAATACCGCAATTTATCTTTACACAGTATATGCTGTTATATGCCTACAAAAACAACAGGCTAACATTTTATCAAGACAGTCACTTTTATGGTATGGTCCAGCAGTATAAATGCTAGAATCATTACAATGTCCTGGGAAAATTCAGTTTCCAAGGCCAACAGAGGAAACATCTCAGATGTGTAGGGCATGTCTAAAATTCCAGGCAAAGGGCATAGCACAGATTCTTCCATTGGAAGTGGTTGTAGAGCATTTGTGGCTACTTCTGTGGATAGAATAATAATTCTTTGGCACTGCTCTGTTAATATAAAGTAAGGGCTAGCCATAAATAAATACTCGCAAAAGGCCACTAAACAAAAAGAGGGCAATCAGTTGTGTCTCAAAATGACTCCTGTGTAGTGAGACGCAGAAGGGATCAATCTGAGATGCCGGATATCAGTGTTGAGCCCTTTGGAAAGATACTGGGTATAAATCAGTAAAAAACATCTATGAAAGGGGCATCCACTTGGCAACCCCTGTGAAGCATCTGCCACCCACAAAACCTTTTATCATGTCAGTAAATAGTTTAGTTGTAAACTGTTTGCTAAAGCACTGAGGTCTAAGCTGTGGGAAATTCATATGGAATGGTGGACTGAAGCTATGCTGACGCTTCAGCCTTTTACTCCACCTTGCTTCTTTGGGTTTTGTGTGTGTGTTATTTGAGTTTATTCTGTTTATTTGCACCTGATACCTGTTTTTTTCAAGTGTGTAGTTATTCCCAGTCCTAGTTTGTTGGTACTCTGTTTTCCGTGTATAGACTTTGCTTACCTATTCCTGAATTTATGGCTGTAGATCTGCTGGTGTTCTTAACCATCCTGTCTGTTCAGGGAACAATTCCTGGAAAATCCTTCATAAAGCTACTCAGTGCTTGCATCCTACATCTGGTTGTCATAAATTACAGTCTGTTTTATGTATCATGAGCTATATTTGAGTCTGGTGATCTTATTTTGTTGCTTCGATAATATCTCGCTCATTCGTTTCTTATTTGGTACCTGCTTGGCACAGATGAAGCATACAATCACGGGAACAGGGAACACCAGACATGAATGATGATGATCATGTATAAGATGTGACTGGTTTGGGCAGGAAATGAGTGCTGTATGATGAGCATCTGTTTATCCTTAACTGCCATATAGGGGAAAAAAACACATAGCACGTGGACCAAATATTATTATTATTTTTTTATTAATCGCAGTTTGGCATTTTATATTTACATTCCTCTTTCTTGGCATTGGTGTCAAAAAAAAAGAAAAAAGTATGCACAGACAGTGATCTTGTCATATCCTCAGCCTGTTTCTGCAACAGTTCAGGAATGACTACACTTCCCAGCAGCCCTTGCACCTATCCATGACTTTGGACACTCTTGTCACATGACTCTGGTCACCTGCTCTGAGAGCACACTTGTTCAGCATCCACCTGATTCTTCTTTCTTGTGCTGTGCTGTTCCAGGCTTCAGCTGCCACTGAGCAGGCATAATACACAAGGGTGGTCCCATGCTACCTGTTCTTCTCAGGTGGTCTCCCATCCAAGTATTAACCAGGTCTCACCCTGCTTATCTTTCAAGATTAGATGCGATCGGGCATTCTCAGGGTATTTTCTGGCATATCCACCTGACTCAGCACTATATAAGGACTCTGTATGGTCATGCTGATTGTGAAGTACTGTTCTGTGTCACCTGTTGATAGTCTTACTAGAGTTTTTTTCTGTCTGTTTTCCTGTAAATGATCCAGTTTACCTTTTCATTACTGCACTTTGACAGTGTATTTCCGTGTATGAGCTCTGCCTGCCTCATCTACCTTGTTTTTGGATTAACTTCTATGTGGTGTTTGTCTGATTGTTTGACCTCTGCCTGTCCCATGTTTATGAACTTTGAACTGTGTTTGGGTATTGCCTGCCTGGATCACATCATTAATCCTTTTATACATAAATGCATCCATTCCTCCGAGATCAATAAAGTATTCTGATGCTGATTCTGTCTATACTGTACTAATGCTGTACTATTAAATGCATAATAATAATGATGATGATGATGATAATGATGATGATAATAATAATAAAAAAAAAATTCAAAATTATTTGTCACGTACAAAATCATACACAGCACAATATGTAGTGAAATGCTTGTTACGAATGTCCTAAAATTTGAAGAATAAGCTATTAATATCAAGAAGAAAAGAACAATAACAATAACTAACTAAAACTATTTAAAGGACTTTATAGTTAATGGTCAATATAAATATAAAAATGTAAAATATAAAATAAAATATATAAAATAAAAATAAAAAATATAGGATGCAAAAATATATAAAATGAAATATAAATGCAATAAAATGAAACATAAATGCAAATAAAAAATGCAGTGGCGATTTTACAAGTAACACTGTATGTAAAGTGTCAAGTGTCTGTGTGCAAAAATAATATGTATTTAAAGGAAACATTAATTTATTTATATTTTACATAGAATAAGCAATCAAGATCAAAATGACAATTCAGTCACCCTGTTTGGATCCTCCAATTTTTATTGCAGACTCTAAGCCATTGTGATCTGACACAGAGCTCCTTGTGTTACAGTAAAGCTTTTATCAACCACTTCTGATATTTTCCAATTTGCTTCAACGCTCTTACTTAAATCATTTAAAGACTGAAACCATTTTCAGTGAGTCAGCACATTTCTTCCTAAACAGTGAACCCTTTCAATAATTAACCCATTGAATCAAGAGTGTGTTTCCAGAACAAAGTGGTTTTAGAGTGAATTGCCCATTGAGTTTGTGTTTGAGTGGTCTGTGTTTAAACTACAGATAGAGAGATATTCTTTTCTGGAAACCTACTAAAATAAACTGTTTTTGTCTCAATGCCTATTCATTTAAACACAAAGAAAGACACATACCTGCATGGAGATATCACATACACACTCCCCAGCTCCATCCAAATCCCCTTTGTATACTCTTTGCACTCTCCATTATTCTTAACATGACCAAGTAAGGCTTATTAGCTCTCAGAGAACAAAGATTAAAAAAAATACATTGACAGATTCTCCATCCAACACTATCAAACACCACCAACATTAACCTTCACCAACATTCTCCACCTATTATCACCAGGCATCATCATTCTCCACTAAACACCATTATTCTCCATTAAACACCACCATTAACCTTCACCAACGTTCTCCACCAAGCACCCCCAAATGACAATATTTTCCATCAAACACCACAATTCACAATCACTGACAATCACTGGCATTCTGAAAAAAACAAATTTGCTACCTAACACCAAATGTTTCCATCAAACACTCCCCCAACAATCTCCATTATAAAGTACCATTTACACGCACTGACCTTCATCAACCTTCTCCACCAAGCTCTAACTTCTATCTTCAATCTCTAACATTCACATACATTGATAATCACCAGCATTCTAAATCAAACACCACCATTCCCACCACCTTTCCTCCATTTAATATCAACAATTTACAACAAACACCATAACTAACCAACTACACACACTTTTTTTTTGTAATTTTATTTCTTTGACTTTTGCATAGCATGAATGAACTTCAAACTATATATATATATATATAGACAGTGGTGGCCAGGTGGTAGGGTGCTGGATTACTGATCCCAAGGTCGGAGGTTCAAGCCACACCATCACCAAGTTGTCACTGCTGTCCCCCCAGTGCAGCTAACTGGGTTATCAAAGGCCGGCCATGTCTCTCACTGTCTATGGTGAGTGGCATGTAAAAGAACCATTGCTGACTTTCGTAAAGAGTAGACTGCTCAGCTTATTTCTGCCCTGCGATGGCCTGGCAAGCTGTCCAGGGTGTACTCTGCCCTCACCCTGAGTCAGCTGAGATTGGCGCCAGCCTTCCTTTGACCCTAATTAGGATTAAATGGTTAAAAAAAAATGAATGAATGAATATATATATATAAGTATATGTGTATATCACCATTCTAATGCCTAATTTGTTATTATTATGTTGTAATTAAAGGAAATGGAGTCTGTTGTTTGTCTCTGTGTTGTCCCTGCATTGGACAGGTGACCTGTCCAGGATGAACCCTGAAGTCACCTGGGTTTGAGTGCAGCCTTCTCCACAACCCTGATGGATAAGCAGTACAGATAATGGATGAATGGACATGGAGTCCATTAGAAAAGTACAGCTTTTTTCTTTTCTTTTGAAAAGATTGATGGAGCCGTTTTGTTCTTTGATTTATTGTTTCACCATACTGTTGTTTTGTTCCCTGCTGTTTCTTTTTGTTCCCTGCTGTTTGTTTTTGTTCTCTCCTGTTTGGTTTGCTAACATAAAATGATCTGAAATCCCAAGATGAAAAACAGTGTAATGGTGAAACAGGAGGTGAAGTGTCGTGTAAGCTCCTGGGAGAAAACATGTTACGTAATGAGAAAGTAAACATGAACAGGAAGGAAATAACAATCTAGAAAAAACTGAAGTGAATCCATTCTTTTTTCATGTAAATGAAAGGTGTAGCCTTATTTAAATTTTTAATTCAAAGACGTTGTGTAAATAAAATTTATAAAACTGTTCTCCTTATGTCTAATACCTTTAATCAGCCAAAACATTTTATTCCCATTTATACCCAAAAATGTGATACTTGTATACAGTGTCAGAAACCACATAGCGTCCAAACTGACTACGATAAGCTTTCCTTATTTGTTAGGTACGTGAGCCTAAAAAAATAGAAAACAATCTTTACATATACAGTATATACAAAACCTGTTCATTCATTGATATCTTGAAGTAATAATTTATCCAGTGGCCATTTAAAAAAACACTGCAGCTGTGCATGTGTTTACCAGGCAATTAATCATGACTGCTCATGTGTTTATTGGCAAAGAAACAAGCAAACAAACAAACAAACACATAAACAAAGAGAAAGAGCACTCATGAGCGCAAACCTTTGCCAAGCCATCCTCCATATTAGCCAAAATCACCCTATCTCACAATGTAAAAAATACCGGAAAAAATTCCGAAATCCAGAATTTGATCTGGATCATCTCCGAAATCTCATGTCCAAAGCCTCACCTCTGGTAGAAATTTCATAAAAATCTGCACATAACCTTGAAGGGGAAAAAAGTAACAGAAGTACACAGCACCTCCTGTTGGGTATTATGTAATACAACCACACCAAAAAAAAAAACCCTCCTATCTCACAATGTTAAAGAATCCTTTTAAAAATCCCTGGATCCAAAATTTGATCCAAATCTTCTCCAAAATTTAAGGGAGTATTTCTTGTCCAAACCCCACCTCTGGTAGAAATTTCATGAAAACCCAAACATAATTCTTTGTGTAAGCCTACTAACAATCACAGGAACCTAACCAAAAACAACAAACAATAATTAAGCAATACATTAACCAGTAGCTACTGGGGCTCATGGGTATGCAAGTTATCTCCTATACATACATATACATACGCACACACACACACACACACACACACACACACACACACACACACATACACATATATATATATATATATATATATATATATATATATATATACACACATACATACACTCACAT
>JBCNYH010046722.1:0-11748 GCA_039654325.1 Tandanus tandanus | reverse complement strand
CACACACACACACACACACACACACACACACACACACACACACACACACACACACACACACACACACACAAATCTAGGTGAAAAATAGTCTTACTAAAGGTCTTAACTCATCATAATCACCTTTATTCACTTCCATCATAGAACTGTCAATAGTAATCATGTAGCCATCAGGAACAGTATGATGGAGCACTTAGCATCTGATGACACATAAAATCATAAAACAAAAATAAAGTATGGATTTTTTTTTTACTATTAGGTTATGGTTGTCCCACATTCCAGTTTTCAATTTATTTACATGTAATCAACTGGTTTATATTATATTGTTTATTATTTTAAATACATAATTAAGGTGTAAGCAACCAAAAAAGGGACTTTAACACCATACACACTATTACACTCACACCTGCTCTCACTCCATAAAGAGTAATCAATATTGGCTGCACTCTCTTACTCTCCCCACTTTTCCCCCTTTTCCCATATTTTAAAAAAATTTATTCCCTCTATTCTTTTAGCAGTAACTCCTTCCCATGCAAAAAGGATGTGGAATAAAATATTGTGATATGCAGCCTCTTCTTCTCAGTCCATTTGAAGATATTAATCAATACTGATCCTAAGTGAGAGTGAAAAATGATAGGGAGCTAATGCAAGAAAATTGAGTGTGAAAAGGAGGGGACTGGAGGGAAGGTGCCTTCTCCATCTGAGGTGTGACAGAATCAATGCACACTGAGAATGGTTTCTTCAAAAGGAGTATATATATCACTATTAGGTACATAGGCGGGTGTGTGTGTGTGTGGGGGGGTATAGAACATTTATTCCAAGATGGCAACCATGAACCATTTGATATAGGCTGCCGCCACCTAGTGGAGGGATGATAATTAGGTTTCATGGTAATGGTCAATGCAAAGATTGTATGACAATCATATTCTTTAAAAGCCACATAAAATGAGTTGGCAGGCTGGATTTGGTAAGCAGGCCTGGGGTTTGACACCTGTGACCTATAGTATCTGTTATTTTACAGCCACCATTATATTAGAGAGACCAGTACTTATAGCAGCCAGTATTTTAGACTAGAAATAATTTTAGAACAGCAAGTATTTTGGAGCAGCAACTATTTTAGAGTGGCCAGAATTCTGAAGTAGCCATTATTTTTAAGAAGTCAGTATTTTTGGGTAGCTATTATTTTAGAATAGAAATTATTTTAGAGTAGCCAGCATTTTAGAGACGCTATTATTTTAGAGTTGTCATTATTTTAGAGCGGCCAGTGTCATAGAGCAGCAATTGTTTTTGAGTGACCAGTATTTTAAAATAGCTGGTAATTTAAAGCAACCATTATGTCACGGAGTAGCCATTTAGGGTTGTCATTTTTTTATAGTAGCCAATATTTAAGAGTGGCCGGTATTTTAAGCAGCCTTTATTTCAGTGCAGCTAGTACTCAGAGCAGCCATTATTTTAGAGTAGCCAGTACTTTAACATTATGAGTACTCATCTGAAATTCAACAAACCCAGTTTGGTTTCATGAAAGACAGAGGTATGAGAAATGTAATTCTCGTCATGTGAATGCTTGTCGAGAGAGCCATCCAACATCAACAAGACATCAATTACCAGAAAGTGTGTGACAAGGTCTGGCAGACCAAACTTTTAAAAATGATCTCCAGGATTAATATTGATGACAAAAGACATGTGAGTCATTCGATCCGTCTATTATGACCAACTTGGAGCAGTCTGTTTACCAGATGGAACGACAAACTGGTTCCCAATAAAAACAGGGGTGCATCAAGGTTGTGTCATATCACCAGACCTCTTTAACTTGTACTCAGAAGTGATCCTACGAGAACTCGAAGACCAATAATCAGTAATCTGGCTGATATATAGGCTGACGACACAGTTCTTCTTGGCTTGTCTGTAGAGGATCTCTAGGCACTTTCTGATGCTGTTGTGGCTGCTAGTGATCATCTTGGCCTTCAAGTCAACAGCAAAAAAATCAAGCGCATGGTAATTTAGAAGTCGGAGGTCCCACCAACCTGTCACCTAAAGCATGGAAAATTACAGATCAGACAACTCTCCTCCTTCAACTACCTCAGAGCATTGGTCACCTCAGATGCTTGGTACAAGAAGGAAATCCATAGAAGAATTGTTTTGGCAAAAGACGCTTTCTTCTGGCTTGGCAACATTTTCATGGACCTCAGGCTATCACTACGAATTAAAATCCTCTTGCTTGAATCCTACATCTGGTCAACTGTTCTGTACAGCTGTGAATCATGGACATTCACAACTGAGACCTGCCGTAATGTTGAGGCAGCTGAAATGTTGTTCTACCGTTGGATGCTGCCTATCTCGTACGTTGACCATGTCACAAACGAAGAGATATTAGAATGGGTTGGAATGGGCAGAGAACTTCTCCAAACAATCCAAAAATTGAGAGTTTCTTGGACATTCTATCCACAAAGGGGCATTGGAGAACTTGAGCCTCAGTGGCAAATTTGAAGGCAAACGAACCTTCCTCCACAATTTCAACATCAATCCAAACTACCGTCTCTGGAAATCAGCAAGAAATAGGAAAACATGGAACGAAGTTGTAGTTCATCATCCAGCGACTCAGTGATGGCACCGCAAGAAGTACTTTAAAGTAGCCAGTACTTACAGCAGCCATTAATTTATAGTCCATATTTTAGAGCAGCCAATATTTTAAAGTGGCCAGTATTTTGAAGTAGCCATTATTTTAGAGTTGTCAGTTTTTTAGGACAGCTTGTATTTACAGTAGTCATTCATTTAGAGCAGCCATAATTTTAGATATGCTATAAGTTTGGAGAAGTTATACTTTTAGTATGCAATAGCAGCCATTATTTTGGAGCAGCCATTATTTTAGTGTAATAATTATTTTAGAGCAGCCAGTATTTTATAGCAGTCAATATCTTGGAGCAGCCAGTATTTTAGAGTTGTCATTATTTTAGAGTGGCCACTTTTTATTTTATGAAAAACTGGCATCTCACAATGTACTTTAATAATAATAAAAAAAGCAGACCCAATTGATACACAATTCCATGGTGTTTGGCCCATCTAACACTCAAAATCTTGGTCTCTTGGTATCTGAAGAGTCTCAGGTATTTTACAGCCCAAGTCCATCATGTTTAACTAACCATTTTGCCTGGTCCAAACAACAATTTTTTGGAGTCTTGCCTGCAAGAAGTTGTGCATATTTAAATAGTTGAATGGCATATTTAATCTCACAACTTGTTCACTTTGCTTGTCTGGCTGAGAGCTTTTCTAGTCACTTACAATCATGAGGTGAGGGTGGCAAAAGGTGGGCAAGGATCAGAATTCCATGTCCCAATGGTCCCTATGGTCACGAGCTTTGGGTAGTGACCGAAATTACAAGATCGCGAATACAAGTGGCTGAAATGAGCTTCCTTCGCAGGGTGGCAGGGCTCACCCGTAGAGATAGGGTGAGAAGTTCTGTCATCCGGGAGGAGCTCGGAGTAGAACCGCTGCTCCTATGTGTTGAGAGGAGCCAGTTGAGGTGGCTCAGGCATCTGATTAGAATGACTCCTGAACGCCTCCCTGGTGTGAAGTTTCGGACATGTTCAACTGGAAAGAAACCCCGGGGTTGACCCAGAACACACTGGAGGTACTACGTCTCTCGGCTGGTCTGGGAATGCCTCGGTGTCCCCCCGGAAGAGCTGGAGGAAGTGGCTGGGGAGAGGGACATCTGGACCTCACTGCTTAGGCTGCTGCCCCTGCAACCTGACCCCGGAACAAGCATATGAAGATAAAGATGAAGGATCACAATTGATGACATATCACTAAACCATCCTAAAATGAACACAAAGTAAAATTCTCTGAACAAAATCTTGACTGACAACTGATGATCCTTTTGTTTTGAATTTGCATTCACTGAGAGTGCAGAAAGTATAATACCTAGCATATTCATTCATTCATTCATTTTCTGAACCGTTCATTCATTCATTCATTTTCTGAACCGCTTATTCCTAATTAGGGTTGCGGGGAGGCTGGCGCCCATCTCAGCCGACTCCGGGCGAGGGCAGAGTACACCCTGGACAGCTCGCCAGGCCATCACAGGGCCAACACATAAACTATATTATATAAACTGTATTTTGGAGCTAAAAATATTTTAGAGTTTCCAGTATTTTAGAGCAGCCAGTCTTTTAGAACAACCATTATTTTAGATTGGCCAGTGTTTTCAAAATGTCAGTATTTTGGAGGCCAATATATTACAAAAGCTATTTTTTTTGAACATTCAGTATTTTAGAGCAAATATTATTTAAGTTGCCAGTATTTTAGAGCAGTAAGTGTTTTCGAGTATCCATTATTTTAGAGCAGCCATATTTTAAGGCACCCAAATATAATTAAGCAGTCATTATTTTACAAAAAACATTATTTTTGTAGTATCCAATATTTTAGACCAGCAGTATTTTAGAGTTGCAAGTATTTTAAAAGAGTCTGTGTTTTAGGAAATCCATTATTTTAATGCAGCCATTATATTTGACCTTATTTTTAGAGCTGTCAGTATTTTTAAAGAAGCCAGTATTTTAGTGCAGCCAGTGTTCCAGAGCAGTCATCATTTTAAAGCAGCAATTATTTTTAGAATTATTATTGGAATAGCCAGCATTTAAACACCCAGGGTTTGAGAGTAAACAGTATTTTAGATTTCAGATCATAACTAACAGATATAGCTTTCTCCGTAATGATCAATGATCTCTCCTCCTCTCCAGCTCTACTGTCCTCTGGTGTGCCACAGGATTCCATTCTGGGCCCTGTTCTATTTTCCTTGTACATGCTGCCTTTAGGTTATGTGATATTCCATCATAATGTCTCATTCCATCTCTATGCAGATGATCTACAAATCTATCTGCCGGTTGCCCAGAACTCCCCAGAAACACAGTCCATCCTAACGTGTCTGGATGACATTAAACAGTGGCTGTCACAAAACTTCCTCTATATGAAGGAGTCAAAGACTGAATTCATCCACTTTGGTGCCTCCAGCTCAGCAAACACGGCTCCAGATCTCACACCTCTGACTACTCACCTCAACCATGCAGTCAGGAATCTTGGAGTGACTTTGGACAGTAATCTGAAACTCACTAAACAAATAGACTCCATGGTCAGGGCAAGTTTCTTAGAGCTTCAAGCCCTAAGTCTGTTGCCGAAGTCAAACCAGTCCTCAGCTGTAATGACCTTGAAAAAACATTCCTTTATAAGTTCATGCTTGATCTATTGCAACACCCTCTACACTGAAGTAAACCAGGCCTATCCGCACCGTCTACAACTCATGCAGAATGCAGCTGCTCGGACCCTCACCAACACTCATAAAAATGACCACATCACTCCTCTCCTGTACTCTCTACACTGGCTTCCAGTTCAATTAGAATTCAGTTCAAAATCCCGTTGTTTGTTTTCTGTTCCTTCCATGGCCTTGCACCTCCTTATCTACGTGACATGCTAACCCCTCACCAGCCCAGCAGAGCCCTGCGGTACTCCGAACAACACCTGATGGTGGTCCCATGGTCCAGGTGCAAACAGTGTGGTGATCATGCCTTTGCAGTGGTGGAGCTGAAACTCTAGAGCTCTTTGCCCCTGGAGTTACGCTCCTTCATGGTCCTGCCCCTGTTCAAGGCCAGGCTGAAGACCTATTTATTCAGATCAGCCTTTGACACTTGAGAGTGGTGTCACTTGTAAAATGAACTGATATGTATAATTTATAAGTGTATTATATTTTTATTCTTGTTTTTATCTTTATCCAGCACTTTGATCAACTGTGGTTGTTGTAAAGCACTTTATAAATAAAATTTGATTGATTGATTGAAGTATTTTAGAGTAACCATTATTTTAGAGCAGCCATTATTTTATAGTGAGTGAATGAGGCATTATTTTAGTCAATATTTTTGTGTATAAATAATGGCAATGTAAAATATTTTTTGCCATTATTTAACATTGGCCAGTATTTTAGAGCAGCCATGATTTCAGTTGAGGAGAGTGACTGAACTATGAACATCTCGTGGTGAGTTGGATTAGATGGCAGGGGAAGATGACAGACAGGCCTAGTGCATCCAAATGAATAGTGAGAATGAAAATTAAATAATTCAACTCAATCACAGTGTCCCACTATTTGTTTAATTTTCATCTAAAGTAATGGCATGCATTAATTGCTGATAAGAATCTGGTTCTTCTCTTTTAGGATTCTGACTCAGGACAATAGAATTCTTCTGCTGCACTATAAACTATGTAGTAGTGACATCACAAAATATGTAAGTAAAAAGTAAAAAGTAATAAGTAAAAATCTCTTAACCTCTCAGTTATTTAACCTAACTATTGTAGTCCAAATCAGTTATGAATTAGATTGTAACATTTAAAATGAAATAGGTGAATGATGTCTGTTTAACCATATAGCGCATAATAATTACTAAAGCTGTTAGGCAAAACATAGACACAACAATTTGCATGAGTTAACATTGATATAATATGAAGAAGACTAATATCATACAAAAAAACCTAACATGTATGATTTTGAGCTGTCCCAGATGAAAGATGACCAATGAGAAACATATGTTGTTCAAAGATGGCCATTGTCATGGCCTTGTGACCAAAGATTGCTAGTGATAGATTCATTCATTCATTTTCTAAGCTTCTTAATCCTAATTAGGGTTGTGGGGAGGCTGGCGCCCATCTCAGCCAACTCTGGGCGAAGGCGGGGTACACCCTGGACAGCTCGCCAGGCCATCACAGGGTCAACCATTCACACTCACACCTAGGGGCAACAGTCACTCAACCTACTGTGCATGGTTTTGGACTGTGGGAGGAAACCGGAGTACTTGAAGAAAACCCACACAAGCACAGGGAGAACATGCAAACTCCACACAGAAACAGCCGATCCCAGGAATCAAACCTAGGCCTTCTTGTTGTGAGGCAGACGTGCTCTAGTGATAGATAAATAATTAATTAATTGTAGAAGATAGATTATTCTCTGACAGTGTATATGTATATGTATTTATATATCATCATGACATAGTGCGCACATCCCAAACTGGATGAAGCCGAAACGAAGGAATACCGGTAGGTGGGATACCGTGGCAGCAAGGGTGTGATCAAGCACACTCTGCAGGTAAAGAGCCCGACAATGCCGGCAGGCAAATGAATGGATACACCTTTGGTTAATAAGTATTATAAATAAATAATTGGTATTAAATAATTTCACAAAAGATTCCTTAGTTGGAGAGGCTGGTCAAGTGGTTTAATGAAACACTAGAAATAATGATTTGTGAGTGAAGTTAGTTTGCAGTGATACATGTAATTGGGATAAGTGGCCTGAGGGTTTATAATTCACCATGCCTGAGGACAAACATGCCTCTGTAGTATATCTCCCTAGAATATTATATGGCCGAAAACCGCATTGTGTATTAGATGTCGTTAAGAAAAAGTGGGAGTTAAATCTAATATGTCCTTTTCCTAGGGCGGTACGGTGGCGCAGTGGTTAGCACATTCGCCTCACAGCAAGAAGGCCTGGGTTCGATTCCCAGACTCGGGCATTTCTGTATGGAGTTTGCATATTCCCCCATGCTCCTCCGGGTACTCCCCTTTCCTCCCACAGTCCAAAAACATGCACAGTTGGCTAACTGTCTGTTCCAAATCACCCCAGGTGTGAATGGCTGTGTGTGCGTTGGCCATGCAATGGCCTGGTGAGCTGTCCAGGGTGTACCCCGCCCTCACCCAGAGTCGGGCACCCAGAGATGGGCACCAGCCTCCTTGCGACCCTAATTAGGCTTAAGCAGCTTAGAAAATGAATGAATGTCACTTAACTCAGGAAAGTACAGTACAGTACTATACTTTATTAGATAATCCCAAAAGATAAAATATACAATCAATACAACAATTCACAAGTTAACAATCAATACAATCATGCATAATTTACAATCAATGCATTAAAATAAGATAAAACAAGATATAAATATACACAACACAACTATAAAATTAAACATAATCATAATATAGACAAAAATACAAATGATCCTAATAATAATTGTCAATATGTTCAAGTGAGCAAGCTAAAAATACTCAGCACTCTGAAGATCTTTTCTTGTTTGCAGGCTGCACAATTTTGAATTACCTGCAATTTATTTTCATTCATAATAGTCAGGCATGACTATATAACAAGGGTGCCTATTTGAGGAAATTTGCACCAGGAGTTAAAGTACTTCTTTGATTTTACATATCAAGCTCTAAATTACTCACAAAGTGACAAAGGCACTTTGAGGTCATATGTTAAATGTGCTGATAGCAGCGATACATATCAAATATATCTCCTCAGTCTACTTAAATTGTGGAGAAAGGAGGTTTTTGTGGCACTGTTGATGGTGGTTTAGGAGAGGACAGAGCTGGGACCACAGGTCATTAAAATGTGTCCAAATTTAACCCGTTCCCTTGTGGAGACCACCTGTCACTGTCCCAGAGAACACAGGTTGCACAAATACAGGAGGAATTTGTGGATGTATTCTTGCCTCTACAGGGATGTCCAATATTATCCGCAAAGGGTCGTTGTGGGTGCAGGTTTTCACTTCAACCAAGCAGTAGCCACTCTTTCCACCTGTTTAAAAAAAAAACAACTAGATTGCATATTAGTGTTTCAATTTTGAACCCAGGTGGCAGCCATCTTAGTGAGACCACTTTGCTTCTCAAAATGAAGCTGTTGAAAGCCAACACAGCTCTAAAACCTTGAAAATGTTACTGCTGACAGTCAGAATGCCTTAAATGCATATAACTTTACCAATAATTTCAATGATATTTCTAATTAATTTTTTTTTAATTATAAAAGTTCTGCATAGCTGAAATTTGGCAAAAAACTAAAAAGGTTTTAAAATGAAATGTACATCTTGAATGTAATTACTTTAATTTTCCTATCTTTTCATGCTATATGAGTATAACTTTCAACAGTAAAGTGGTGTCACCTAAATGGCTGCCCCCTCTTCAAAATTGAAACCATAATGTGCAATGTAATCTTTCTTTTTCTTTTTCTTTCTTTTGTTTTTTTTTTGGAGCAGGTGGAAGGTGGCTATTGCTTGGTTGAAGTAAAAACCTGCACCCACACTGACCCTTTGCGGATAAGATTGGACATCCCTGCTCTACAGGGTCCTAATAAGCTCATAGAACACCACATTGAGACTCCTCCAGGAGTGCCTGTATGCAGACATATGTATAGACTCCGCAAAAACAAAAAAGCTTGCAATTTTTTTGCCTTGCTAAAATTGTAAAAAACAAAAACAAAAAAACAATTATATGTATACAACAACACACCTTTCAAATCCACCTCACCCAAACCTATGTCACTCCCTTCTGCTGGCTAAATTCATACAACATAAAAATTCACAGGTTGTTTGTGAAAGGAGATTAAGCAGGAATAAATGTTAAAATCTTCATTACCTGTTACTTCTATTAACTACTTCCAACTAATGATTATTTGTTCAGTGAGTATGTTACGAAGAGTCCATTATTAACAAAGAGCAAAATAAGTGAGTCCTAAGCAGAGATTAACAAGAAGTCTTCTGCTGCATCACTACCAGCTCACTTTCTTTGTGTAGATTTAATACATAATATACAGGCCAATATACCGTATATACAGAATGTACAACCATCATAACCATATTTAGTTGAAATCATACAATTTTGTAAAGGGTTTTGCCAAAGTATTAATTCAGTGGAATAAAAGGGGCCTAATTTTGTTATGGTGTGACAATGCCCCTGTGCCCTGTAGAGCTCTGTGTAGACATTCTGTGCCAAGATGCATGTAAGCATGTAAGAACACAAGTGTCTGGCAGAGAGCCCAGATCTCAATGCAACGAAACTGCTTTAAGATGAAATGGAAAACCAAATGCGCCCTGGGCCTTTTTACCTAAAATAATCACAATTATAATTCATTCATTCATTTTCAAAGCTGCATAATCCTAATTAGAGTCGCGGGGAGGCTGGCGCCCATCTCAGCCAACTCTGGTCGAGGGCCAACATACAACCCTTGACACTTACACTCACACCTAGGGGCGCTATGGTACAGCCAATTAGCCTACTGCGCATGTTTTTGGACTGTGGGAGGAAACCGGGAGCCCAGGAATCAAACCCAGGCCTTCTTGCTGTGAGGCGTACGTGCTAACCAATGTGCCATCATGCCACCCATAATAATAATAATAATAATAATAATAATAATAATAATATAATAAATATATACATAATTATAAATATAATATATGTAAGTACAGTCTAAATTATAATCCAAATTACAATCTAATTCATAGCCATTGTGAATATTGTATAGCTGCTCAATTCTAGAAATAAAACTTCAAGCTATTAATGGATATTACCTTTATATCAATAACTTCGTCAAGCAGCAGTCTGTGTCTAATAATTAAATTGTACTTTACATTACAGTAGTCCTTCACTGTGCTAGCACAGCCTTGCAATTTAAAAGGCGACTCTGAAATAATTGCTACTCTCAAACACTTGCTACTCAAAAAATTGGGAACTTCTAAATATTAGCTATTCTAAAATAATGGCTACTGTAAAATTCCAGCTGCTCTGAAATAATTGCCTACTGTAAAATACTAACTGCTCTAAAATACTGGCTACTTTGAAATAAGGGCTGCTTTACAATACTGGCTGCTCTAAAATAATGGCTGCTCTAAAATATATTTTTATTCCACTATACCATATTAATCACGAAATGGAAATTTGGCTCTGCATTTAACCCATCCAAAGTAAACACACACACACACACACACACACACACACACACACACACACACACTTGAGGTAGCCACATTGCGGCACCCGACACCCCCCAACTGCTACACATTTTTGCTTACAGTTCAGGAATTGAATCAGTGATATTTTGGTCCCAAATAACCTTCTCTAACCATTAGGTCTGCCCCCCAAAATTATTTCAGCTCTAAAATAATAGCTACTTTAAAATAATGGCTACTCTTAAATACTGGTTGCTGTAAAATATTGACTGGTTTAAAATAATGGCTGCTCTGAAATACTGGCTGTTCTATAATACTGGCCACTCTACAGTACTGGCTCTAAAATAATGGCTGCTCTAAAATACCAGATGCAATAAACACTGACTTCTCTAAAATACTTGCTGCTTTAAAATACTGGCTACTTAAAAATAATTGGATGCTCTAAAGTACTGGCAACTTTTAAATACTGCCCTAAAATACTGGATGCTCTAAAATACTGGCTTCTCTAAAATTATGGCTACACTACAGTACTGGCTGTGTTAAAATGGCTGCTCTAAAATATTGACTACTCTAAAACAATTAATATAAATAAAACAAAAATATTGGCTACTGCAAAATAATGGCTACTCTAAAATATTGCCTACTTTAAAATTAGGGATGTAGTGATACCCCTTTTTTACAAACTAATACGAGTACGAGTATTTTTATTTGTGTACTTGCTGATACAGAGTACCGATACCGATATTTCAGATTGGGTTTCCATGTGCAATAAACTGAGAGGCAGTTTTAATTTTCTCCTCTGCAGATTACAACCAACAGAAGGCTATTCCAAGCCAAAAATCAACAGATCTTTCTGGTTTCAACAAAAAAATCCTTCAAAAAGGCAGTGTCTTCACATTAGACAAAATGAAAATATAACCAGATAGGGCCGGATTAAAAAAAAAATCCTGGTTTCTCATCGGATCCAAATCCTAAATGCAGCATGCGGCATATATATATATATATATTT
>JBCNYH010046528.1:0-11755 GCA_039654325.1 Tandanus tandanus | reverse complement strand
ATAAAAAGTTCCAGCAGTTTCAAAACTATGGCTTGTAGCTTGCAGATTACAAACCATTGCACAAAAAGGTATTATTCAGGCATGGGAAGCGGCAACAACACACACCATCGTCCTCCCCTTCCCATAGTATTTGCTGGTATAATTCAGCATTGATTGTTTCATCAATAATGGCAAGCCATCCTGGCCCAGATGCAGCAAAACAGGCCCAAACTATGATACTACCACCACCATGGTTAACAGATGGGATAAAGTTGTTATAGTAGAATTCACTGTATTTATTTCTCCAAACATAGCCTTTCTCATTCAAACCAAAAAGTTCAATTTTGGTCTCATCTTTCTACAACACATTTTCCAATAGCCTTCTGGTTTGTCCATGTGATCTTTAGCAAACTGCAGATGAGCAGCAATGTCCTTATTGGAGAAGAGAGGCTTTCTCCTTGCAACCCTGCCATGCACAACATTGTTGTTCCACTGATTGTGGACTCATGAACATTAACATTAGCCAATGCAAAAGAGGCCTTCAGTTGCTTAGAAGTTACCCTGGGGCCCTTTGTGACCTTGCTGACTATTACACACCTTGCTCTTGGAGTGATCTTAGTTGGTTGACCACTCCTTTTAAGGGTAACAATGGTCTTAAATGTTCTCCATGTGTACACAATCTGTCTAACTGTGGATTGGTGGAGTAAAAACTCTTTAGAGATGGTTTTGTAACCTTTTCTATCCTGATGAGCATCAACAACCCTTTTTCTGTGGTCCTCAGACATCTTGTTTCTTTGTGCTATGATACACTTCCACAAACATGTTGATAATTTGATATGTGTTCTTTAAATCAAACAGGGTGCCCACTCACACCTGATTGTCATCCCATTGATTGAAAATGGTGGGCAGTGGTGGCTCAGTGGTTAAGGCTCTGTCTTAGTCATCCAAAGGTTGAGGGCTCAAGTCTCAGTACCACCAAGCTGCCACACTTGCACTTAATCAAGGCCCTTAAACCTCGATTGCTCAGTTGTGTTAAAAAAAAACCTGATATATGTAAGTTGCTCTGGATGAGGGCGTCTACCAAATGTCGTAAATGAAAAGAACTGAGTTTAATTTCACCTTCAAATTACCTGCCAATCCTAGAGATTCACAAACTTTTGTCACTCATGAATATGTAATATTGGATCCTTTTCCTCAGTAAATAAATGACCAAGTAAAATAGTTTTGTCCCATTTATTTAACTGGGTTCTATTTATCTACTTTTAGTACTTGTGTCAAAATCTGATGATGTTTTGGGTCATATTCATGCAGAAATATACACAATTCTCAGGGGTTCACAAACTATCAAGCACCATTGTAACTGAGTGCTACTTTGGCTATACTCTGCCCCTCGAAAAAACTTTATCAAATCCATTCCTTGCTTTTTGAGTAAAGTTGTGAACAAACAAACAAATATACAAACCAGCTTTGACAAAGAAACCATAAAATCTCAATTTAATTTGCTGTCGTTCCCATGTAGAATTCTAAAACTGTAAATAACTTTAAAAAGACAACATTATAGAGTGTGCTTTTCATGTTTTCACGTAGTATATGCTAAAATTCTGAATGAGTTCAAAAGATGCTGTTACAGCTCATGCTTTTTTATGTTTACATGTAGTACATACATTCTAAAACCTTAAATGAGTTTCAAAACCTTATGCCCTGACCATTGTGATGGGGCATATGTGATCACTGGCAAACTTAAAAAATAAAATGCAGAAACAAAGCATAATAAGCTTGTTTTAGTTTGTACATTATATTTTCATGTAGTTTATACTAAAACAATCATTAATTTCAATCTTGTTTAGTTCTGCCTAACACCTAACGATGGATAATCCTTGCTGCAGCCACTTCTGTTCACTTCCCAAAATAGACTAAGAAACAAATCTTGACATTTCTTTATTTTTTTTATCTGTTATAATAAAACACTGTAACTCAGGATTTCATCGAAATTTTCAGGGAATTTGTGAAATCACCGTTTCGCTTAGAGTTAGAGTTAGTAATGAAAGATATAGATGTGATTACCCAAATCCCCTGAAATCTATCCAGTAATACTGTGTAAAATTAAGATGCTATTTTCACTGATTTCATGACATTTAAAGATTTTATGAAATCACTAACTGAAACAGTGTTTTTGCCAAATCCTTTGGTCACACAGTTTTACTGTTACATATTCAAGTTTCTAGATGACATATTCCAGTCCATTGTTTAGTCTTTACCATAATCAGCTAAAGCCTATTCACATTTTCTCCAAATCTTCAAAAGCTCTGAAGAGTAGTCCCTCTAAATCTATACTTTACTTTTTGTCCATGTACAGCAAGAGCTTGTATACAGTCATTCATAATGATGTTGGATTGAGAGCCCTAAAACATTTACTAGGTGCTTGATTGTAAAATGACAAAAAAATACTTTTTACAGAGCATTGCTACCCTCATCTGTGTGTCAAATACTTACACTATGTTCCCTTGCACTGGCACAAGATTAAATGTCAGTATTAATTAGTGGCACACTGAACGTGAACTTGAAGTCGAATAAGAGTAGTAAACTGAAATAAAATCAAATATCTACAAAAAAGAACAAAGAGGAAAGCAATATGGTGTAATGAAGCCTTTTAACACACACACACACGCACACACACCCACACACACACCCACACACACACACACACACACACACACACACACACACAAACAACTAAGCAGTAGAGCCTAACATGGACAGACCTTGAGTAACTTTCACACTTGCAGACTTCACTTGATATGGCAACAAAGGTAATGTGATTAGAAACATCCTTGAGCCTTGCTTTTGTGCAAAAACAAAAGAAAACACAAAAAGTGAAGAACAAATACTGCAAACATCTCATTATCTTTTAGTGTCTTTGTAGAAGTATGATTAGAATAGATTTAATATATGAATTATCAAATCAGACAGGTGAGCTTCATCAATAATAATTTCTGCTGAATAAAAAATTTAATAATAAAATAATGTAACTGCTCAAATAAGAGTTCCTCAATTTGAAAGGTATAAAAATATGGAGGCAGAACCCAAAGATTACAATGTCTTTGCATGACGTGAAGAACAAAGAACATTTCCCACATATAAACACTTTTTCACACACTTGAATGCAGTTAGTGCTAACTGAACTGAGATCATAAGGAGTTAATAATTTTTATCACATTTAATAGTAACATAAACTCATATGTGTCCAGTTTATTTCCTGTTATGCAATCATGAATGTACAAAAATTTTAAGACTTGATTCAGAGATCAGTTTAGATTGAAAAATTCACCTCAACTGGATGTGAAAGTCATAAGGAGAGAATACCAGCACCATAAACCAGTAAAATTAGTATTTTGTGGACTATTTTTACTATTAGAAGCCCCTCACTCCTGCTCATGATCCATATCCATATGGACATAATATACAGTATATACTCAGAAATTGTGAATAAGCAACCATGAAATCTGCATGGCCTTATTATTTGTTTACACCTTTGTCCTCTTTTCCTTTATTTGCTTTCCTTTTCTGACAATGCTTGACAGTGACAAGCTAGCTTGCAATTTTTCCTGAGTCATGAATGGCTAGCTGTTTACTTGAAATAGGTTGATGAATTGCATTTCATGGTAATAGTTGATGCAAAGAATGTACAATAATCATATACTTTAAAAGCCCTCACGGACCACATAAAATGAGTTGGAGGGCCGGATTTGGCCCACAGGCCAAAATTGAGTTTGGAATTTGCATTTAGCTTTTTATTCTTTTTATTTATTTATTTTTTAATTATCTTATCCAATTATCTTTACTTAAAAAAAGTAATTATAGCTTATCTTATAAGCATCATTTTATGTTTAAAATAATGAGTATTTGTGTAACCTTATGGCCTTCCATACACAAACACACATCAGAGGATTGAAACTTCTGACTCAGGCTGTGTCCCAACCAGCATACCATTTGATAAGAAATGTACTCAAAAGGGCACACCTTATGTTCTACAAAAAAGATTGATAATTTGGGATGGAGCCTAAAAGCAAGTCGCTTCAAAAAAGAGAAAAGCATTGATAAGCAGGATGACTGGTAACAAGTAACTGGCAGTAGTAATTTTTTTCCCTCTTCCATTCTTTAGTATAGTTACAATACAATTTTTCTGACAGGGGCAGAAAGGTGCACTGACTGCAGTGAATGAATGGCAGGGTCATGCACAAACAGGAAGGCATGAGAGCCTTTGATTGGATATTTCCCAGTGGACTGCAAGGATTGGTTTGTGTTATAAGATTACAATGACCCTTTTACAGATCCCATAAGTTAGTGATTGATGTTGGGGTGAAAAATCCATTAAAACATTATAAAAGTTTGTGTATACAGTTAAAATCCATAGTAATCCACAAGGGAAATTTTGGCTCTGCATTTATTCCATCCAAAGTGAGCACACACACACACGTAAACAGTGGGCAGCCTCCAAGTGTGTGCTCACTGTTTACATGTATGTGCTCAAGGGCACAGCCATGAAGGTGAAGGAAAGGAAGGTGCACCTCACTCCCCCCACCGCCACACATTTTCCCTGCTGGTTTGGGAATCGAACCAGTGACCTTTAGGTCCCAAACCCGCTTCTCTAACCATTAGGACATGGCTCCCCCCCAAATATTTTCTCCCTCCTGAGCTGTGGATCTCTGCAGCTCCTCAAGAGTAACCATGGGCCTCTTGGTTGCTTCTCTGATCAATGGTTTTCTTTCCCTGCTCCGTTTAGGTGGATCACCATGTCTTGGAAGGTTTGCAGTTGTACCCTACTCTTTCCATTTTCAGATGATGGATTGAACAGTGCTCTAAGTGTTGAAACCTTGGGATGTTTTTTATAACCTAACCTTGCTTTAATGTTTTCCCCAACTTTATCCCTGACCTGTCTTGTGTGTTCCTTGGGCTTTATGATGCTGTTTGCTCACTAATGTTTTCTAACAAACCTCTGAGACCTTCGCAGAACAGCTGTATTTATACTGAGATTAGATTACACACAGGTGAACTCTATTTACTAATTAGGTGACTTCTGAAGGCAATTGGTTTCACAGGATTTCATTTGGGGGTATCAGAGTAAAGGGGATGATCGATTATACATCACCACTTTCTGTGTTGCGTGCTATGTAGTACACACATCGGGCCAAGTAGAACAAGATTTAGTCCTACTGCAAAGAGACAGTATGCGAGTCATGGCAAGTTCTGGAGAAATTTACACACTGACATCAGTCAAGATTCTCTTTGCCAGCTGAAGAGATGGCTGGGATGCAGTGGCTACCGGTCATGGGGAACAAACCAAGGATTTGGCTGTAAACAAGGATTAGATCTGCATTTGAAAATATTGTTTTGTTTATATTCATAAGAAAGAAACTCATGAATAATTACTGTTCATCGCAATCAAATCACTGAGGGGATGTGTGCTGTGAGCTTTTTTGACTGATTTAGCTGCAATGAGTGTAGATTATACTGGGCCATTTTTTGTGAAATTTTAGAATAAAAACAGTCAGGACACCCAAGGTAAAAAAATAAATCACTCGATTAACGAGTGCAAGCTAAGACCCAAAGCTAGCAAATTGAAGCCCTGCAAAACACAATGAAAACGGACCTAAACCCAATCAAGGACGAAATTACAGTGCAAATGAGAAATGAAATAAAAATCAAGGAACATATCGACCTGAAGTTTGCAAAAATAATCTCAGACATCGGAGAGCAGGATGAAATGCTGCACTGATGCGCACAGAAGAAATTGAGTCGTGAAGTCATGAAGCAAACTGTGGACAGCAGGAAATAACACAAAAGCAGAAAATGATCATGGACAAATTAGATAATCTAGATTCAAGGTCCAGGTAACATAATTTATGGATTTATGGTGTACAAGAGGAGGAGGAGTCGAAGACCGACTCGGTTGCGCAGTTCATGGATAAATGGCTTTGTGAGGAATTCTCTATAAACTCGTACCTTCAAATTCAACACACTCACCGAGCCGTGGCCCCAAAGCCAAAACCTGGCCAGACTCCCAGGTCAACTTCCAACAATTCACTGTAAAGGAGATGATACTGAAAAAAGCACGGGAGAAGAGAACAATCACCAGAAAGCAGGATATAGTTTGACCACGATTACTCAGAGAGGATGCTGCAACAACATAAAGCATATTCTAATATCAAGAAGATCTTAAAGAGAGAAGGCATCCACTTTCAGACACCTTTGAACAAGATATGCATCCACTGGCCGATATCAATTAAACTATATTAGCAATGGGGCTGTTTCTTTAACCAATCAGATTTCAAATTCGTCTCACAGGGAGCGCTAGCTGGCCCACAATAACGTCAGCATTTGTCCATCCTCTGATTGGTTGGTCAGAGCAAAACTGTTCTACAAGCCAAATTCGATAAGTTGATGTGGCCTCCTCACTGCATTCTTCCCGTGCAAAAAAAGGAGGATGAATTTTGTCTATAAATAATCAGCATCTCTGGTGAGTATGATGTATTTTATTAAATTTTTTTTTTTTATGTTTTTGTCATGTTATTAGATAAATATTGATTCTGAACTGCTCCAGATAATTTTGTAGTGTTGAGGTTTGGAGTTGTCTGAATCCTTTATCTCTGAGCTGTTACGTTTATGCTTGTTACATTTGGCCAAGCACCAAATTTACTGACAGCTTCCATCGGTGATCGCTGGTTGAAGTTACGTAATGCTCGGAGTTACTAGCAGAAATGTTACTCAGGCGTATCGGCCACGATGCATTCGGACATAAAGGGTTAACTGGGTTTCTTGCTTTAGTAATAATGGACTTAGTAATATATTGGACTATTAAAATGGATTGCATTTGAGGATAAATTTGTACCAAGAAAATTTGACATTGGATTTACACATTGGGCAGAAAAAGGAATTACAGCCATATGCAAAACTATGAAAAAAGGAAGAAATAATGAGCTTTCAAGAATTAAAATAAATACACATGATCTAACTAATCAGGACTTTGATATCTACAAATAAGGGACTATTATTTCAAAAATACCAAAACAAATGAAGATAAAATACATACTATCATAAAGCTATTAGTACAAGCTTGTACTCAGGCTATACCGAAGGTAGTGTCAATTTTATATGGTTGTTTAATGAATTCTAGATTACATTCATCATTATATGTTAAGGCAAAATGGGAAAAGGAGCTGGGTGAGGAGATTCCAGAAGGGATATGGTATAAAATGTGAAAAACACACCAAACTACAACACAATCTTTAAAATAGAGAGTTTATTTGGAAGAATCTAATTTGGATTTCATCACACCTAATATCAAAAGTAAACAGATGAATGCACACAGCCATTTTGGAGATCATGTAACCACATAGATCCAGACCACACACAGTTTTTGGAAATGCATAAATATACAACCCTTCTGGGAAAATGTTCACTCAGTTATTTGTGATGTATTGGGATATCTAATTCCTAAATCCTGTCTTGTTCTTGGACTTTTGTATGAAGCGGTGCATGTGGGAGACCAACATTTGGTCACGATTATCCTGGTGGCTCAAAAGAAGGCTATTACATTACCAGCAGCAAGATGGGAGCGCAGGTAGATGCAGTGGCCCGGCGCTCTTTGTGTATTAGCAGCTACGTCTTTTATTTTTTTTATGTTGTATACTCTTATTTTCTTTTCCATGCTCAGTCCCTGGCAGCTGCACCAACAACACCAGGAATATGTGGAAGGGGATCAAGACACTCATTGGCTACAAGGACACACACACATCAGCAGACTCCTTGGACAGCACCCTACCGGACACACTGAACCAGTTCTTTGCTCGCTTTGGCCAACACATCATAGAGGCGCGTACCTGCCCTGCTCTTCCAGAGATGGGTGACAACCTCATCCAGCTGCAGCAGCACCAGATCAGAGCCACCCTCCTCAGAGTCAACGCGAGAAAAGCTACTGGTCCAGAGGTGTAACAGCAAGGGTACTTAAAGCATGCGCAGATCATGCATGCAGGGGTTTTTATCACCATCTTTAACCTCTCACTACTGCAATGTATGGTTCCCACATGCCTTCAAGACAGCCGCCATCATTCCAGTACCTAAAAAGAGCACAGTGAGCTGCCTGAATGACGATCGCCCAGTTGCCCTAACCCCCATCATCACGAAATGTTTCGAAAGACTCGTCTTGTCTCACATTAAGGCTGCCATCCCTGCTGATCATGATCCACATCAGTTTGCATACAGAGCAAACAGGTCAACAGAGAATGCCATAAATACAGCCCTCCACACAGCCCTCACACAGTTGAACAGCAGTAACTCCTATGTGAGGATACTGTTCGTAGACTTCAGCCCCACTTTTAATACAGTCCTATCACATAACTACCTGGGCCTAGGGAGCTCACTGTGCACCTGGATACTGGACTTTCTTAGCAACAGATCTCAGAACATCAGGATAGTAGATCACATCTCCTCCACTCTCACCCTGAACACAAGAACACTACAGGGGTGTGTTCTTAGCCCCCTCCTCTTCTCCCTCTTCACACATGACTGTTCCCCCATCCACACCAGCAACACCATTGTCAAATTCACCGATAACACCACCGTCATAGGTCTGATAACATATAACGACGAGTCAGCCTACAGGAAGGAGGTTAAGGAGGATAAGAGCAACTTATCGTTCACATTTACAAATACAGAGTAATTATGTTTTTGGACACTTCAGTTCTGACATAAATTTATTTAGGGTATAACATATACTTACGAGGAAAAAAAATGCCGACCTACCAACCCTATTTTTGTTTAGCCCAATAGGGGAAACACAGCATCTTTCAGACCTTAGGTGTTAGGTGTATGCCAGGAGCCAGAGCGTGGGATATAGCAGGTTATCTTAGACACTTAGGCGACCACAGGTTCTTAGATAGTTATACATGCTGGAGTCAATGATATATGTCTTCGTCAGTCAAAGGTTACTAAGAGTAACTTTATAGAGGTGTGAAAATTAGTGAAGGCAATGTCCGATGGTGTAATATGCACTGGCCCCAACCCAATATGGTGTGGTGATTTAGCTTACAGCAGGCTATGGTCGCTGAATTGCTGGATGTCCAAGTGGTGCGCTCAAAACAACATAGGCTTTATAGATAACTGGAGTACTTTTAAGGGTAAACCTGGCCTGACAGGGCGGGACGGTATCCATCCCACACGGGAAGGTGCTGCTCTAATTTCTTGCAGCATAACACATAGTTTTAGAACAGGATTAATTTGTGACTATGCAGAGCCAAGGCCAGAGAGCAGACTAACAGGCTCATCTGAGCATCAGCTATCTTACATCTAAGGCGCATATTGTTAATGAAATCATTACTGATCAGGAGTTTCGTGTAAGGTGTTTAACAGAAACATAGATTAAACCCAATAAGTATGCACCATTAAATGAATTTAGTCCTCAGGACATAGTTATATACATCAACCTGACAGCGGAGAAGGCATCGCAGGTATTTATACTGATAATCTAGGCATAATACTAAAATCTGAACATACTGTAATTAATTAAATTTAATGTTTTTGAAATTCTATATACTTACATAACATACATTGCTGGAAAAACAAAATATGTCTACACAGTTATGCCTTTAAGTATTATTTACAGACCCCCAAGACTGTACTCCAAATTCCTCTGTAAACTTGCAGACTTCATTTCAAATCTGGTTCTTTCTTAAGTTAAGCATTAATTGTTTGTGACTTCAATATTCATTTTGATAACCCAGAAGATCCTTTAAGAACAACGCTTGTGTCTATTCTAGATTATGTAGGGGTAAATCAGTATGTAATAGGACCCAGTCATAATGCTGGCCACACTCTAGATTTAATGCTAACTTTCGTATTAAATATCCGAAATATAGTTGCAGTTTAACAGTCAAAAACTGTTTCGGATCATTATCTTATCTCACTTATAATGCATCTTAGTATTTACAATGCACTAATACACCGTGCCACATAATCACATTAAACATACTTTTACATCAACTACTGCGTATTAATAATCTCCCAGAATTTTCGACTATGATAGGATCACCATCAGACCCCACAGAACTCGATTAGGCAACTAAGTACTTTGAGTCAAATTTCCCCTATACTCTAGATAACATAGCTGCTAAAAGAAAACTAATCAGAGAGAAAAATAAATAGCACCCTGGTATAATGATGATACATGCACACTAAAAGAGAATACCCAGAAATTAGAACAAAAATGGCATCAAACTAAATTAATGGTATTCCAGTTAGAATGGAAGGAGAGTCTTCTTAGCTACAGAAAAGCTCTTAGTGCTGCTAGAGCAACATATTTCTCAAATCTAATAATAACAAAAATAGTCCAACATACTTTTTTAATATCGTTTCAAAATTAACTAGGAATAAGACAATTAATAAAATGTGCAGACCATTAACTTATTAGTGATGACTTTATGAACATATTTAATGTTAAAATTGAATCTAGGAAAAACATAAATTAACTAAACTTAACATCAAACATTTCAGTAACTAAAACAGTAAATAAAAATATACCACTCTCAAAACAACTAGTGTTTTAACCCCTTTCAAGAGACAGAAATAATCTCATTAATTCCCTCATCAAAATCATTAACTTGTGTGCTAGATCCAGTACCTACATGTTTCTTTAAACAGATACTACCAGAAGTGGTCAACCCTTAATTAAATGTAATTACTTCTTCCCTTAGCACTGGTTATGTTCTGAAATTCTTTAAACTAGCAGTTTTCAAACTTCTGATTAAAAAACTTGACCTCGACCTCTGTCAGCTGTCCAACTATAGACCGATATCAAACCTCCCTTTTATCTCTAATATCTTGGAAAATGCTGTAGTGCAGCAGTTATGTTCATGTCTATGTAGGAATAACATTCATGAAATGTATCAGTCAGGAAATAGGCCTCATCAAACCACAGAGACTGTACTCATTAAGGTGGAAAATGACCTACTGGTGGACTCTGACCAAGGCTGTGTCTCCCTGCTTGTGTTTATTTACCTTAGTGCAGCCTTTTACTCTGTTGATCATACTATTCTGATTGATAGATTAGAAAATGTTGTTGGAGTTAAGGGAACGGCCCTGTCCTGGTTTAGATCGTATTTAACTGACTGTTCTGTTCTAAGCCTGCTGCTTTTTTCTCTATACATGATCCCTTTGGTAATATTATTCGTGAACATGGTAATAGCTTTCACTGTTACACTGATGACACACACTTGTATATTTCAGCAAAGCCAGATGAGAGATATCAGCTTAATAAAGTTGAGAAATGTGTAAAGGACATCAGACACTGGATGCTTACTAACTTCCTCTTATTAAACTCTGATAAGACAGTACTTGTACTCGGATCACATGCAGCTAGAAATAAGGTTTCTGATTATGTAGGAACTATGGATGGTGTTTCAGTTTAGAACCAGAAAATATGAGCACATCACCCCTATCTTATCTACACTGCACTTGCTCCCAATTGAATTTCACATCCAATATAAATTACTACTATAAAATACTATAGTATAATATAAATTATACTAACCTATAAATCACTGAATGGTCTTGCACTACATTATTTTAGCAAACCTCTTATTGTTTATGATCCACCAAGCACACTTAGATCAAAAGGTGCAGGCTGCTTAGTGATACCTTGAAAAATTAAAGGTCCAGTCTTACATAAAATATTTAGTCATGTTTTTGTTGCTAATAGTTCATGGTGACTAAATAAATCAAA
>JBCNYH010046503.1:0-11756 GCA_039654325.1 Tandanus tandanus | reverse complement strand
ATATAAGAAAAATTTCATTACAGTCCAACATGTAGTCCGGTTGGTTATACCACAACTGTAAGTCCTAAATAATTGCAAATAACTGGTTTCTCTCTGCAGTCAGGTTCTTGCAACTGGTCTCTAACTGGTCCTTCTCCATAGTCAGGTTGTTGAACTTGACCCACAGTATTATGATGGCAGGCAGTAAGAGAATGAACAGCATCAGAAGACACACAGCCAGTATGTATCCTCTGCGTCCTGCAGTGCTGGGTTCTGAAGCTAAAAAATAATAATAATAATAATTAAATAAACAAATAGTAAGTAAATACTCTCTGTATTAAATAGATTAGAAGGTGAAATATTTATTAGGTTTTTAATGGGTTGATGTAGTTTGAAGCTGTGTATAAATACATATGAGCATACCTGATGTCTCAACTTTTTCATTGCTTCTGATCTCTTGAGTTTTTCTGACTTCGTTCATGTTAATTTCATTACATGAATTCTCGCTCTCCTCAAGGTCAGATGACCTGCCTGCTTCCAAAAAGTCGTCATAAGCTGATTCACTCATCATTAGTTTGTGTTCCCCTCAGATGAATTTACAAAGAGCCTTTAATATATTTTAAGTGTATCTCTCCCTCCAGTCTCCACTGCAGACAACAAGTTTTAGGAGGTCTCTGTGGTTACAATTCTCTGTTCTTAGTACAGGAAATACTGATGAGCTAAATTCTCACACAACAAGCAATGATGTACTATATTTAGTGGCATTCTGAAATGCCAGTTTTCATAGTGAATTTTATCCAGGTCCAACAGATATCTAACACAGTCCAAAGACATGAAAATTAGGCTAATTGGCTGTTTGAAATTGCCCCTAAATGTAAGTGTGTAAGTGTTGATCTGTCCAAAGGTTCAGCATCACATTAGAATATACAAACAAAGCATTATGTGACCACTGCAGGATAATTAACATGTAGGTCTTTTCCTTCTCAGTGTAGATTGTGCATACCACAAAGACACTATACCTGCAACTGTGCATCAATTGAAGTTACAGTTCATTAGAAGATTTTTTTAATTATATTTTTAGCATTCATTATCTTGTGGTGGCTATATATATATATATATATATATATATATATTTAAAGTAGCAGCTTTTCCTTTACACATTAAGTTACTAATAGGCTCAAGATGATGTGTTTCAATTTTGAAAATGATGTAATTATTGCTTAAAACACAATTAGCTTAAAATCGATTATGACGGACTTAAAAGGTCCAAGAAGCAAAATTGCTCCATGAAGACTTCAATCAACTATAACTGCTAAGTCTTGTGACCTATAGATGCAAAATTGTAGAATATTGTTTAGAACATGACTCTCTAGCATGCTGTGGTTTTATAGTCATAACAAAAAAGTGGAGGAAGAATATAATGAAGCAAGTAAAATAATTGGGTTCCAAGCCCCAAATGGATAGTAAATTAAGCCTATAAATTATTAATAACTATAAAATAAGTATAATATTATAAAATAATACACACACACACACACACACACACACACACACACACACACACACACACACACATATATCTTCATCTGCTTCCGCTTGATCCGGGGATCAGGTCGCGAGGGCAGCAGCTTAAGCAGAGATGTCCCAGCCACTATCTCCAGCCCTTCTGGGTGGACACCAAGGTGTTCCCATACCAGCCGAGAGACATAGTCCCTCCAGTGTGTTCTGGGTCAACCCCGGGGTCTCTTCCCGGTTGAACATGCCCGAAACACCACACCAGGTAGGCATTCGGGAGGCGCTCTAATCAGATGCCCGAGCCACCTCAACTGGCTCCTCTCAATGCGGAGGAGCAGCGGTTCTACTCCGAGCTCCTCCTGGATGACAGTTCTACTCCAAGTTTCCTATCTCTAAGGGAGAGCCCTGCCACACTGCAAAGGAAGCTCATTTCAGCCGCTGGTATTCGCGACCTTGTTCTTTCGGTCACCACCCAAAGCTTGTGACCATAGGTGAGGGTAGGAATGTAAATCGACTGGTAAATTGAGGGTTTTGCCTTCCGGCTCAGCTCCCTCTTCAGCACGACGGACCAGTACAAGCTCCGCTGTACAGCAGAGGCTGCACCAATCTGCCTGTTGATCTCCTGCTCTGTCCTTCCCTCACTTGTGAACAAGACCCTGAGATACTTGAACTCCTCCACTTGGGGCAGGACCTTTTTCCAGACCAGGAGGGTGTATTCCACCCTTTTCTGGCTGAGAACCATGGCCACGGATTTGGAGGTGCTGATTCTCATCCCAGCTGCTTCACACTCAGCTCCAGCTCCAGCAAGAGCTGGAGGTTCCAGCTCGATGAATCCAAAAGGACAACATATTCTGCAAAAAGCAGAGATGAGGTCCTATGGCCACCCAACAGAACCCCTTAATGCCTTGGCTGTGCCGGTACGGTGAAAAAGGACAGCCTTGGTGGAGTCCAACCCCCACTCGAAACTAATTCGACATGTTGTTACCAATGCAGAGCAAGCACTGGCTCCGGCATAGAGACCGAATGGCCCATAGCAACGGTTCCGGTATACCATATTCCCGGAGCACACCCCACAAGATAGCCCAACGGACACGGTTGAAAGCCTTCTCCAAGTTCACAAAGCACATTTGGACAGATTGGGCAAACTCCCATGCCCCCTCCGGGATCCTGTAGAGCGTGTAGAACTGGTCAAGAGTGCTGTGACCAGGACGAAAACCACATTGTTCCTCCTGAATCCCAGATTCAGCCATCTGTCGGCTCCTCCTCTCCAGTACTCCTTAAGAGACTTTCCTGGGTAGGCTGAGGAGTGTGATGCCATGATAGATGGAACACACTCTCCAGTACCTTTTCTTAACAATTTGCCAATCCAGAGGTACAGCCCCCGATGACCACACAATGTTGCAGAGACGTGTCAACCAAGACAGTCCTACAACATCCAGAGCCTTGAGGTATTCAGGGCAGAGCCTGGCCACCGAGCAGCTTTGTAACTACCTCGGCGACCTCTGCCCCAGTGATGGGCAGACCCCCTTCCGAACCCCCAGGCACTTCCTCTTATATATATATATATAATATATATTTAAAGCATATAATAATAGCAGAAAGATACAATTAAAAAATGGGGGACTATGACAATAGAAATATTTAAAATTTCTTTAATGATTAAATAATAAATTGATTTTTTACATTTTGTGAAAAGATGAGCAGGTGTGAGACGAGACTTTCGACCAAGTGACAACAATTGATCATCAAACTCTCCAGCCTAATGTTATGTTAAGTTTTCCATATTTTTGTATTATTTAAGATAGGCTGTATCAAGTGACACAGTACACTGCAGCGGAGAAAAGACGACCCACTTGATCGCAAAGAGAAC
The DNA here is from genome assembly GCA_039654325.1 of Tandanus tandanus. Lineage (NCBI taxonomy): Eukaryota > Metazoa > Chordata > Actinopteri > Siluriformes > Plotosidae > Tandanus > Tandanus tandanus. The sequence continues at coordinate 8,392 of JBCNYH010046503.1, read as the reverse complement.
CAGGGATATGTTGTTCCATACAGCTCATCATAACCCTGTGGCTGTACACATGGAACATGATGGAACGCGATAAAATACTTACCTGTCTCTTGGCCTGTTTCTATTCTTCGGGCATTCACGCTGATGTTCATTGGTAGTGTGCAGCATGCCGCGAATGGCAGCTAGTTAATCCACCTGCCGCTTTTAATTTCCACTGATCTTTCTAGTATTGAAAAAGAATGCCTTGCCATCAAGTGGGCAGTCTTCACTTTCCAGTACTACCTACTGGGGTGCCCTTTCAATGTCCAGACATTTCAATGGCTCCACCACAATAAGGATGCCTGTGTGCAGATCATACTTTGGTATTTAGTCTTACAGCCATTTAAGTTCAAGGTGGTCCACAGGCCATGGGTGCAGGTGGTTCTAGTTGATCTCCTGGCAGGGGGAAAGTCAGCTGCAAGATGAACAGCTCCCCAGCCTGAAATGGCTGGTGGGGGTGTGATGAGGACATATTTGAGCACCTTCTGCAGGTGGGTGAAGCCAGCAAGTGAGTGAGTGACTGCAGCTATGGCTAATTAGTGAGCCTATTTGTATTTGTTTCGTGTGTGGTGCAGAGAGAAAGAGATGCTGAAGAAATGCTGAAGAGAGACCTTGGAGCAGCAAACTGTCGTGCATGTGCTTGTGTATGTGTTTAGAGTGTGGACTCGTGCATTAAAACCACTAAAAATGGCACACAAAATACAATGAATAAATTGTGTGAACTGTCCATCTGCAAAGCGCCGCCCCAGTTTTGCAGAATGCCACGGATCAAGGGGAGCATACACAGAAAAAAATACGTTGTTGGTTGGCAGAGACGGACGGGTAGTGTCCGCTGCCCTGATCAGCTACAGAAAGGAACATTAATAATTATAATAAATCAGATCAACGAGATTATGGCCAGCGGTGCACTGCATTCGCCACGTAGACGATGCAGCACACAAACTAATTCTTTGGGAGCCCCAGGATGGTCATGCTTCCCGTGGTGGTCAGCATCTGACATTTGAGAACCGGCTGCAATGTGATACTGGCCTGCAGTCTGTGGAGAAGTTAAGAGCAATTATACTTGACAGGCCATCCTAGCACTTCATTTCTAGTTGTTCCCGGGGGAGACCTGACATGATGATGATGATGATGATGAGGTGCAATTCGAAACAGCCGATCTGCCCAATGTGCATGCTTTTGGGCTGTGGAAAGAAAACCAGAGTACCCAGAGGAAACCCAAACAAGCATGAGGAGAACATGCACACTCCACACAGAAATGCCCCAGCCTGAGACTCGAACACAGGACCTTCTTGTTGTGAGGCAGACATGCTAACCATTATGCCACCATTTTGTCCATTTCAAAATCCTCTGATTTATAATCATTATGGCCAGCGAAAGACCTTGCAGTAAGATAAGAAGATCAGATGACCTGCTTTCTGCCAAAAATCCTGTGTTTTCAAAAATTTAATTACTTATGGTTGGTTTGGGTTTCCCTCCTTCAATGTACTTCAAGTATAGATCTCTCTACAGTCTCCACTGCAGACTACAACTATTATGAACACTGTGTTTAGCTAAAAATTCTGGAGAGGAAGTTTTCAGGACAGGAAGTTGTGGTGAGCTAATCTCACACCAAGCATCACTTTAAGCACCCCATGGCTTTACTGTATTTATTAACATTAAGAAAGTTTTGTTTAAATGTAGTTTATATTTAGCAGATGCAGTTTGTTTCCCCATAGTGACCTTCCATTTTGTGTGTGTGTGTGTGTGTGTGTGTGTGTGTGTGTGTGTGTGTGTGCATACAGCCATGGAAAAAATTAAGAGACCACTTTTAATGGGGCCTCAATTTAGAATAAAAATTTTTATAATAATAATAATAATAACAATAACAATAAACAATATAAGGTAAACCAGAGGTTGAAGAAAATGAATCAATCAAGAGGTAGAAGAAAATGAATTAAAAAGTTATAACAATAAAAATGATTCCAAAGATCAAAAAAAAAAAAATACTTGTACTTCTGGAACAGACCTTATTTCATGTGGCAGATAATTGTAAAGTCTGGCAGCATAATGACTGACAGCACCTTAAACTGATTTAGAGTTAATTGACGAAGCAGTGAAAATACTGTTACCTGATAAGCTGAACAGTTTAAGTGGTGTTTATTCCATAAGCATGCCAATGAGAAGGATAGTATAGTATGGTCAACTGAAGGGCTGAGAATTAGAGTGTTCTAAACATCAGAAGGCTGTATTTGACAAAAATGACATGAAAGTTTTTGCAATATAGAAAATCAGGGATAATCCTCACGTTGTGATTAAAGGTAATAAGAAAGATGAAGGGACCATTCTGGCATGCATAGACCTTATCCACATGTGTCAAAATATGACCTTAACTAATTTTTCAGGTTTTTTGGGGTTAGACCACTGTGGCTCTCAGTCCTTCAGTTGTATCAAATGCTGCACGAGAAGTACAAGAGAGACTTCATGCTTATCTGAGGTAATTTTGAGGTCATTAATAACTATAATCATGACAATTTCTGAACTGTGATTAAATCTAAGGCTAGACCGGTAAACGTCAAATGAGACACATATATCCTCAATTCTCAGAACACATACTTTTTAAGTATCTTTCCCAGTAGAGGAAGGTTTGAAATTGGTGGGTAGTTCTCACAGAACTTAACTGTTGCAACAATATTTGTAATTTATTACAATTAATAGGGCTGAGAACTCAGTAAAGGCATTGTGGAGTTTTCATGTTCTCCCTGCACTTACATGGGTTTCTTTCAGGTACTTCAGTTTCTCCCATAGTCCAAAGGCATGCACATTGGGGTAATTGGTTGTTTCAAATTGACTCTAGGTGTGAATGGTTGTGTGTGTGTGTGTGTGTGTGTGTGTGTGTGTGTGTGTGTGTGTGTGTGTGTGTGTGTGTGTGTGTGTGTGTTCGTCCTGCGATGGACAGTCGAGCTGTTCCAGGTGTACCCTGCCTTTGCATTGAGTTGTCTGAGATAGGCTCCAGCCTCCCCGCGACCCTGGTAGGTTAAAGTGATTAGAAAAATTAATGGAACATTTGTGCGTGATAGAGTGGAAGGAAACCTGTTGTATCGAAAATTTGTGAAGTATCCTGTGAATGTTCAAAATACTTGTCTGTATTTGTTAAATAAACTTTCTGCATGCTCAGAGGTTTTTGGCCAAATGTGGAAAGAATCAAAATTAATTGCAATATGGATTTTTCACAATCTTGTTGTGCTGAAGAGTTTTCAAGGATTGAGTTTGCATTGCAAGCTCCTAACAAACTATGAACCCCTAAAACATCGGAATGTCTAGTATCCTTCATAAACCAAATTTCCATTTAGATAAATGGACTTGTTTGAAAAAAACATTAATGATATTTACGCTATCTTTTACAATTATAGTTTTATTAGGGAGATCTGACATCGTGTGCCATCTTCAATGAGATGGTTGTAAGGTTATGTCCTTTGTTTTTAGTAGGGTTTGACATTCTCATTCATAAACAATTCACAGTTCATTCTGATATAAGCTGGATTTAACAGTTCAAAGAACAAGCTTAATTAATAGTGGTCAATAAAGCAAAAGCCAGAGTTCCTTCTTAAGACAGATCAACCAGATATAAAATGTACTTTATACAATGCAAGAATACTTAAACAAAAGAATATCCAGAGATATACTTTCTGATTTTACTCCACACCCATAGTACAAAACAGCACAACTTACACTGTTAAAGCTGTATGAAGATGACATGGATGTCATTAATTTAATAAAATTAGAGGTCAAATGTTTTGTTTCTTTCTTTTTAATGCGAACATCATCTGCTCCGAGCAGACGTGCATTAGTGCAGAAGTAGTTAAAGTTAGACATAAAATGCAAATTGGTGGTAATGGGGATTGAACCCCTGACCTTTGGATCATTATATCAGTGCCCTAGAGCATTAACCACTGAATCACCTCTGACCTGAGATTTCTAGAATGTTCAGAGTCTCTAGATAGAGCTGGACCTGACACAAAACATCTTCTATCCAACCTTTTACCCATAAGAAACAGGGTTTCAAATTCAAATTGTAACTGGCTAGAATTTCTGTCCATTATGGTATTCCTACTCCATACACAAACACGCCAACAAAGATTAAATCCAGCCTTTTGGACACATGACTGTTGAGCCGGCATTTGAGGGGTTGGTAAAGGAGACAAATCCTTTCTGGATCACAATCATTTTGAAAAATTCCAAAAGTATAGAATGGTACCCACCATCATTATTAATAAGGAGTCCATCAGGCAGAGGTGTTTAAAGTGGATTATATCATGAAAAATCCCTGCAGTTTAACTGCGGCAGATGGGGCTGAGGGCGATGCCAGAAGTGACAGAGGGACTGAGGTGATCAGTGAGTTAAGAAGTGAAGTCACAATCCCTGATCCCACAATTAGAAGTCATCAGAGGTGCAAGAGTTTTCTATTGGCTTTTGCTTTAAACCAACTCAAACAAAAAATGGTTTGGGTTGTGGTAAAAACTGTACGGGACTCTGCTTGAAGAAATATACTCTGAAAAACATTCTCACACACACACACACACACACACACACACACACACACACACACACACACACACACACACACACACACACACACTCACCACCATCTTTCATAACACTATTTGACAAATACAATTTGTTGAATTGAATAACTGTGTGGATTTTTCTAGGTAAAAAGTGCTAGTATATAAAATATTTGAGTCATATTTTGCATTACTTTGTATAGTTTGACTGTATTTTGGTTTAAATATTATTTGCCAGGCCTGAAATTGACTGAAATCTCACTTATCTTAGCAGAGAACCCAAAGCTCAAATCCACTACAAAAAAGTGGTACCCCAGACAGGACTCAAACTCACAATCCCTGGCTAATGGACAGGCTAGGATGCCCATGGTTGGGTAGAGATGGAGTTGAGTCTGCATGAAATTACCTGGTTGGTGGCAGTGGTGGTGCCAGATTCTAAAATGCTTGCATTCCTCCTCTACTTGGACTGGATTTTGCCTTGTTCACCATAATGCATATTGATTCCTTGGATGGATTGTATTGGTTCTGATGTGATAAGGGAAGAATCATTTTCTTTTGTAGAGTATTTTTTTTTTTTTTTGCTAAACGAGGGACAGTGTAGCAACATTCTCACTTACTTTTTAATGGAAACTCCTTTGGCCTCTGCACTGATTCCACCTTGGGAGATTCTAATTTGATTTAGAAGGCAACCCAGGAGAGTTGCATGTAGAGAAGCACCAGAAACATTAGTTAAAATTATGGTTAACCAACAGTGCTGATGTATGTGTATGGGATGCACAAAGCTACTGAAATACCAAGTCTTTCTCACTAATCTATTTCCCATTTGGCATCACCATATCAGGTATCAGAACAGAAAAGCCTCCAAGACACTAATCAGTCTGGTTTTAAGCAGCACATTCCACGGAGACTGCACTTTTAGCTGTCACAGAGAAGCTACATGCTGCAAGATCAGCCAAGATGTCATCAGTCTTCATCCTTCTCAACCTTTCAGCATCATTTGACACAGTAAACCACAACACTCTCCTGCCCACCTTCAGGAGTCTTGGAATTTGTGGTTCAGCATGGCACTGGCTTGCTTCCTACCTGGAAGATTGCTCATATCAGGTTACATTGGGGGGATCAACATCTCCTACATGCAGACTATCCAGTGGTGTTCTCCTGGGGCTCAGTATTATGTCCACTTCTGTTCTCTCTTTATACTAGGTTGCTATTGATGTCATGTCCTCACATAATGTCTCATACTACTGCTATGCAGATAACACTCAACCTGTCCTCTCCTGTCATCCTCAAAGTGTCCTTTCCTGTTGTCCCTCTGACACATATTTTTCTGCCCAGATCTATGCATGCCTGGCAAGAATCTCACCCTGGGTGGCAGCTCACCAGCTGAAGCTTAATCCCAGCAAGACTGAACTGCTGTTCATCCCAGCTGACTTATCCCCAGGATCACCAGGATCTTGTAATCTCCCTGGACAACTCTTTGATCTTTCCTTTGGTCACTGCACAAAGCCTTGGACAATCGCCTGTCCTTCTCCCATATTGCTAATCTTTCTCAGTCATGTCGATTTCTCCCCTTTAATGTCCAACGGATTCATCCATTTCTTTCCACTAAGGCCACTCAGATACTTGTTCAGTCCCTTGTCATCTCAAGGCTAGAATACTGCAATTTACTCCTGGCAGGTCTGCCTTTGAGTGCCATTCAACCTCTGCAACTGATCCAGAATGCAGCTGCATGGCTTGTTTTCAAACTTCTCAATTTCCCCCACCACTCCACTGCTATGCTTTCTCTGTTGGCATTCTGTAGCTGCTTGCATTACATTCAATGCTTACCTACAAAGCAGAAAATGGACCTGCACTGTCCTACCTCAAAGCACTTATCACACCCCTCACTGCACCTCATTCTCTCCGATCCTCTAGCACTGCTAGACTGGTCCCTTCTTCTACTAAGGGACAAAGAAAACATGCATCTAAACTCTTCTCTGTTCTGGCACCAAAGTGGTGAAATGAACTTCCTCTAGATGTCTGGACAGCAAAGTCACTGGGTATTTTTTATTTTTTTTTAATGGACTTTCTTTATTAGAAACATTTTCACAGGCTTCAACATGACAGTACAGTGTGAAAAAGAGGACTTCCATTCTGTAATTTTTCCTGGTTTTCTTTTTTTATCCCTCCCACAATTCCACCTCAACCCAAAGGGAGCAGCTTTGTAAATCAAATATTAACATTTAAACAGTACATAATACATACAACAAATACATAGATAAGGAAAATAATAAAATAAATGACAAATGACAATGAAAAAATAATAATATTTAAAATAATAATAATAATAATAATTATAATAATAATAAAATAAAATACAATAAATAAAATAAATACAATAAACAAAAACAAATAAATGCCTCGCACAGATTGAAGAGGAATGAACCAATCATAAAACATGTTGCCAATAACTGTTGGGCAGTGTGGTTCCAAGTTCTTGCTCCCAAGAGTCTTTGGGACCAGATGCTGGGGTGTCAGTAGCACAATTGATAAGGCTGTAAATGCTAGAAATTAGTCGCTAATAACGAGTAATAATAATTAGTAGCCATTAACGAGTCAATCAGAGTTTCCGGGGGACGACTTGGGAATTTGGGATTCTGATTCCGAATAAAATGCCTTATCTGAAAAAAACTAAATAGGTGGGATCTAGGCAAGTCAAATTTCTGTGAAAGCTCAGAAAAGGACATAAAAGTCCCTTGGTTGTAGAGGTCATTAAATTTATTCATCCCCTTGTCAAACCAAGTCCGAAAGGTCACATCAGTGCAAGAGGGCAGGTTGTTTACAGTGGGGGAAAGGTCTGAGGCTCTATGAAGGCCTAGGCTTTTCCTAATTTGAATCCAGATTCTAACAGAGTTACTTACCACTGGGTTTGAGGTAAAGTTGGAGGCTATCAAAGGGAGCTGGGAGTAAACCAGGGAATGAAGAGATAGTTTAGATGATGCAAGTTCCATATCCACCCAAGCTGGGCACTCTTCATCTGCTGTGTTGGTAATCAAGTATAAAAGTTTATGAATATTACAGGACCAGTAATTGTGTAAGAAAATGGGCAATGCTAAACCACCAAGGGCTTTTGGGAGCTGTGACACTGATCTTCTGATGCATGGATTTTTGATGCCCCAGAGGAAGGAACTTATTAATTGAAGTGTTCTAAAAAAAGACGTTTTAAGGAGGACGGGGATATGTGAAAAAAATATAGAAACTTGGGTAAAACAACCACCAAAGAATTTATGGGAAGAAGTTCGCTCTTATGGAGGTTAAGTTTAGAGCCTGAATAGGACCCACATTTATTGAAGATATCTAGAACCACGGGAAGAGAGGCAGCTGGATTACACATGTATAAAAGGAGGTCATCAGTATACAGGGATAATTTATGAACTTTCCCAGCTCTGGTGATGCCCTCAAACCCACCCTCCTGACACAGCCAAATTCAATTCAATTCAATTCAGTTTTATTTGTATAGCGCTTTTTACAATTGACATTGTCCCAAAGTGACAATTTTACATAGTAAAATTAATTTAGAATAGCTTGAAAAACTCATCAGGGCCAGGAGTTTTACCATTCTGAAGTGACATAATTGCCTCCTCTACTTCCTTGATAGAAACTTAAGTTGTATCCTGGATTACTTCTCTACTGGCAAGGTAGGATTCTAACTTCTGTATTACTGTCTACTTGATTCAGTTGGACTTAGTTGTTGTCACTAATAGTTTCAAGTAAAGAATTCTTAGCTGCTTCTGTAGTCTTGTTGTGGTACTTAATCAGCAGTAGTTTCGGGCTTCCTTAAGGCGTGAATT
>JBCNYH010046456.1:0-10551 GCA_039654325.1 Tandanus tandanus | reverse complement strand
AACTGAGCTAATGGTAACTCAGCTAGGATAACTGAGCCAATGGTAACTCAGCTAGGATAACTGAGCTAATGGTAACTCAGCTAGGATAACTGAGCCAATGCTAACTGAGCTAATGGTAACTCAGCTAGGATAACTGAGCCAATGGTAACTCAGCTAGGATAACTGAGCTAATGGTAACTGAGCTAGGATAACTGAGCCAATGCTAACTGAGCTAGGATAACTGAGCTAGGATAACTGAGCCAATGGTAACTCAGCTAGGATAACTGAGCCAGTGGTAACTGAGCTAGGATACCTGAGCTAATGCTAACTGAGCTTGGATAACTGAGCTAGAATAACTGAGCTAATGGTGACTGAGCTAATGCTACCTGAGCTAGGCTAACTTAGCTAATGCTAACTGAGTTAGGATGACTGAGCTAGGCTAAGTAAGCAAGGATAACTGAGCTAATGCTAACTGAGCTAATGCTAACTGAGCTAATGCTAACTGAGCTAATGCTAACTGAGCTAGGATAACTAAGCTAATATAACTGTGCCAATGGTAACTGAGCTAGGATAACTGAGCTAATGCTAACTGAGCTAATGCTAACTGAGCTAAGATAACTGAACTAATGCTAACTGAGCTAGGGTAACTGAGCTAATGGTAGCTGAGCTAGGATAACTGAGCTAATGGTAATTGAGCAAGGCTAACTGAGCTAGGATAACGCTACGATAACTAAGCTAATGCTAACTGAGCTAGGATTACTGAGCTTGGATGACTGAGCTAATGCTAACTGAGCTTATGGTAACTGAGCTAGGATAACTGAGCCAATGGTAACTGAGCTAGGATAACTGAGCTAATGCTAACTGAGCTAATGCTAACTGAGCTAGGATAACTGAGCTAGGTTATCTGAGCTAATGCTAACTGAGCTAGGATAACAGCTAATACTAACTGAGCTAGGATAGCTGAGCTAATACTTACTGAGCTAGGATAACAGCTAATACTTACTGAGCTAGGCTAACTGAGCTAATACTAACTGATCTAGGCTAACTGAGCTAATACTAACTGAGCTAGGATAGCTGAGCTAATACTAACTGAGCTAGGATAGCTGAGCTAATACTAACTGAGCTAGGATAGCAGCTAATACTAACTGAGCTAGGATAGCAGCTAATACTAACTGAGCAAGGCTAACTGAGCTAATACTAACTGAGCTAGGATAACAGCTAATTCTAACTGAGCTAATGCTAACTGAGCACTGAGCTAGGCTAACTGAGCTAATACTAAGTGAGCTAGGATAACAGCTGATACTAACTGAGCTAGGATAACAGCTAATACTAACTGAGCTAATACTAACTGAGCTAATACTAAATGAGCTAATACTAACTGAGCTAGGATAGCTGAGCTAATACTAACTGAGCTAGGCTAACTGAGCTAATACTAACTGAGCTAATACTAACTGAGCTAGGATAACTGAGCTAGGATAACTGAGCTAGGATAACTGAGCTAGGATAACAGCTAATACTAACTGAGCTAATACTAACTGAGCTAGGCTAACTGAGCAAGGCTAACTGAGCTAGGCTAACTGAGCTAATACTAACTGAGCTAATTCTAACTGAGCTAGGATACCTGAGCTAGGATAACTAAGCTAATATTACTGTGCCAATGGTAACTGAGCTAGGATAACTGAGCCAGTGGTAACTGAGCTAGAATAACTGAGCTAATCGTAACTGAGCTAGGATAACTAATCCAGTGGTAACTGAGCTAGGATAACTGAGCCAGTGGTAACTGAGCTAGGATAACTGAGCCAAGGGTAACTGAGCTAGGGTAACTGAGCCAATGGTAACTCTGCTAGGATAACTGAGCCAGTGGTAACTGAGCTAGGATAACTGAGCCAAGGGTAACTGAGCCAATGGTAACTCTGCTAGGATAACTGAGCCAGTGGTAACTGAGCTAGGATACCTGAGCTAATGCTAACTGAGCTTGGATAACTGAGCTAGGATAACTGAGCTAGGATAGCTGAGCTAGGCTAACTGAGTAAGGATGACTGAGCTAGGCTAAGTAAGCAACGATAACTGAGCTAATGCTAACTGAGCTAGGATAACTGAGCTAGGCTAAGTAAGCAAGTATAACTGAGCTTATGCTAACTGAGCTTATGCTAACTGAGCTAATGCTAACTGAGCTAATGCTAACTGAGCTAGCATAACTGAGCTAGGATAACTAAGCTAATATAACTGTGCCAATGGTAACTGAGCTAGGATAACTGAGCCAGTGGTAACTGAGCCAGGATAACTGAGCCAGTGGTAACTGAGCCAGGATAACTGAGCCAGTGGTAACTGAGCTAGGATAACTGAGCTAATGGTAACTGAGCTAGGATAACTGAGCTAATGGTAACTGAGCTAGGATAATTGAGCTAATGCTAACTGAGCTAGGATAACTGAGCTAATGCTAACTGAGCTAGGGTAACTGAGCTAATGGTAGCTGAGCTAGGATAACTGAGCTAATGGTAACTGAGCCAGGCTAACTGAGCTAGGACAACTGAGCTAATGGTAACTGAGCTAATGGTAACTGAGCTTATGCTAACTGAGCTAGGACAACTGAGCTAGGATAACTGGCTAGGATAAATGAGCTAATGCTAACTGAGCTTATGGTAACTGAGCTTATGGTAACTGAGCCAATGCTAACTGAGCTAGGATAACTGAGCCCATGATATCTGAACCAATGGTAACTGAGCTAGGATAACTGAGCCAGTGGAAACTGAGCTAGGAAAACTGAGCTAATGCTAACTGAGCTAATGCCACCTGAGCTAGGCTAACTGAGCTAGGATAACTGTGTTAAAGCTAACTGAGCTAGGATAACTGAGCTAATGCTAACTGAGCTAGGCTAAGTAAGCAAGGATAACTGAGCTAATGCTAACTGAGCTAATGCTAACTGAGCTAATGCTAACTGAGCTAGGCTAACTGAGCTAGGATAACTGAGCTAATGGTAACTGAGCTAGGATAACTGAGCTAGGATAACTGAGCTAGGATCACTTAACTAATGGTAACTGAGCTAAGATAACCGCGCTAATGCTTACTGAGCTAGGCTTACTGAGCTAGGCTAACTGAGCTAGGCTAACTGAGCTAGGCTAACTGAGCTAATGCTAACTGAGCTAATGTTAAGTGAGCTAATGCTAAGTGAGCTAATGCTAACTGAGCTAGGATACCTGAGCTAGGATAACTAAGCTAATATAACTGAGCCAGTGGTAACTGATCTAGGATAACTGAGCTAGGATAACTGAGCCAGTGGTAACTGAGCTAGGATAACTGAGCTAATGCTAACTGAGCTTGGATAACTGAGCTTGAATAACTGAGCTAATGGTAGCTGAGCTAGGATTACTGAGCTAGGATCACTGAACTAATGGTAACTGAGCTAAGATAACCGAGCTAAGATAACCGCGCTAATGCTACCTGAGCTAATGCTACCTGAGCTAATGCTACCTGAGCTAATGCTACCTGAGCCAATGCTAACTGCGCTAATGCTAACTGAGCTAATGCTAACTGAGCTAGGATACCTGAGCTAGGATACCTGAGCTAGGATAACTAAGCTTGGATAACTAAGCTAATATAACTGAGCCAGTGGTAACTGGGCTAGGATAACTGAGCCAGTGGTAACTGAGCTAGGATAACTGAGCTAATGCTAACTGAGCTTGGATAACTGAGCTAATGGTAGCTGAGCTAGGAAAACTGATCTAATGGTAGCTGAGCTAGGCTAACTGGGCTAGGCTAACTGAGCTAGGCTAACTGAGCTAATGGTAACTTAGCAAATGCTAACTGAGCTAGGATAACTGAGTTAAAGCTAACTGAGCTAGGATAACTGAGCTAATGCTAACTCAGCTAGGCTAACTGAGCTAATGCTAACTGAGCTAATGCTAACTGAGCTAATGCTAACTGAGCTATGCTTACTGAGCTAATGGTAACTGAGCTAGAATAACTGAACTAATGGTAACTGAGCTAATGGTAACTGAGCTAAGATAACCGTGCTAAAGCTTACTGAGCTAATGCTAACTGAGCTAATGCTAACTGAGCTAATGCTAACTGAGCTAATGCTACCTGAGCTAGGCTAACCGAGCTTTGCTAAGTGAGCTAGGATAACTGAGCTAATGGTAACTGAGCTAATGGTAACTGAGCTAATGGTAACTGAGCTAGGCTAAGTGAATTAGGATAACTGAGTAGGATACCTGAGCTAATGCTAGCTGAGCTAATGCTAGCTGAGCTAAGGCTAACTGAGCTAAGGCTAACTGAGCTAGGCTCACTGAGCTAATGCTAACTGAGCTAATGCTAACTGAGCTAATGCTAACTGAGCTAAAGGTAACTGAGCTAATGCTAACTGAGCAAGGATAACTGAGCAAGGATAACTGAGCTAGGATAACTGAGCTAATGCTAACTAACCTAGGCTAAGTAAGCAAGGATAACTGAGCTAATGCTAACTGAGTTAGGCTAACTGAGCTAGGATAACTGAGCTAGGATCACTGAACTAATGGTAACTGAACTAATGGTAACTGAGCTAATGGTAACTGAACTAAGATAACCGCGCTAATGCTTACTGAGCTAGGCTAACTGAGCTAATGCTAACTGAGTTAATGCTAACTGAGCTAATGCTAACTGAGCTAGGATAACTAAGCTAATATAACTGAGCCAGTGGTAACTTAGCCAGTGGTAACTGAGCTAGGATAACTGAGCTAATGCTAACTGAGCTTGGATAACTGAGCTAATGGTAGCTGAGCTAGAATAACTGAGCTAATGGTAACTGAGCTAGGACAACTGAGCTAATGGTAACTGAGCTAGGATAACTGGCCAGGATAACTGAGCCAGTGGTAACTGAGCTAGGATAACTGAGCCAGTGGTAACTGAGCTAGGATAACTGAGCTAATGCTAACTGAGCTAATGCCACCTGAGCTAGGCTAACTGAGCTAATGGTAACTTAGCTAATGCCAACTGAGCTAGGATAACTGAGCTAATGCTGACTCAGCTAGGCTAAGTAAGCAAGGATAACTGAGCTAATGCTAACTGAGCTAATGCTAACTGAGCTAGGCTAACTGAGCTAGGCTAACTGAGCTAATGGTAACTGAGCTAGGATAACTGAGCTAGGCTAACTGGACTAATGGTAACTGGATTAATGGTAACTGAGCTAATGGTAACTGAGCTAAGATAACCGTGCTAATGCTTACTGAGCTAGGCTAAGTTGGCTAATGCTAACTGAGCTAATGCTAACTGAGCTAATGCTACCTGAGCTAGGCTAACCGAGCTTTGCTAAGTGAGCTAGGATAACTGAGTTAATGGTAACTGAGCTAATGGTAACTGAGCTAATGGTAACTGAGCTAATGGTAACTGAGATAGGCTAAGTGAGTTAGGATAACTGAGTTAGGATACCTGAGCTAAGGCTAACTGAGCTAAGTCTAACTGAGCTAATGCTAACTGAGCTAATGCTAACTGAGCTAAAGGTAACTGAGCTAAAGGTAACTGAGCTAAAGGTAACTGAGCTAGGATAACTGAGCTAGGATAACTGAGCTAGGATAACTGAGCTAATGCTAACTGAGCTAATGCTAACTGAGCTAATGCTAACTGAGCTAATGCTAACAGAGCTAATGCTAACAGAGCTAGGCTAAGTGAGTTAGGATACCTGAGTTAGGATACCTGAGCTAATGCTAGCTGAACTAGGCTAACTGAGCTTAGGCTAACTGAGCTAATGCTAACTGAGCTAATGCTAACTGAGCGAGGATAACTGAGCTGGGATAACTGAGCTAATGCTAACTGAGTTAGGCTAACTGAGTTAGGCTAACTGAGCTAGGATAACTGAGCTAATGGTAACTGAGCTAGGATAACTGAGCTAGGATCACTGAACTAATGGTAACTGAGCTAATGGTAACTGAACTAAGATAACCACGCTAATGCTTACTGAGCTAGGCTATCTGAGCTAATGCTAATTGAGCTAATGCTAACTGAGCTAGGATAACTAAGCTAATATAACTGAGCCACGTAACTGAGCTAGGATAACTGAGCCAGTGGTAACTGAGCTAGGATAACTGAGCTAATGCTAACTGAGCTTGGATAACTGAGCTAATGGTAGCTGAGCTAGAATAACTGAGCTAATGGTAACTGAGCTAATGCTAACTGAGCTTGGATAACTGAGCTAATGGTAACTGAGCTAGGATTGCTGGCCAGGATAACTCAGCTAATGCTAACTGAGCTAGGATAACTGAGCCCATGATAACTGAGCCAATGGTAACTGAGCTAGGAAAACTGAGCCAGTGGTAACTGAGCTAGGATAACTGAGCTAATGCTAACTGAGTTAATGCCACCTGAGCTAGGCTAACTTAGCTAATGGTAACTTAGCTAATGGTAACTTAGCTAATGGTAACTTAGCTAATGGTAACTTAGCTAATGGTAACTGAGCTAGGATAACTGAGCTAAAGCTAACTGAGCTAGGATAACTGAGCTAATGCTAACTCGGCTACGCTAAGTAAGCAAGGATAACTGAGCAAATGCTAACCGAGCTAATGCTAACCGAGCTAATGCTAACTGAGCTAAAGCTAACTGAGCTAGGCTAACTGAGCTAATGGTAACTGAGCTAGGATAAGTGAGCCAATGGTAACTGAGCTAGGATAAGTGAGCTAGGATAACTGAACTAATGGTAACTGAGCTAAGATAACCGCGCTAATGCTTACTGAGCTAGGCTAACTGAGCTAATGCTAACTGAGCAAATGCTAACTGAGCTAGGCTAACTGAGCTTTGCTAAGTGAGCTAGAATAACTGAGTTAATGGTAACTGAGTTAATGGTAACTGAGCTAGGCTAAGTGAGTTAGGATAACTGAGTTAGGATAACTGAGCTAATGCTAGCTGAGCTAGGCTAACTCAGCTAATGCTAATTGAGCTAAGGCTAACTGAGCTAGGACAACTGAGCTAATGCTAAATGTGCTAGTGTGACTGGGCTAGGCTAACTGAGGTAGGATAACTGAGCTAATGGTAACTGAGTTAATGCTAACTGAGCTAGAATAACTGAGCTAATGGTAATTGAGCTAGGATACCTGAGCTAGGCTAACCGAGTTAGGATAATCGAGTTAGGATGACTGAGCTAGGACAACCGAGCTAATGGTAACTGAGCTAGGATAACTGAGCTAATGCTAAATGTGCTAGTCTAACTGGGCTAGGCTAACTGAGCTAGGATAACTGAGCTAGGATAACTGAGCTAGGATAACTGAGCTAGGATAACTGAGCTAAGATATCTGAGCTAGGCTAACTGAGCTAGGCTAACTGAGCTAGGCTAACTGAGCTAGGATGACCGAGTTAGGATGACCGAGTTAGGATGACCGAGCTAAGCTAACTGAGCTAAGCTAACTGAGCTAAGCTAACTGAGCTAAGCTAACTGAGCTAAGCTAACTGTGCTAGGATAACTGTGCTAGGATAACTGTGCTAGAGTAATTGTGCTAGGATAACTGAGCTAGGATAACTGAGCTAGAATATTTGAGCTGGGATTACTGAGCTAAGATAACTGTGCTAGGATAATTGAGCTGGGCTAACTGAGCTAGGATAATTGTGCTAGGATAATTGTGCTGGGATATCTGAGCTCGGATATCTGAGCTGGGCTAAC
The DNA here is from genome assembly GCA_039654325.1 of Tandanus tandanus. Lineage (NCBI taxonomy): Eukaryota > Metazoa > Chordata > Actinopteri > Siluriformes > Plotosidae > Tandanus > Tandanus tandanus. The sequence continues at coordinate 2,951 of JBCNYH010046456.1, read as the reverse complement.
TGTGTTAAGATAATTGAGCTAATGGTAACTGAACTATGCTAACTGAGTTAGGCTATCAGTGCTAGGCTAACTGAGCTAGGATAATTGAGCTAATTCTTACTGAGCTAGGATAACTGAACTAATGCTAACTGAGCTAGGAAAACTGAGCTAGGAAAACTGAGCTAGGATAACTGAGCTAGGCTAATTGAGCTACCCTAACTGAGCTAATGCTAACTGAGCTAGGATAACTGAGCTAATGGTAACTGAGCTAGAATAACTGAGCTAATGCTAACTGAGCTAATGCTAACTGAGCTAATGCTAACTGAGCTAGGATAACTGAGCTAATGGTAGCTGAGCTAGGATAACTGAGCTCGGATAACTGAGCTAATGGTAACTGAGCCAGGATAACTGAGCTAGGATATCTGAGCTAATGCTAACTGAGCTATGCTAATTGATCTAATGCTAACTGAGCTAGGATTACTGAGCTAATGGTAACTGAGCTAGTATAACTGAGCTAATGCTAAATGTGCTAGGCTAAATGAGCTAGGATAACTGAGCTAATGCTAAATGAGCTAGGATAACTGAGCTAATGCTAACTGAGCTAGGATAACTGAGCTAGAATAACTGAGCTAATGCTAAATGTGCTAGGCTAACTGAGCTAATGATAACTCAGCTAATGGTAACTGAGCTAGCATAACTGGCCTAATGTTAACTGAGCTAGAATAACTGAGCTAGGATAACTGAGCTAATGCTAACTGAGCTTGGAGAACTGAGCTAATGCTAACTGAGCTCGGATAACTGAGCTAATGCTAACTGAGCTCGGATAACTGAGCTAATGCTAACTGAGCTAATGCTAACTGAGCTAGGCTAACTGAGCTAGGCTAACTGAGCTAATGGTAACTGAGCTAATGGTAGCTGAGCTAGGATAACTGAGCTAGGATAACTGAGCTAATGGTAAATGAGCTAGGATAACTGAGCTAGGATAACTGAGCTAATGGTAAATGAGCTAGGATAACTGAGCTAGGATAACTGAGCTAATGCCTTCTGAGCTAGGATAACTGAGCTAATGGTAGCTGAGCTACGATAACTGAGCTAATGCTAATTCTAATTGAGCTATGGTAACTGAGCTAATGGTAGCTGAGCTAGGCTAACTGATCTAGGCTCACTGCGCTAGGCTCACTGAGCTAGGATAACTGAGCTAATGCTATCTGAGCTAATGCTAACTTAGCTAGGATAACTGAGCTAATGCTAATTGAGCTAATGCTTTCTGAGCTACGATAATTGTGCTAGGATAACTGAGCTAGGGTAACTGAGCTAGGGTACCTGAGCTAGGATAACTGAGCTAATGCTTACTGAGCTACGATAACTGAGCTACGATAACTGAGCTAATGGTTATTGAGCTAGGATAACTGAGCTAATGCTTACTGAGCTAGGATACCTGAGCTAATGTTAACTGAGCTAGGATAAATGAGCTAGGTTAACTATACCAGGATAACTGTGCTAGGATAACTGTGATAGGCTAACTGAGCTAGGCTAACTGAGCTAGGCTAACTGAGCTAGGCTAACTGTGCTAGGCTAACTGTATTAGGCTAACTTAGCTAGGCTAATTTAGCTAGGCTAACCGAGCTAGGATAACCGAGCTAGGCTAACCGAGCTAGGATAACCGAGCTTGGCTCACTGAGCTAGGATAACTAAGCTAGGCTCACTGAGCTAGTATAACTGAGCTAGGCTAACTGAGCTAGGCTAATTGAGCTAGGCTAACTGAGCTAGGCTAACTGAGCTAAGATAACTTAGCTAAGAATACTGAGCTAAGAATACTGAGCTAAGAATACTGAGCTAAGATAACTGAGCTAAGATAACTGAGCTAGGCGAACTGAGCTAGGCGAACTGAGCTAGGCTAACCGAGCTAGGATAACCGAGCTAGGCTAACCGAGCTAGGCTAACCGAGCTAGGCTAACCGAGCTAGGATAAGTGAGCTAGGATAACTGTGCTAGGCTAACTGTGCTAGGATAACTGTGCTAGGATAACTGAGCTAAGGCTACTATGCGGATGAGCACACCCACTTTGTGAAGATCAAACAGATCCTCTTAGCACACACTGTGGATTTTACTCAGCAGTGCTGTAAATATTTTGAATCTGTTTTATTAATATTGTTTGCTATATTTAATATCATTTCCATGGCGTCACACAGTCGGGTCTGACGTCAGAGCTGCAGTGATGGAAGTTGTGATAAATAAAATATAATTAGAGAGAATAGAATAATGATATTTGACCCTGCATTGTACACTGTGTGAGTGTATCTCTGTATGTCTGTGTATATGTGTGTGTCTCTGTATGTGTCTGTATATGTCTGTATATATGTGTGTGTGTATGTCTGTATGTGTATGTATATGTCTGTATATATGTATGTGTGTGTGTGTGTGTGTATATATGTTTGTATGTGTGTGTGTGTGTGTGTGTGTGTCTATGTATGACTGTGTGTTTCTGTGTCTGTATGTGTATGTATGTCTGTATATTTGTGTGTGTGTGTGTGTGTGTGTGTCTGTATATATGTATGTGTCTCTGTGTATGTGTATGCTTGTATGTCTGTGTGTGTGTCTGTATATATATGTATGCCTGTGTGTATGTCTGTGTGTGTGTATGCCTGTGTATATATATGTATGCCTGTGTGTGTCTGTGTGTGTGTATGTATATATATATATGGTATGTGAGAAAAATAAAAGGACTACAATTTCATCCCGACAAGCCTGTTTCGTGGTGGCCCACTCATCAGGGGATTTATTAAGAATATTCGTTACCACAGTTTATATACAGTCCGTATCATTTACATGGTGTATTTTAATTTATGCAGTGTGAAATCTGACAGTACTAATCTAATTTGGTTCAGGTGTTACTTAGGAGGGCTTTGTTTCTGTGGCGGCAGGAAGACACGAGTTCGTTACGTTTATTGAGTGTGGATAGTTCAGGGCGGC
>JBCNYH010046410.1:0-11758 GCA_039654325.1 Tandanus tandanus | reverse complement strand
TAGAGATAGATAGATAGATAGATAGATAGATAGATAGATAGATAGATATTTGTAATTTTTTTTATTGAGACTTTTATCTTTATCTTATTGTTTACTTTATATGGACCAGCTGTGTGCACACAATTTCCTTCAGGATCAAAAAAGTATTCTGATTCTGATTTGAGGGTGGTATTATAAGGTAAAATGAATGAATGAATGAATGAATGAATGAATGAACGAACGAATGAATGAATAAATAATCTCCCCGATGTTTCCTGACTACAGTCTGAAGTGAAAGCAGGAAAGATTAACACTGAGTTTTCTTTTCACCACCTTTCCCTCGCTGATGTCGCCTGTCAAGCATTTCTATCACTTGTCTTGTTAGTTTAATTAAATTGTTATACAAACTTTTAGAAGTTGTTTGCTTCAAAAACAAAATGTGCTTTTATTCTTTATGAATTCTGGTTGTGCGGAATTCAAATCTGACAGTATAATGTCTGATTAGTTACTGTTTCTAAGATATGCAAGTTTTTTATGTTTCACATTTACATAATTATATTGTGTTAATTGCTATATTATTCATTCATTCATTCATTTATTTATTCATTTTCTAAGCCACGTAATCCTAATTGCAGTCGCGGAGAAGCTGGCGCCTATCTCTCTGGGCGAGGGCGGGGTACACCCTGAACAGATCGCCAGTTCATTGCAGGGCAACACACATACAACCATTCACACTCACACTCACACCTGTAGGCAATTTGGAACTAATTGCCTACCAATTAGCCTACTGTGCATGTTTTTTTGGATTGTGGGAGGAAACCAGATTATCCGGAAGAAACCCATGCAAGCACGGGGAGAGCATGCAAAACTCCACACAGAAACGCCCCGAGCCCCATGGAGCTACATTCAGAAGCTCCACTACTATTTATTTATTATAGGATGGTTCTAGATGTGTGTGTGTGTGTGTGTGTGTGTGTGTGTGTGTGTGTATGAATAGTTGTGTGTGTGTTGCCCTGTGATGGGTGTACACAGCCTTCACGCAGAGTCAGTTAAGATAGGCTTCAACCTTCCCGCAACCCTAATGAGAAAAAATGTAAAAGCAAAATGTAGCCATCATAAAGAAAGTTAGATTGCTTCTTGAGGCTTTAACTCCAAAAACTGCAATATGTCTATTTTCGTACATTCATGCATGCCTATTTTACTCGGGTTGTGGGGTCTATCTCAGTGGACTATGGGCAAAAATGGGTACACCCTGAACAGCTCACCAGGCCATCACAGGGCCAACACACACAATAATTCACACTCGCACTCAAAGCTAACGTCACTTTGAAACAGCCAGTTAGCCTAATGTGCATGTTTTTAGACTGTGGGAGGAAACCGGAGTATCTGGAGGAAACCCATGCAAGCACAGGGAGAACATGCAAACATGGGGCTTGAACCCAGGACCCTCTTGCTGTCAGGTGGCATATAACTAAATGAAAAATTTCAGAGATGTTAATAAAATAATGAGTGAGAAATAATGTAGTGCTTAAAAATGTTTACTTAAAGTAAAGCCCATGTTTCATTTCTTCAAGTTCACCCTAAAATGGGAATGAGCAACAGTCATTATCACTGAATAGGACTATGTCAGTGTGACAGGTGATAGATACTAACAATCTATGATGAGTTATGGTTTTAAAGTGCTGCATCAAGATTAATTCTGTGCAGTATCAAGAAAATGATAAAAGAGACTTATTTATTTTTTAAAAATTGTAAAGTTGTCACTGTCACATAACAAATCACTGAAAAGACGTGCAACTCTATGAGAATCTGCTGGCTGAAGAAGTTAATTTTAAACCTGATAGCTCGGATATAGCAGTTTTTAGAAACAAAATATATTTTTTTGATATAATGCTCCTAATGTTGAATCTGAATCATTTCAACTGTAACACTCAATTTCTAGGATTAAGAACAAGATTTTGGATTCAGTTGATGCTTTAGGGCAGGGTGTCACACTCATTTTCACTGAGGGCCACATCATTAAATATCGAGGTCATCGAGGGCCGAATAATCACTCAACATCTATTTAAAAGGGCAACCATGAAATCTGCATGGCCATATTATTTGTTTATACATTTGCCCTCTTTTCCTTTATTCGCTTTCCTTTTCCGACAGTGCTTAGTGACAAGCTAGCTTGCAATCTTTCCTGACTCATGAATGACTAGCTGTTTACTTGAAATAGCTTGGCTCCACCTAGTGGATAGATGATGAATTACATTTCATGGTAATAGTTGATGCAAAGAATGTACGATAATCATATACACTTCATCCCCGATTTCCCGGATTATTAGGAGGGATAGGCTGTCCGGGAACCTCAAAAGTCCGGCAATCGCTAATATCCGGGGTTCCTACCCTTTCCCGGACATTTACTATAATCTGTCCATCAATCACCATTATTCAGCAGCAGTCCCGGACTTTTGCACACTTATCCGACACTCAATACACAATATCGTGTTTCCACAAACTTAAGGAGCGAATCAGCACATTCTTTTATCACATTCATTTTAAATGTGGGTTCCGGCTCGTCGTCACTGTCCTCACTTTCACTTTTCTTTAGCTCTCCCGTCACTGATGCCACTACCTGTTCATCGGACATTATTCCGTGCCCCTCTGATGCTTCATTTTCGTCCATTCACTCGGACGGGAAAGGGCTGGACTGGAGGGAAGTCCCGGACTTGTACGAGCATTTTTCCCTGTGCTTGCGTTGGTTCCCTCGGGGTGCTTCGGTTTCCTCCTACAGTCCAAGGACATGCACATTAGGGCAATTGGCTGTTCCAGTGTGTGGGTGTGAGTGTGAATAGTTGTGTGTGTGTTGGCCCTGCAATGGTCTGGTGAGATGTTCGGGATGTACCATGCCATCGTCCAGTGTCGGCTAAGATTAAGCGGTGAGACGATTAAGCGTTTCGGCAAAAATGAGTGTTTGTGTGTGTATGTGTGTGTGTGTGTGTGTGTGTGTGTGTATGTGTGCTTCTGTATGCATGTGTACATGCTTGCGTGCACCTTGGATTTGCAAATTGACCCCGAAATTAAAATAGAGTGGGAAAAATAATATCTAAATATAGGTTACAGAAACAATTACTGCGTTCTTTGTTTGCGGATATTATAATAATGACCTCATTTCTTTGTGCTGCTGGTTTGCAGGACATTAGTTTTTGCATTGTTGTTGTTTTTTTATGTATGCACTGCTTCGGTTCATCATATCAGGGCAAATTACGGCATGTCATGTCTCCTTTCATTAGCATGCTATATATTTTAGTAATGAATTCATGGACTGTGGGTGAAAATTACAAATATGTGCAAATATGAAATTTATCAATACAATCAGGCTCAGTTAGTCAGGATAAGTAGGATTAATGAATCTTTGTTAATAAGTTTCAGTAGGCTGTGTAATTGCCTTTGACAGGAAGAAAGGACTTCGACTTGGAAAGCAATTAAAAGTGTAAGATTGGAGCATTTATGAAATCTAGGCAGCACCATGGAATAAAGTTTGCTTTATTTAGGGCTTTTCCAGCATCAACACGAGTAGGCAGGCAGGGTTAGGACTGAAAAAGGTCCGTAATTATACGACGTTACTAGAACCAAAGCTGCAGTATGTATGCTCCAGTGATTAAGTACACACCATTTAAAAGAAAGGGGGAAAAAAAGGAATAAATATAAGTATGAATTAAGCCCAGGTGCAGCTGACAAATGAATAGACAGATCCAGAATAGACGAAGTTAGAGGAGATGCTGTGGAACCGTCTAGCCTAAAGTGCCGATTTTATACCTGGCCTCCTTTTACTCACTACCTCTTTTCACTGCAGCTGTATCTTCAAATAACATCCATCCTCTGAAAGCGAATACCACCTGCAGCTAAAAAGTGAATATCTGGTAATTCATCTTTTCTCTTTTTTATTGGATCAGAGATCACATAGTCCGCTTCTTCCAGCCCCTGCAGGAGTTCTAACTTTGTGACATTTGAGAGCTGGCTGTAATCCAGCTCTTTGAAGCTTAGAGCAAATATCCTTGTGAAGCTGTCATCTCAGAGACATATAAGTTAGGTGATGTGGCTGTCTGTGTTGGACAAGTTCATATAAATGAGGGTGCTAAAGTTTCGGGTCGTTACCCAGAAGGATGCTATTTTGAGTCCCTGGGTGGGCTGATAGGAGTGACTGAGCAGTTGAGGGAACATAAAGGTCCCCGTCCTGTTCAGGCCACTTCTATTGTGCTGACTGTGGCACTGACCTTATCCTCTCTGTGTTTATTCCTTATCATTTTCAGGGTGAGCATGGGAGTTAGGTAATAAATTTCCATTTTTCTGAAGTACTGTTCTTTAAAAAGGACTTTAAAATCAATGTCACTTGAGGTCTTGCAATCTAAATTGTTCTTAAGACCACACTGTAAAGAATGTATGAAAGGTAAAGTCCTAACCTTTATTCCACCATTTGAAAAATCACCACATTTATTGTAGATTCATGGCAGCAGCCTTGAAACTGAAATTGAAATGAAAACGGCTCTTATTTGATTTGATTTATTCTGGTATCTTACTCAATGCAAACAGAATAAAAATGAGAAAATTCATTTCTGTCATTTGGCTTAGAATTCAGTAGGCAAAGGCTAACACCAATCAGGGATGTTTTGCTGCATTGAGAGATTTGGCGAAAACTGAGTGGCTAGAAAATGCTGCGCAATTTACACCGACTTGTCTACTTGAGTTAGACTCACTTTCACTCACTCACTCACTCCTATGTTAAGCCACTTAATCTTTCTAGGGTCACAGAGAGGCTGGAGCCTATCTCAGCTGGCAGTCAGAGTACACCCTGAACAGCTCACCAGACCACACAACACACACACAAAACCATTCCCACTCACGCACACACATTGGAACAGCCAATTAGCCTAATGTGCTTTAGAATGTAGGAGGGAGAAACCCATGCAAGCATGGGGAGAACATGCAAATGCCACACAGAAATGCCTTCGTCAAACCCGGGACTCAAACCCAGGACCGCCTTATTGTGAGCCAGACGTGCTAACCACTACACTACTGTGCCACTGTACCTACTTGGGGGCAGCCATGGCCTAATGGTTAGAGAAGCAGGCTTGGGAACGCAAGGTTGCTGGTTCGATTCCCAGACCAGCAGGAAAAATGTGTGGTGTTGTTGGGCCTCACCCAGCTTCATGGCTGAAGTGCCCTTGAGCAAGGCACCTAACTGCTCCCTGGGTGGTGCAATGCAGCTGCCCACTGCTCACTGTGTGTGTGTTCTCACTTAAATGCAGGTTAAATACATAGCTAAATTTCCCTTGTGGGTCAAGAAAAAAATTCATAAATTACAAATACTTGAGCTAAAGAAATTCTGAATTCCATTATATATTTATGCTGAGCCAAGATTGAACTGACCCATCAAATGGCATAGTAGAGCTGTTCAGATGTTTAATATTGCCTTTGAAAAGTTTGATTTCAGTGTTCTGCATTACATTACAGCAGATTCTTATATGAATGATGAATGATTTTATATGGCAATGAGAGGAAAAGTAATAAGATGTTATACTTAGATAGATTGTGGGTCACAGTCGCATTTAATTACAGCTGGAAGTATCAGGTAAAAAATGTTCTCACGGGGGCTCCCCAGCGATTTGAGTCCAGGTTGATGCTGCAGTCATCCGTGACCAGAAGTGCATGGAAATTGAGCTCTCTTGGGAGGGAGAAATGGCATACGCTCACTTCCCTGTTGTTCAGAGCAAACACCAGCCAATCATGGGCATCTGTGAGCTCATTTGGGTGTATATCACTTAACCTCCTAGTGTGTTAAGCCACCACTAAATACGCATGTGCACCAGTTTGTAAAAAGACACGAGGACACATAGAGATACGCGAGGAAACTATGTGAGGAGCGTGGAATCGAGGAAATGTGTTTTATTAGAATGAGATGTTGTTTCCTCTGAAGCGCTCACACAGATCGATGCCCGCTGATGATGATGGCAGCACAGGTGACCTCATGTAAGGGGCGTCCAACGTAACAGGGGCGGGTTATTTATACGCTGCCATGCACCTTTTATGGGAAGGTCGCTTTCATGTATCATTCATCACTCCTTAATCTTTGCTGCTTGATGTACAATTGAGTGAATTGGGATGGCCGGCAAAAAGGCAGACCTGAAGAACTTCTGGTTCAAGCATGGGTCGAGAAATGAGGAAATCACAAATAAGGGTTTTGTGAAGCACCCTATGTCTTTTGCGCCACTAAGGAAATTACTTGCTTCAGGGCAAAGCAAACAAAAAATCAGGACATGTATATCAATATGATATATGCGCATACTGCCCTTGACTTATGTAATTTTTCAGCAATTTTTCAGCAAACTCCACACAGAAACAAGCAAGACCAGGACTCGAACCCAGGACCTTCTGGCCACGAGGAGGACATGATATCCAATATGCCTCTGTGCTGCAGTAAAGCAAACATCATCATGCATTTTCAGTGGGCTTACTATTACCATTTTCAAACACAGACAAATAAAGTTCAAAAATTCTGTCATTTGTTTGAAACTACTTGAACTTGAGCCCTTTGTCAACACACAGCAGTGTTACCCATTCATTAATCAATTTCACTAATAGAGAGTACTTTAGAAGAGGCATGATGACTGATTACTAACAGCAGCTGCTTGCCTGATTACTCTGCAGGATTGTGCAGGATCATGCTGCTTCAATGTGTACATTGTGTGGAAAGGAGGATGGATAGCAGGCTTGGCAACACAGCACAGGAAAACCTTTTTGTTGGACATGTATTTTGGAATTCCAAAAAAGTTAAGCTGCTGTGAAAAATGTGAATAAAATTGATTTTGCAAATCTCATAAGCCAATATTTTATTTGCATAAAGCATAGAAAAAATATTAAATGTTCCAAGTGAGACATTTTACTATTTCATGAAAAATATTAGCTCATTTTGAATTTAAAAACCACAGCTGTAGTTGTGGCCATCACTATCATCGTGCAATGGAACCAATTTGGATGAAAAAAAAAACAGTTGTAATAGTACCTATAATTTTAATGAAATTCAAAAATATCTATTCATCATGCCATGAGGGTAAAAAAAAAGATTTCAGTAAGAAAAAGAAGGGTTCAGTTCTGGCTTTACTGGCAGAGGAATACATTAAGAGTCATGTTGCTTCCATCCTCAAACTTTCAAAGACGGCAGTTTATAAGAAAACGGCTCTCCACTGATAGGGATAATCATCAACCACTTCGAATGTCCCTTAACGACTGTGGGATGACATCAGGTGACTTATAAAAACAATGGCAAGTGGCAGCTGGCCAAAAGCAAGTGCATGGGAAGGACAGATTAAAACAGATTTCTGCAGGTTGGTTTGAAGTCATGCAAAGCTAAAGAAAAAAGGCCCTTCTTCAATAAACAATAATGAAGAGCCAGGCTAAAACCAGGCTGTTTGAGAAAGACCATATGGGTCTAGGGGTGCTTCAGCAAGAGTGGAATGGGACAAACTTTTGTTTGTGATGGACACATAAATCAAACCCTGTACAAGGTTATCCTGGAAGGATTGCTTCCTTCTGCTTTGTCAATGTTCCTTTCTCTGGGGAATGTATTTTCCAGGAGGGCAATGCTTTTAGGACAGTTAAAATTCAAGTGATTTATAGAAAGAAGGATATTATTATACAGTTATAAAAAACACTAGGGTCATTCCATGTCAATTCACCTAGAGGTTCCCAGGTGACCATCTCAGAATTCAATGAAACTTTAACCAGACATAGAACATGTTTCAGCATCAACACATGCAAAATTTCAAGGTCCTACTTCAAAAACTTTCCAAGATATGTTCATTCAAAGATTGCAGGCTAGTACCCATTTGTCGGCCTGCAACTTGCAATTTACCATTTTGGGCATTTTTGAAAGTATTTTTGTAAATCCCCTAATAATTACTGTATAGGGCTGAAACTTTGCATTCTAACCCACTCTGTCAGAATCTGAAGTCAAAATTACTCAAGTTGTCAGGGTTAGGTTGCTATTGATACTGCAATTTTGAAAAAAGTGCAATTTCAAACACAGTATTTTTGAATTTTTGACACAGAAAATATATTTAGCACCCCACAAAAGTATTTTTATAGCAAATTTAAGCATATTTAAGCATATTTCACGCCTGACTCTAACGCCCACTGTATTAAGGACTCACCTGCACCTCATTTCCATCACTGATTAGCACCCCTATATAAACCTCCCGCTAGACAGACTCCAGTGTCTAGCCTCGTTGGAAGTATGCGTTGTTTCTCAGCTGATCCTTCTTGCACTTGGACTCCTCCACTCTCCTTCCTCGATCCCATTTTCGCTCCCGAAACTTCTCCCGAAGTTTCCCTCACTCCCTGGTTACGTTTATTGTATTTGTTTATGTTTGTGTTCGCCCCCTGTGGCAGGTTTCATTTTGAGTTTTCTCTCAGTTGTGTTTTTGTGGCTCACGGAGCCCGTGTTCATTTGTGATTATTAAATACCCTCGTGATTTTCGTATACTTCTTTGTCTCTGGGAGTTATTCATAACATTTTCCATGTAAAACAAACAGTTTTAAAGAAGAATAAATGTGATATGGTGTTTTAGTGAGTGTCCAAAAACTGAACGGTAGGTGAAAATGTGCTCATCTTGCGAGCCCCTGAAGATGTGGACATTTCACCAAAGGTTATGAAACTTTACCACATGCAACATGTATATCAGATGAAGCAACACACAAAATTTCAGCCTCGTTGCTCATTTCCTTCATACTTAGCAATCTTGAAACAAAACCATTCACACTCACACCTGGAACAGGCAATTAGCCTATTGTTCATGTCTTGGGACTGTTGGGGGAAACCGGAATTCCTGGAGGAAACCCATGCAGGCACTGGGATAACATGCAAACTCCACACAGAGGCACCCTCGCCATGCCTGGGCCTTGAACCTAGGACCTTCTTGCTGTGAGGTGGACATGCTTACCATTACCATGTAGATGCACATTTTAAAATTTTACTACTCACTATGGTCTCTTATTAGACACAGTTTGCCAGACTCCAAATCCACCACGGAAACTAACCAACATAAGACCACTACTGACCAACTATTGTTTTGGCGTATCATTTATTTTGTACTTTGTTTGTATTCTTGTTTATTTGCCTGCTTGCTTTCATAACAGCAGTGATACTGACACTGGCATGCATCATGGCAACCTACAGTGTTGGGACTTGAAACAGTTAATTAATGAAAATATCCATCTCTATGGTCTAAAACTTACATACAGTAACTATATCACTGTGTATAGAAAAGTATCACGGTGCGCTCCATAAATAATATTAATCCAAGGATTTCATACATTAAAAAGGTAGGTGTATCTGATTACATGGATTATGATTAAGTGATAGGAACATCCCTGTTATTTATGCACTCTGTGTGATTCAGACTTATGCTGTTATGAGACTGACTTGAGACTGTAATCTCTTGACATGTGAAAGTGTGAATTGCTGTAAAAGTGCCAGTATAAACATATCAGGTTGTCGGTGTAAGTAGATGAAATATGGTCCTCTTTTGACCCTGTTGCTGTTTATATCTATGTGTATCTTGTTGGGTGGCAAGGTGGCGTAGTGGTACGCATGTCTGGCTCACAGCAAGAAGGTCCTGGGTTTGAGTCCCTGCATCGGCAGGTTGCATGTTCTCCCCGTGCTTACGTGGATTTCCTCTGGGTACTCCAGTTTCCTCCCACAGTCAAAGCCATGCACGTTAGGCTAACTGGCTGTTCCCAATTGACCCTAGTTATGAGTGTGAGTGTGAATGGCTGTGGGTGTGCTGCCTTGCAACACTCTGGCGTACCCTGCCTTCGCCCAGTGTCGGCTGAGATGGGCACCAGCCTTCCTGCAACCCTGATAGGTTTAAGCAGTTCAGCATTACTGTGGTGGGACCAGCAGTTACTGAAGTTGAACGAACGAACGAACAAACAAATGCTCTTGATTTCTTCATCTGAATACATTTAACATTTATTTGCTACTTTTTAAAATTAAAATCTTTAGTTTCTACTCACCATATTTTCTCTATTATATAGTTGCTATGCCGTCTTCTCCAATGTTTTGTGTGGTCCATTCCACTGTATGGAAGTGAATCCAGGACACTGAATGGCAAAACAACAGGCCTTCTACAAGCAGCAGAAATGTGGTTCTACAAAACAATGCTAAGAGTTCCGTGGACAGATCACGAGACCAACGAGTCTGTCCTTCAATGCGCTAACACCAAACAAAAAAATCATTGATATGACCCATGAGTTCCTTGTTCACATCATCCGTATGGTGAGATAGAAGATTTTTTGTCTCACCGGAAGACATCTAGAGAAGAAAACCTGAGGAGGGCAGCAGAAAATCTTTTGACTGCCCGCAGACCAAAGAACAACATGGGACACAGCTTGAAACCGAGGTCATGTTGCCCAAGGCATGGCTATGGTACCTGAAGAGAGAGTGATTTTTTCTATATTTTTAACAATGGATCTTTACATTTTTCTATACCAAGAAATATGTAGTCATAAGGTGACTGTTTAGCATCATGCAGTTTTGAACTAAACTTTTAAACATTTAACAGTACCAATATCTACATTTACATGGATCCTAATAATTATGGACCGATTGTCATGATCATGGACACAAACTCACCACAAGCCCCTACCTGCACATACAGATAGTACACACTCAGTGTGTGTCCTCGCCCCAAACACACAATAGCATAGGGCATCTCACAGCCTCTATATGTATTACTTTAAAATTACACCCATTATTTTGACATGGTAAATTGCTGCTGTTTACTCACTCACTCACTCATTTGCCAAACTGCTTAATCCTACAAGGGTCACTGGGAGGCTGGAGCTTATTTCAGTAGACACTGGGTGAAGGTTCACCCTGAACAGTTTTCCAGACCATTATGGGGCCAACACACACACAAACATTCACCCTATGTCTTTTGCGCCACTAGAGAAATTACATAAGGAGCAAACTAAACATCAGGGCGTGTCTTTTATCGATATGATATCTGCACATTCTGCCCTTGACTTAAGTAGTTTTCAGCAGTGCGCTTCTAAGGGCTGTAGTAAATTACTCATCTCACTCACTTATTTAAGCCTAATGTGCATGTCATTGGACTGTGGGAGGAAACTGGTGTACCCAGAGGAAACCCACGCAAGCATGGGGAGAACCTGCAAACTCCTACAGAAACACCTGAGCCCGGGACTTGAACCCAGGAGCCCCTTGCGGTGAGGCGGACGTGCTAACCACCATACCACCTTGCCACCCTCCTGTCATTTAAGGTCTGCTTTATTCTTATCAAGAAAACTATCCTACCTAAACCACATGGTTTCTTCTGGCTTTTGTTGCAGAAGGTTATACCATTCTTCTTAAAAGTCAAGAATCAATTCATCTAAATTCTAACCCATCATTTATGCTTCCCTATCACAAGATCACCACCAACCAGGAAGGGCGAAGGATAGCATCCTCCTTTGAGGTGCCTTTTTAGTTTTAATTTTTTGAACTGCTGTACATCCATTTAGGTGAATTCTATATGTTCCTTTATTCAATAATTTACCAACCTGCTTAATCCTACTAGGGTCCTGGGAAGGATGGATCCTACCTCAGCCGACTGTAGGCAAAGGCAGGTCACAACCTGAACAGCTCACCAGTCCACAGCAGAGATGACACACACACACACACACACACACACACACACACACACACACACACACACACACACACACACACACACAC
>JBCNYH010046363.1:0-11760 GCA_039654325.1 Tandanus tandanus | reverse complement strand
AGCGTGTTTCTGCCCTGCGATGGCCTGGTGAGCTGTCCAGGGTGTACTCTGCCCTCACCCAGAGTCGGCTGAGATGGACACCAGCCTCCAGGCGACCCTAATTAGGATTAAGCGGTTCAGAAAATGAATGAATGAATAACAATAATAATAATAAGCAAATTGGAGATTGGCCATTAATATTTTGACTAATCCCAGTCATGTTCTAACCTCTGAATATAGATTGTTACCATCTAAGTGACTGGAGATACAGAGTTCTAGATCAGTTTGAGAAACTATGTTGTGCATTGTTGTAAAATTAAAATGGGAGCTTAATCTCAGATCAAATGTATTTTTGGGGCCTTGAATGTCATCTTCTGTGTTTTGATGAATTTATCGTATTGTTAGACTCTTATCCTGATTGCAGTGTTTTATATTGGCATGTTAAATGTATTGCAAATGGAGCTGCTGTGATGTATGACAAATTACAGTCTTGTTCTAGCTATAAAAGTGTCATATAATTGTAAACCAGGACACGTTTATGACTTGCAGTGGTTGTCAGAACTCTCTTGAACCTGAGGATGGCCATGATGAATGTGCCACTTGCCTTGATGTTAAGTGATAGACATGATCAGATTGAGATGGTATATGTGACCTTGTTTGGGAAAACCTGACCAATGACGGATAATCACTTAATGAACCATGCGTTGCTTAAGGTAATCACTGCCAAAAATCTGTCCTCTGTGCCAAAAATAGGTCATCCAGTTATTCCATGCATTGCTCATTATTGCAAAAAAACCCCCCAAAAAAACAGTCAACCACCAACAAAATTACTTTAATAAAGTCTAAGCAATTGAAGTCTAGTTTCTCTGACTGTTAAAAGACCTAACTATTTTTACTTCTACCTCACAGAAGCCCACTGCTGTTTGATGATATTCGATTGTTGAACTACTTTTTTACAGTGTACTAATGTATTGGACTTGATATCCATTTACATGTATATGAACATGTCAGATTCCTGAACCTGGTGTAAGTGTATTGGGAATGCAGTGGCTGGGGTCAGCTTCAGTAGTAATTTTTCGGAATTTTACGGTTTTGAAAACTCCAATTCTAATATCTCAGAATATTGGACATAATCAACTGAAGTCTTTTAGCAGAAGTCCCTTGGCCTATATGCTTCTCAAAAATGCAGAAGCAATTAAAAAATTGGTCTTGGCTGGGTATTCAGAGATCGGGTAACGCATATGAAAGGCTGACCCAGTTGGCAGACAAGATGAACCCTCAGCAGTCCTTTGAGCAGAGGGCCAGTATCATGACCCCTACTTAAAAAACTAACAGAAGCATTACAATATAGTGTATATATGACTAGGGCTCAGTGAGTTTCAAATGGCCACATGTTCACTATCTGGGTAAATGCGACTTTAATAGTGGGGTAAGGAACATATGCTACCTAGGTCACAGATGACACATATTTAAACACATGACCTGTAAGTACACATAATGGACATTCAGGTGCTTAAAGGTGTGAAATTCATAGCAGTGTGATTGCATCCCTAACCATTAATCGCATTGCTACTGTTACTTTTTAACATCACACAGGTGCATGAGAAGAAAGGACAAGGATGCATTGTGCAGATTAAGAGCATTTTATTAAAACAGTTCGTGCTGACAAAACCAAATTACAGTTCAAATTCAAAAAGCCATAAAATGGGCAGAGGTTAGTCAATCAGGTATACAACACAGTAGTGATAATCCAAACACAGTCAGCCAGAAATCATACATGAATAAACTGTAGCAAAGTGGTGTTTCTTTGTCCATCGATTAATTTGTTTATTTATTTGTCTGTGAACAAAATACTGCCCGCACCAGTGTAAGGATTTTCACCTGACAAACAAACACTCATACCAGTCTCAGAAATCTGACATGTTCACATATCAAGTCCAGTGCACTAGCACACTGTTACAAAGTAGTTCACCAATCGAATAACATCAAACAACAACAGTTAGATAAAAATACAGGCAGGTCTTAAGTTTCAACTTCATTTAAGTAATTTTGGTGGGGTTTGATGTTATTCAGTTGGTGAACTACATTTCTACAGTGTACTAATGGATGGACTTAATATGCTTCCACAAAGTGCAAAGATTTTAACTATCCTTGGTGGGGAGTTGAGAGATTATTTGATTTTGGAACATCAAGGTCAAAGGTCACAAAGTTTTGAAGCTAGAGCTCTTATTCACAGCTAGTCTTTCACTGGTCTCCTACCTGAATTAACCCACTACTTAATACATTTATTATGATGCCACGGCTATAAAAGCCTTCAACAATATACAAAAATGCAATGAAACAGAACATGCATGTAATATAGCCAGAATAAATGCAATTACTTAAGCAATGCTATAAAAATAGCCAGTGTATAGAACATTATAACCCCTCAGCCAGGATGCCTCAAGTGCATGGAGGACAAAAGCCATCCCCATATGAACAGTTTCAGACAATCAACATTTTATTAGCAACCCTACGCACAGATGTAGGTCATAGGGGGTGCCTATGCAAAATTTCAGAAAGCTATCATGCATATGAGCCAAGCAATGGCCAGGGAAAAATTAACATGTTCAAGGTCATTGGCCACATATGCAAATTAGCTATCCAGGCACAGGTTTAGATCATAGGGAGTAACAATGCAAAATTTCAGAAAGCTATGATGCATATGAGCCGAGCAATGGCCCAGACAAACTTTAAATGTTCAAAGTCATTGTGCCAAGGTCAAAGCTCACATATTCAAAGGTCACATATGCAAATTAGCTAGCCCACGCACAGGTTTAGGTCATACGGAGTGCCTATGCAAAATTTCAGAAATGTATCATGTATATGAGCCGAGCATGGCCCAGACAAACTTTATATGTTCAAGGTCACTGTGCCAAGGTCAAAGGTCACATATGCAAATTAGCTACCCCATGCACAGGTTTAGGTCATACGAAGTGCCTATGCAAAAGTTCAGAAACTTTATACTAATATATAGTATTTGAAATACACAAATTAAAATTTTATACCATATGCTATACAAATAATAAATATATTATAAATTCACATTTCACACTTATTTTCATTTTGTTCAGCAACTAATGGGTTAATTTCAGAAATGTATCCCATGAATCAACTGTTGTTAAATCTTCCTGTTTTCACATATTAGAATATTTTACATATTCTTGTATTTGAATCCTATCTTAAAATAGAAGTATGTTCGATAAAATAAAGAACATACAACAAGAAGATTTTTATTACGAAACCTCCAGTTCTTTATTTGATGCTCTCATGTTGTACTTCATTTGCCCCCATGGTGTTATACTTTGCTGTTTAAACTCATAATATCCTACTGCACCTTCCGCTTCTGAAAAATATGCAGCCCGAGCCATGATTTCAAAGCCGTGTTCACCTTCAGACACGCCCCTTTCACATGACCACGCACAGATTGCGGTGAGCTAACACAGATTTAACGGTGATCACACTAGAGGTGCGAAAAAAGAGAGAATTAATTTTTTTGCAAATTTTGAAATTCATTTCAAGATGTTTTGCGACTTTTATGCGACAATTTTGCGACAATTTTACACAACCTCCTCACACGTGCGGACTGTTTGAGAAGACTACTCCATGTCAGAGCCTCGTTTGCAACATTTTTTATTTTTATTATAATAAATCTACTGCTGTAAGACATGCAAAGATTAAAACTAATGTACCTGTGGGTGGAACCGGCCTGTTTTTCGTTATTCATATAGAAAATCATAGCTCTCTCCTCTTTCTCTCTAGTCTTCAGCTTCTCAATGTAGTTCACATCATAATCACCCTTATTCATCTCCAATAACTGTCTACTTTTCAGCTCCTTAAAGTGCATATGTGGACTACTCTCCAACATCTCTTTCTCGCTCTCTCTCCTTGGATTTCAGAACACCTCGTTGCTGCAGCAAACTTTTATTAATGTGAATCTACACAAAAAAATAAATAAATAAATAAAGGAACAATGAACAAACAACAGAGCCTCCATGTGGGAATATTTTCTGACCCCTGCAGCAGTTCCCTGCCTCAAAGTAATGTTTTTCTTCCAGCTGTTTAAAAAGAAACTTGATTTTGCTTTAACCAGAGGTTGCAGACATCCAGTAGTCTTTCTGAGGATAGATAAATGTTTTATAAACAGTCAGTAGCTTAATGATGCATCTTTACTCAGGTAGTCTGGGGAATTTTGACCACTCTTTTACTGCCTATAAAATATTTTTACACATTAATGCATGTTACCAAAACAGCATGGGTTTCAACATATCTAAACCTTTGCTAGGTGATTAATTACTAAAGATCAATGAATTAACACTGTAAATAAATGTCAGTGTACATGCTCCATTTTTTGTAAAAACCTCCTGCATAAATTATTTTTTTTTGCATCTGTCAATATGCAGTTATATTGATCCTTCTGCTGGGCCAATAGCTGCTGTTAATACAAATGCTTCTTATAAAAGGATTTATGACTATAGGTTATAAGATAACAATCTAGACTTCATGTTAAGGGGAAAATCACAGTATTGGTGCTGATTTTAGTTTTTTCATATTATGCTCCTAATACAAAGAATTATTTTGCCATTAAAATATATTCTAAAGTTTTTCCTATGTGGAGGATGACAATCTTGCTTCCCTGAAAATTTCAAGTTGCTACCAACAGTCGTTTTGTGGATATGGATTTATATGTTCCACTAAATTTTCAGTGTTATACCGTTTCACTTGAAAAAAATAATTATTTTACATGCAATTTATTCATATTTCATCAACAGTGTTGATACTGAAACTGCTGTAATATTATAGAGACACATAACCTGTAATGAATCCTGGTTGAATTGAAGAAATCTTTGTCCGTAGTTGTCCGTAACCATGTCAGATTCATGTTGCAATATCTTATAAATTATGCATCTCAGAATAGTATACCTTTCTGTATGATGTGTTATTGTGTGAAATCTGAATAAGCCAAGTTTCATTTGTATGACACTGAAGATCCTTGAAAAATTTGAAACAGCAAAAGTTACAGACACTACATTAAATTAAGTGATTAAACAAGTTGCGTTTCTCTTCATCTCAATAATACTGTGTGATTCTCTGCAGTTGGTTCAAGCTTGGATGATGTAATGTTGCATCATTCATTAGACTGCAGAAACAAAGCATTATGAGAAAGAGTATCATATAATCCTATCTGAAAATTCAAATGACTCACACTTCAGCACCAATACTGTGTTTTAGCCGTAAAACTATAGTGAATTTCCAGCTACAATGTTTGTATTTTTATCTGGTTTCTCCCAAAGATTTCTCCAAGATGGCACAGCAGATGGTCGCCTCAGTTACTCTTCAGTACTTTGTCTGTTTTTGTGTGTTTTTTTGCTTTCTGCTGCCCACCTTTGGTTACTTATACCAGAGAGGAACTCTTAAGCATGGGTCAGACTTATCCCGGACCTTTCTCTCCGGTTTCACCGACCCGGAAAGTTTTTCTGAGATTTTGTCACTCCCGTCCTTACACCTGGCGAATGTCTGCTCCCTGTCAAATAAGATGGATGAATTGCTGCTTCTTAACATAAAATATATGGATTTTGGTAGATCTTCCGCCCTATGTTTTAGTGAAACTTGGCTCAGTGAACGCATCCTGGACAGCAAACTACAGTTGCTGGGCTTCCAGCTTCTCCATGCGGACCACATTTCAGAGGTGTTGGGGAAAACAAAGGGAGATCGAATCTGCTTATACATAAATTAAGGTTGTTTTATAGATGTCACAGTGTTAAATAAGTTATGCAGCCCTAATTTAGAGACTCTATTCGTAAACTGCAGAGCGTTTGATTCATTGCAGGAGTTCTCACCAGTCATTCAGGTTTATATTCCACCTTAGGCTGGTGTAACTGAAGCAACTGATCAGATAACAGATGTGGAGAAAAAAATAACCAGACTCTCTTATCATTATTCTAGGGGATTTTAACAGTGCAAGCCTCTCCCACAAACTTCCAAAACAGGCAGGCCAGAAACAAGCTGACAGAGGGGATCAGGGTAGCTAAGAGAAGGTACCCCAGATAAGACAGCACGTCGGACAACACGTAGTGCATAGGCTGTAAATAGGCACGGTAGGCTGGAGATCACCATCGGTTGCCGGCATAGGGCCGACGTTGGCAAAACATCGGACGGCCTACGTTCATCTCAAGAATTCAGCAGAATAATATTTTTGCGATGGCCCAACGTTGGCCCGTTGTCTTAATATATATGAGCGCTTTTTATTGTAAATCACTGGAACAAGACTAAAATTCTATTTACGTCGGACCTACATAGGGCCAACGTAACGTACGCTTGTACTAGATGATATTTTAAAAAAAAATTTTCTCTTTCAAACACGCGTACAAATTAACCGAGATTCACCTGGGAAATATGGAATTGTGCTGAAGTCTAACTCCAAGCACCGTTTGTTTCAGCAACCAGAGTGCGCAGTGCGCACTCTCCATTTGACTAGACAAGTACATGCCGGTCGAACACTTTCACCAAGGCTTGCTCTCAGTCTCACTGTTATTCGGATCACCTCGCCTATTTATTTCCGTGATGAAACATCACGGCCACCATTTTGACGTATGTAGACAATAGCTCATGCTGTAGTGTGGTGCGGTTACCGCACTACAGTCATCATAATGCATCAAACAAAAGAGAGCGAAAGTATATCCCTCTGAAATATGTTAATATTTAATTATATAACTTAATATTGCATCACAAATACATTAGTAAAAGTTAATTGCTATTAAAATACGGTGTATGTACCTCAGTTTTTTTACTTTCATCGCACAAACAACATGTGTATTCTTGTGTCAGCGACGCAATTTGACCATGTAGTCACATGATCAAAAAAGTAGTTCCCAAATATGGCGTACACAATGCCCGAGGAGTTCCGAGTGGTTCACTGTCTGCGGTTGAGCGGGTAAGAGAAGTAAAACAATATTTAGATCGATCTATAAGAATTATTGGATTATCAGAGAACCAGAACCCCGTGATAAACGGTAAGTGCACTCGTACATATATATTATATTCAAGCGTAGAAAGGCCCTATTTCTATGAAATTCTTAAGTCATTTTGAACGCATGGCTGGCCTTAACAGCGTGAGTAACACGTGGGGCAAACTTAACTTTATGTGTTAAATGTTACATCATAATAATTGCATAGTTTTTGTGTGATTGCAGGAGCAATGATGAAAAACCCGGCGACCACAGCAACAGAGGCCGAGGGTGAAAAACATATGCGTGAATGGTTGCGTTTACCAAAGACCGAAATGTTGGGAGGAGGGAGAGGAGCGAGAGCAGCACACGGACTGATAAACATTGGTTGAATATCGACTTAATTCAGCACCCTTACATTTTAGCGGTTGTGCAAAAATGGGTTATTAGCACTGTGATACAGTAAAGTAAAAGTACTTAAGTGATTTAAAGTTTTTATAATATTAATTATACATTGTTTATTTGAGAGGTTCGGGTATTTAAGTGAATGGAATTGCATTTATAACATACATTGTTCACTTTGGATGTATGAGAAATAAATAGTTCATTATATTAAACATGACATGCTGCCTTATTTTGTGGACAGAAAAATTCAGGCTTTATCTCAAGGAGCAAATTTGTTTTTTATGTACACTCGTTGTTTTCCCTGTTCCATTGTCTGGATTTTGGCTACAGTGGAAATACTATGTTTTAAAGTATTTATAGGTCTAATGGTGGAATCAAGTGCAGTTGCAGTATTTCTCCCAAACAAGATATGACTGTCCTTGTATGCTGCACTGGAAGTTATGAAAGAGTAAATGATAGCCCAGGTTTTCCCTAAATTTGAAGCAGATCGAGTGGCTAAATTTTAAGAGAGGATTAACATTGGGTAAAGAGATGGTGCCCGTAGGGTGGAAAGCGGCTGCTGATGTTGGCCCTACATAATCGGACCTATGTAGGGCCTATGAGCAAAATTACGTAGGGCCTATGTAGGCACCCTATGTAGGGCCTACATATCCTTAGCGTAGGCTGCTGACGTAGGGCCTATGAGTTGCCTACGTAGTTGTTCTATCTGGGACAGTTAGAAGCTAAAAAGCTTTGAAAGATTTGAATAGTCCCCATCTACACCTATCACCCACACAAAAAGTCTATCTATGACCTCAGCTCCCCTCCCCTCAGACCACCTGACTACACTAAGGATCTGCGAACGAGATGTGAGATGGTTCTTTCAGAAGCAGAAAACAGGAAAGACCCCCAGACCTGACCATGTGTCCCCTTCTTTCCTGAGAGTCTGTGCAGAACAGCTAGCACCCGTCTTCACCCAGATCTCTAACCAAGCTTTGGAGCTGTGTGAAGTGGCCTCTTGCT
This sequence comes from Tandanus tandanus, assembly GCA_039654325.1. Taxonomy (NCBI): domain Eukaryota; kingdom Metazoa; phylum Chordata; class Actinopteri; order Siluriformes; family Plotosidae; genus Tandanus; species Tandanus tandanus. The sequence goes on along the minus strand of JBCNYH010046363.1, from coordinate 3,388 downwards.
TTAAATGCCCCACCATGTTCCCGATCCACAAGAAGCCCACCATCGCAAGTCTGAATAACCACAGGCCTATTGCCCTGACATCTGTGGTCATGAAATCCTTTGAAACACTGGTGTTAAGCTATCTGAAGGACATCACGGGCCCTTTGCTGGACGCCACTGCAGTTTGCCTACTAGCTGACAAGTGGGTGGATGACGCAGTTAACATGGGTCTGCACAACATCCTGCATCAACTTGACACCCCAGGGACATATGCAAGGATCCTGTTTGTGGATTTCAGTTGAGCACTCAACACCATCATACCTGAAATCGTCCACTGGAAGCTCTCCTAGCTCACAGTGCCTGCCTCTACCTGCTGGTGGATCACCAGCTTCCTGACTGACAGGAGGCAACAGGTTAGGCTGGGGAGTATCACATCCAGCACCCAGTCCATCAGCACTGGAGCCACCCAGGGGTGTGTCCTCTCTCCGCTGCTGTTATCCCTCTACACTAATGACTGTACCTCAGTGGACACACTCAGAGCACTGGACAGCCACATTGCAGCACCTGCAGTTGGAGGTTAGGTGCTTTGTTCAAGAGCACTTCAGTCATGAAGGTGGAGGAAGGGAAGGTGCAACGCCACACATGATTCCTGCTGGTTCGGGAATTGAACCAGTGACCAACCTGCTTCTCTAACCATTAGACCACCTCTCCCCCAAAAACAGAGCGTAGGGGAGCTGCAGCTTTGCAAACAAGTCAATTTATATGCATTTATTTAAAAAAAAATATATATATATATATATATATATAGTGATTGTTCCATTTTTTTATTATTTAAATAAATGCACACCCTTTTCTGTGCTAATTTCCCTATAGGAGGAAACATGAGAGGAATAATCTGGATTAGATTATGCACACTGTGTGCAGGGCCACTGTTTATTATCCTGCTGACTACCATCACATTGCATTGGATCCAGTTTAACAAACAAGACCAGTTACAGACCAGAGACAAAAACTTCAGGGACAACTTGACTGCTTTTGTTGAGCAAATACTAAAAATAAGTTCCTGTGCATACTGTTGTTTTTTTTTTTGTGTGTGTGTGTGTGTGTGTGTGTGTGTGTGTGTTTTTTTTCCCCAAATGGTTTAATTTGCTTAAAGTGCTGCCATACTGCTGCCATTTTGTGGCTGTCACAGTTACTTTGTTAACATTATACACTGCACTGCTTTATAAAAAATGGAAGAAAAAAAAATTGTGAATGATGGTAATTATTAATTCATCAACTCAGCGTTGTACATTTGTAATTGTGTGCATTAAAGAAATACACATTATTATTAAGGTCTTATGGGAATAAAGGTTATGTGTCCTAATATGTGATTAGATGCACATGTTAAACATGGATGTATGCATGCACGCGCATACACCCTAAAGTCTTGACTTGTGTAATCTTTTGATAGTTTTTTCTCAATCGCAGGAGTTCATCATTAAAGAGCTGGGCAGCTATCGTCGGGCTTGGATTGGTCTGAGTGACAGAACCCAAGAGAAATGGGTGGATGGTACAGAAATGACAAACGACACTGGGTAAGTAGACAGTCTCAGTCACTCATTTGCTGAACCATTTATATTAGGTTTGTGGAGAGGCTGAAACCTATCTTAGCCAATACTGGATGAAGGTGGGGTATATCCTGAACAGCTCACCAGTCAATTGCAGGGTCAACACACACAACAACAATTCACACTCACACCTAGGGGCAATTTGGAACAGCCAATCAGCCTGATGTGCATGTCTTTGGACTGTGGGAGGAATCCAGAGTACCCAGAGGAAACCAATGCAAGCACGAGGAGAACATGCAAATTCCACATAGAAATGCCTGAGCCGAGCCCAGGACTTGAACCGAGGACCCTCTTGCTGTGAGGCTGAGATGCTAACCACTACGCCACCTCTACACCGGTTTCCTCCCACGGTCCAAAAACTTGCACATTAGGCTAACTAGCTGTTCCATCTTGCCCCTAGGTATGAGTGTGAGTGTGAATGGTTGTGTGTTTGTTGGCCCTACGATGGTCCAGTGTCTGCTGGGATAGACTCCAGCCTCCCCGCGACCCTAATAGTATTATGCGGTTCGGCAAATGAGTGAGACAGTGAGTTGTTCTTATTACAGTAAATCAAAGAATTCAAATAAAGGCATGACTCAGAACACTGATTCTGATTCTCTGGTTCTCAAGTACTGGTATCAGACAGAACCGAATGCAGGTAATACTGAGACATGTGTTGAGATTTGGACTTCTCCAGAGACAAAGGGCTGGAGCAACAGATCATGCTCTGAGGAGCAACAGTGGATTTGTGAAAGGAAGCCTTTTAGTGATACAGTTGAACCTCTCATCTACGGACACCGCATTAATGGATATTGGATGCAGCGGACAAAAATCTGCTGGTCTGAATACATAATCCATTAGCCAGAATGTCCGGTACAAAAGTTTAAAAATCCCGGGTGTTGCAAACTGAGTCCGGTAGTTCAGCAATTGTCCGCTAGGCAGCCGTGGCGGGCATGCTACTAGTTGCTTACAAGCGTTGGTTGAGCTGTGGCTACCAGGTCATATTGACGGAGGAGAAAGCTGAAGCTGTTCTCGCTGACAAAGAAGATGCGGGAGAGAATAGTGGTGATGAGGAGGAGGAAGTGGGCAGCCGGCCCCATCACCATCACTATCACCACAGCCTAGCACCAGTTTGAGCACTGCAATAGATGGAACCAGCAGTGCTTTAGAGGAGTATACCAACTTGGGTAGCACTTTTATGGACCTTAGTGGTGTTTTTCCTTGTATTTCCATTATTTTAACCCCATCCCATACTAAAACACTTCGCATCAACAGACTATTCAAGTCAACGGACAACCTCTCCCCCAATTAGTCCATTAAGGAGAGGTTCACTGTATGTTAAGACCCATCATGCACAATTACAATAAATAAATTAAATAAAGTAGAATTGTTGTCTTCAAAATGACTATTTTAGATAACATGCTTACGATAAATGTCTCCAAAACGGGCTAGAATATACGCGCTCACTGGAAATAAAAATTAGCATGTGACCACATGACACCGATGTCATTTATTAGCTGCATTACAGCTCTGGGTATGTTCAGTCAGCCCACAACCCCATATTACTCTATGTGTTTATTGTACAAGGCAACACAGTGACATAGTGGTTAGAACATCCACCTCACAGAAAAAAGGTCCTGAGTTTGAGTCCCAGCTCGGTGAGGGCATTTCTGTGTGGACTTTGTATGTTCTCTCTGTGCTTGTGTGGGTTTCCTCCAAGTACTTAGTTTTCCTCTCACAGTTCTGTTATATCCCGTCAGAAGTGTTAGGGTTTTGCCTGTCTTGTGATCTGTTCTGGCTCTCTCCTCTCTCCAGGTCAC
>JBCNYH010046144.1:0-11767 GCA_039654325.1 Tandanus tandanus | reverse complement strand
GGACCTCACTGCTTAGGCTGCTGCCCCCGCGACCCGACCCCGGAAGAAGCGGAAGAAAATGAATGAAATGAATGAATATTATTTGTATAGAAATGCTAAAATAGAATTTAAACATATGCTGGATCTACAGTTTTACTTAAGTAGTACAGTGTTAAAAAATTGTTATCTTGATTGAATTATTTATGCCACTTGCTTAAAAAATACTTGACTGGCATTTTGATATGGGTGATAATAGTGGGGGAGCGGTTTAAAATGTCATCAGATTAATCTTGTGTGCACAAAAAGTGAAAATATTCATGAAAACATTTAGAATGGTATATAGTATAGGTCATACAGGCTTAAAGACCCATATGGACGGAGACTTTGAAGAAACGACAAAAAGTGTCGAGAGCAGAATTATGCTGAAAATCAATATCTCGAGAATGGTTATACATGAAGTCACGACATCACACAGAAACTATCTATTCTCTATCAAAAAGTGTTGCAATTGCATTATTTTTGGGTTAGTTTTGGAATTGTTTTCTTGTGTGGAGTCTCTCTTTTTTTCCAGAGATAGGCCGGCTCCCGCCGGCACAGGCTCCACCTGCACCGGATTTCCTGCAATCACCACTGGCATTTAAGTCCTGCTGGGATGCTTCTCCGGCGCCAGAGTATTCTCGCTGCTGACTCGATCTCTCGGCCTGCTCTCTCATGCCTTACGACTAGTTTGTGTTAGTAGTTGTATTTGTTCTCCCGATGACTAATTCCTGCTGTCTTCCCTTCCTTCCAGTGCCTACAATGAGCCCCAGCATTTCCGCCCCAACTCTGCTACGCGGACACACTCTCTTCCGGGATTGCTCGCCCAACACCCCATCTCTGCTACGCATACACACGCTCTTATAGGATTGTTCACCCAGCGCTTCCGCCCCAACTCCTCGACACAATCTCTCTCTCTTCTGGGATTGCTCGCCAGTCTCCTCCTTCCCCCCGGGACCCTGGTTCCCTCTTCTTCTCCTCTCCCAACTCAATAAATATATTTAACCGCCTTTTTACCTCCGGGTGTGCTTTTGGGTGCCTACCTTATGACCGTAACAGAATACTCTGGCCAATCATGGCCCCAGCAGATCCGGATCCTGTTAAGGAGGCCCTTTCCACCCAAGGAATCCTTATTGGACGTCATGACGAAATGTTACATGGCATTTTGGATTCTCTTCAGAACCTGCACCAACAGATTGCACACATCGCCTCCCAAATTCACCATGTGGATCACCAGCCCAACCCCTCCAGTGCTAACCCACCAGTGACTACCCATCCCGAACCAGCCCTCCTCACTACCCCCCCACCCCTCGCAAGGAGCACTTTAAATCCCCCCCCCACCCCCCGGAGCCTTATTCTGGGGATCTGGGGGTATGTGAGCAGTTTTTACTAAAATGTTCCTTAGTTTTTGACCTGCAGCCTTCGAGTTATCCCATGGATAAAGCTAAATTAGCGTATGTGATCAACTTGTTACAGGGCAGAGCAGCTAAGTGGGCTACCGCACTTTGGAACAATGCTTCCCCGTGTTATCCTCATTTGAACTTTTTCCCGGGAGTTGAGGAAGGTTTTCGATCATCCCGTTAAGGGTCGCGAGGCCACCACGTGGCTTCTAGCATTAAACCCAGGGATCCCAGTCTGTTGCCTCTTATTCTATTGAGTTTTAGCTAATATGTGTGGGTGGGATGAATCTGCCTTGATGGGGGTCTTCATGAAAGGGCTTTCGGAACAGATGAAGGACGAATTAGCCTCCAGGGATGAGCCCTCCTCTCTCTCGAGGTGCTGATTTCACTGGCTATCAGGATTGACAACAGGCTAATGGAGAGAAACAGGGAGTGAGTGGCTAGACCCTGTAAGTTGGCTCCTCCTTTTGGTCCATTCCCTTCTATGGGGTTGCAATCTCCCTCTCCCGTCCCGCTTCCATGGTCTCTCTAGCCCCCTGCGATATTGGAGGAGCTCATGCAGCTAGGCAGAGCTCTCTTGGACCACCAAGAATGTCAGAGGGAAGTGAATAACAAATTATGAATTTATTGTGGTCTGCCTGGACATTTCATCGTTACCTGCCCCTCCACACCAAAAGAAAAGGCTCATCATTGACGGGGAGCACAATGGTAAACCAGACTTCTTCCCCCACAAGCTCTCCTTCTCACAGGTCTGTTCCCGCCAATATCCTCTGGGATCACAATACCGAGCGCTGATCGACTCAGGGGCCGACGACAACTTCATCCATGAAGGATTGAGTAGCCAACTCCAGTTGCCCCTCGAGCCTCTTGCCTCCTCCAAAAAGGTTTATGCCCTGGATGGCCACCTTATTTCCCTTGTGACCCACCAAACAGCCCCAGTCACCCTCATCATCTCAGGCAATCACTGGGAAACTATTCAGTTATTCGTCATTTCTTAAGCTGCCTTCCCACTTGTCCTCGGATACCCCTGGCTCCAGAAACACAACCCTCACCTCGATTGGAGGAAGGCTGCTATCACCAGCTGGAGCCTTCATTGTCACTCACACTGCCTCCTGTCTGCCCACCCTCCGTCAGGAGGTTTCGAACCACCTCTGGCACCTCCTGGACTTTCTAAGATCCCCCCTGAATACCACGACCTTGCCCCGGTCTTCAGTTAAGACTGGGCACTATCCCTACCCCACCACCGCCCTTATGATTGTGCCATTGACCTTCTCCCTGGGGCCCCTTTACCCCCCAGCCGCCTGTACAATCTGTCCCGCCCAGAGAAGGAGACCTATAATCAAGGACTTTCTAGCCACTGGACTCATTCGACCTTCCTCCTCTCCCCTGGGTGCTGGGTTTTTCTTAGTGAAGAAGAATGACTCGTCTCTTCGTCCTTGCATTGATTTCAGAGGTCTCAACAACATCACGGTTAAGAATACGTCATCTCTCCCTCTCATTGACCCCTCCTTTGAGCCCCTCTGTAACGCACAAATCTTCACGAGGTTTGACCTACACAATGCATACCACCTCATCCACATCAGAGAGGGGGACGAGGGGAAGACTGCCTTCACCAACCCCCTTGGCTACTTTGAGTACTTGGTTATGCCCTTTGGTCTCACGAATGCCCCAGCACTATTCTAAACCCTGATGAATAACGTCCTGCAAGATATGTTCAACCAGTTCGTCTTCGTGTATCTCGATGTCATCCTCTCGGGCTCTCTAAGAACATCAGCAACATGTTCGACTGGTCCTCCAACGTCTTTTCGAGAATCGCCTGTTTGTCAAAGTAGAGAACTGCGAGTTTCACGCCACCTCAGTCTACTTCTTGGGCTACATAATCGCCAAGGGACAACTCCAACCTGACCCCTCCAATATCCAAGCTGTCACGGATTGGCCCATCCCCACCACTCGAAAGGAACCACAACGGTTCCTCGGCTTTGCCAACTTCTACCTCTGCTTCTTCAGGGCCTACAGCAAGGTGGCCAGCCCCCTCACAAGGCTCACCTCCACCCGTTCCCCATTACAGTGGACTCCGGAGGTTTCCACAGCACTCACGTGGCTCAAAACTCTTTTCACGGGAGCTCCCATCCTCAAACACCCAGACCCTACCCTTCAGATCATCATAGAGGTGGACGTTTCCGATACGGGGGCCGGGGCTTTCCTCTCCCAACACAACCCAGAGACCAATAAACTCCACCCGTGTGCTTTCTTCTCTCACCGTCTCTACCCGTCAGAGAGGAATTATGACGTGGGAAACAGAGTTGCTAGCCATTGTGTGGGCTCTCCAAGAGTGGAGGCACTGGCTGGAGTGATCGGAGATTCCCTTCATCATCTGGACTGACCACAAGAAAATATCTTATCTTAATTCCGCCAAACGCCTTAATCCCCGCCAGGCCCATTGGTCCCTCTTCCTCAGCCGCTTCAATTATATCCTCTCCTACCGCCCCAGTACCCGGAATACCAAACCTGATGCCCTTTCTCTTCTCCATTAACCAGTTCTCCCCCCCCCAAGTGCTGAGGGCTCATTCCCCCTTCCTGCATTGTTGGAGCTGCCTCATGGGAGATTGAGCAGATCGTGCTTAAGGTGCAAGAGGACCAACCTGACCCCCCAATCGCCTTTTTGTTCAGGATTCAGTCCGCTCCAAAGTGCTCCAGTGGGGGCACTCCTCCAAGCTATCCTGCCATCCTGGAATAACCCGTACCCTCCTCTTCCTCAAGCAGCACTTCTGGTGGCCCAGTATGGCCAAGGGAGTTTGTCTTGGCCTGCTCTGTCTGCGCCAGAGGCAAGGCCTCCCATCAACCCCCTGCAGGTCTGCTGCACCCCCTACCCATCCCCAGCCGCCCCTGGTCCCACATCGCCGTAGACTTCATCACCGGCTTACCACTCTCCGAAGGTAATACAGTCATTCTCACTATCATTGATCGTTTCTCCAAATCTGTGCATTATGTGGCTCTCCCGAAACTGCCTTCTGCCCTCGAGACTGCTAATCTCCTTGTCCTCCACGTGTTTAAGTTGCATGGTATCCCCAGGGATATTGTCTCTGACAGAGGTCCCCAGTTTTTCGTCTCAGGCTTGGAAGGAGTTTTGTAATGCAGTGGGCGCTGCAGCCAGCCTCTCCTCAGGATACCACCCGCAGACTAAAGGCCAGACAGAGTGAGCCAACCAGGACCTGGACACGGCTCTCTGGTGTGTTGCTGCTCACCACCCAGCTTCTTGGAGGTCTTACCTCCCTTGGATTGAGCATGCTCATCACTCCCTCATCAGCTCTGCCACAGGTATGTGCCCATTCATGGCATGTTATGGTTTCCAACACCCTCTGTTTTCTGACCAAGAACAGGAAGTGGCAGTTCCTTCGGTTAAAGAATACCTGAGGAGGGTGCGTGAAGTGTGGAAGAATGTCCGAACAGCTCTCACTCAATGGATTGAGAAGAACAAGCGGCTGGCCCCGGCACGGGCTCCACCTGCACCTGCACACTTGCACTGGATTTCCTGCAATCACCACCGGCGTTTAAGCCCTGCTGGGAGGCTTCTCCGGCACCAGAGTATTCTCGCTGCTGACGCGGTATCTCGGCCAGCTTTCTCATGCTAGTTTGTGTTAGTAGTTCTGTTTGTTCTCCCGATGACTAATTCCTGTTGTCTTCCCTTCCTTGCAGTGCCTACAACAAGCCCCAGCACTTCCGCCCCAACTCTGCTATGCGGACACACTCTCTTCCGGGATTGCTCGCCCAACGCTTCCGCCCCATCTCTGCTACGCATACACACACTCTTCTAGGATTGTTCACCCAATGCTTATGCCCAATCTCCTCGGTCTCTCTCTCTCTCTTCCGGGATTGCTCTCCAGTCTCCTCCTCCTTCCCCCCGGGACCCTGGTTCCCTCTTCTTCTCCTCTCCCAACTCAATAAATATATTTAACCGCCTTTTCGCCTCTGGGTGTGCTTGTGCTGGTTTAATACCGTAACAAAAAAGCATGATATTGAAAATAACTTTTACATTTAAACAAAAAAACATCATATTTTACTTACATGCTTCAAAGTTCAAAGCACATACGTTCATTTAAAAATTTAAATGTCATTGAAGTACATAAATCATTGTGAAATAAGTCAAATAACTTTCAGTACTACCCTCCTTTGTGATTATTTTGGTTGGAATCATCAAAATTCAAAAAATGGCTTAAAAGCAATGGTATTTGGATTGAAAATTATGATAATTAAATTCTAATACAAACAATTACCTTCATAGAAATGGAAAATGGAAATGGTAATTTGTACATGTATATCATAAATGACCATCAAATCACATTCAGAGTTCCTACATGGTGTCTGTGAGAACCGCTACTGCAGCATCAAAGTCTGCCCAGGTAACGCTGGCACCGCTCGAGGCCTTATCGAGATACACCCTGAGGTTCTTGTCCAGGTTCTGTACCAAGAGAGGTTGATATTTCTCTCTACTTTCTACTTCTACTAGTTCTATGCACCGTGCACTATCAGCTACAAGCACCTGGAAATAAGAAATAATGTTAACGTTGAATTTAGGAGTTTTGTTGTGTGAGTCTGTGACATCTAGTGATGTCATACATTTAAGGTAAAAAAAAAAAACACAAGAAGTTGGATAGTTTGGAACTTTGGAAGTGAAAGACACTCCACATTAAAAAATCAGCTCACAAAAACAAAATGCACCTCGATGCATTGAGAAATGATAAAAGGAAAAGCAATTCGTATAAAATATCATAAGGCCTTCGAGATACCAATGTAAAATGACGTTTCTGGTAGAAACTGCCTCAAAAACCCTTATATATATCTCATATACTTCACACAGTACTTTTTTGTAGTAAATAACGGATGTGAAATTATTCTTTACTAAATTTAATACAATTTACCAGACATTATAGTCAATACTGCTGTAATAGCATTTTAATAATGCAAGTTGAATTTCATTTCACACCTTATTTATAGGAGTCTGGCATGAATATATAGAATACATATATTCCTAAGTTGCTTAGATCTACCTTCGTGCAAGAAATGGGTCAAAGTTTCCTTTGAAATCGTGAAAATTTTGTAAAAACAAACAAACAAACAAACAAGCGATGTTGACACTGGATGTATGTATTCTATTTGCCGGCACTCGACTTGTAAGGTCCCAAGATGGCGCCTGCCGAAATCCGCGCGTTGCGCGTCTCCACCTTATAAACGGTCTGTGCGGTGAAGGGCTACGGGGGGCGTGGCCTCTCTCTCCCCCCTGTACACGTGGGCGGCCCCATGTGGTGTGGAGACCGAAACACGACACTGTGTGTGAGAGAGAGAGAGAGAGAGAGAGAGAGAGGTGGGGGAGTGAGTGGAAAAAGGAGAAGGGTGTTAAAAAAAGAGAACATTTACAAAAAATACCTCGGAAACTAGAGAGAGAGAGAGATTATATTTATATATAAGTATAAAAAATATTGTCAAGAGTCAGAATAATGAGACGCAGCTCCCTAACAACTAATGAGTAATTTAGTAAGTAACACTAACACCCCCTCACACACTCTCAGAGACGGGGGGGGGGTCCTGGTCCTGGTCCTGTTCTGGTCCTGTTCTGGAGGAACCCAGTAGGAATCCAGAGCCATGAGGAGGAGGAGGAGGAGTGGAGGGGTAGAGGGAGGGAGGGAGGGAGGTGCAGTGAAAGTGGTTAAAAGGGGGAAGGGAAAAGTTGGTGCGGAGTTTGTTATCAGACTGGTTTGAGTGAGTCCCGGTTGAGGAGAGCATGAAGACCCCGGGGGATTCCGGTGAGTTCTACACAAACACCGCACGCGCCGATCATTTATTTAAACCCGCTTCATTCTAACGTTCGAGTCAGGACACCGAACGAGCGCGCGCGCGCCGAAACACACGGTATTCTGTGCTACGTGACGTAACTTGGCTAATCAACAAACAAACACACAAACAAACAAACCAGTTTACTGTCTGTCGCTGTAAAGTTGTGTGAAGTTTCCTGAGATGTAACCGTGATGTGTGAGAATGAATTAAACAGTCCCGCTTCATCACGATGGTGTCAGGACTGCACACCTCATGCTAACACGGCTAACTAGCACAACTTTGTTCCCGGTGTGAGTTATTGTTGTTGTTGAGGTGTTTGTTGGTTGTGATGGTATCCGAGCTCTCAGGTGGAGTTTGTACAGTAAGGTGTAATAAAGCCTGAGGGATGAGCAGGTATGCGAAGCTTCACTCTGAAGCGGAAGAAACTTTTTGAAGCCGACTCCTTCACGCCGTGCTCGGCTAAGCTAAGCTAAGCTAGCCTGTGTTTGTGCTGTTCTGTCTCTGGGGCATGGCTCGGGTTTATCGTGGTTAATCTCGCGTGTTGGGGGATGAAAGTGTGGGTTCGTGTACGGGGCAGGAGACTCCGAGGGTTAGCCATCATCACTTCCACCATCCCCCGTTGTTTCTTCCCTGTGAAAGTTTCCACTCACTCCCAGGTCTTTGTCTCTGGACACTAATCCACTTTTAAACTTGCCTCTCTTTGGATCTCCTAAGAATTTAGTAAGTTCTGTTTTAAAAGAAAAAAGGCCTATTTGAGCTGTAACACTTTCTAATGTACCACAATAAGAGTTTAATTTGAATGGTACTTATATAACTGAGCGGTTTTTCATGAGTACTGACCGAGTTGCACTAAACTAGCTGTAATAATGAACACTGTGCTGTTTGTCAGCTCCAATTACTGGAAGTTCAGGTCATTTTCCGGCTAGACGTTACCTGCCCCTCCCCCAAAAGAGGGCAATATGATGTCATCCACTTCATTTACATAAACATTTTCTTTATCCACATAATTGGCAAGTGAAATTAAATGTTAGGTGACATGAAGAAGTAAGACTTGCACTAATCCCATGTGAATAGGAGAAAATTCAGTATCGGTTATAGAGTTGTTTCCTTCGCACCCGGATGTTTGTATCACGCAGTCATATGAAAACATTCTTCACAGCACGGCGTCCGAGCAGTCAGAGAGACGCCGCAGTAGAGGCAAGACCGTGGTTTTTCAAGCATTAGACGGTCAAGTGTGCTCCTTCGAAATCACCAGTTTATCACTTCTCCACTTAGAACAGAGAAGGACACGGCCAATCCAGATAGAAAAAAAAATCTGATACATAAATCCTCACAACTCTGTGCCCAAATGGAGCTCTTTTTTATCATAACGGGCTTAGTGAATGACTGCTGAGCACAGTCAATCAGTGATTGGCTGTTGTGGATAGTGGGGACAGTAATTGGCCATTATGGAAGGGGGGGGCAGTGTTTGGCCATTGTGGACGGTGGGGAACAGTGGTTGGACGATGGGGAGTAGTGGTTGCCCGTTGTAGACGGTGGGGAGCAGTGGTTGGCAGTTGTGGATGGTGGGGGGCAATGGTTGGCCATTGTGGATGGTGGGGAGCAGTGGCTGGCGATTGTGGACGGTGGGGAGCGGTGGTTGGACGGTGGGGAGCTGTGGTTGGCCGTTGCAGGTGGTGGGGAGCGGTGGCTGGACATTGTGGACGGTGGGGAGCAGTGGTTGGACGGTGGGGAGCAGTGGCTGGGCGGTGGGGAGCAGTGGCTGGCCGTTGTGGATGGTGTGGAGCGGTGGTTGGCCGGTGGGGAGCGGTGGTTGGCCGGTGGGGAGCGGTGGTTGGCCGGTGGGGAGCGGTGGGGATGGATGGCTGGACATTGTGGACGGTATCGAGCAGTGGCTGGCCGTTGTGGATGGTGGGGAGCAGCTGTAGAACATTGAAGGTAAGTGGAGTGTGTGTGAGTGTATCCGATAATGAACCTCGTTCCTTGTAGTGTTAATACAAACCCTGACTGTAATAAACACTCCAGTACAATATAATAAACACTGATGTATAGTCCAGTTAATGTAACGTTCAGTATAAGCTCACCGTATAAACTGAAGTAGTCAGGAAGTGGTGCTGTTCTCTCTGAACACTGCAGTGTGGCGTGTCACCAGCTCCAGCTTCACCTCACCTTTTTATCTCATTCAGATCCAGTGATATAACAACCTTTTAATCATCATCACAACACAGTTATCATCATACAATTGGGACTTTTATTTCATTACTGTTAGATATCCATTTCCACCAGTGAGAGTATGTACACGGGAGAGTGTAAATCAGGACAATGATTCAGATTCACATAACTTTATTTATTCCAGTTCAGTTCCACCCAGTCCATATTAATATATAAATCAACACACAGTACAGTACAACAGGTAACTTTATCATACAGCGGCAGCATGACGTATGATGTACCAGAGGTGTGCTGTTCTGTGTAAACACTTCACGCCGACATTCAGGAACGCACCTCTTCGTAAAACACATCATACAAACTCTGTGTGAGGATAAAATGTATTCATACTCTTACGCGTGTACACACACTCACTGGTGTTGCGTGTCACAGGCTCTGGGGTCTTTACTAACACAGCGTTGGTCTCTTCCTCCCTCTGCCTGGGTTACTCATTATAGCTACACAATTGGCACATCTGGAAACAGGCGCGCTGTCGCTTCTGCTAGCGAGTAGAGTGAAGGGAGCGATGTGGGCAGTGGGACGATATATAGGGAGAGGTGGCTGTAACGCAGGGTGGAGGTATCCCCAAATAGGAATTCCACCATGAAGGATTGTCTTCTTGTAAATTACAAGTTAATAGGTTGAATGTGGTTTTAGATGTGGTGTGATCTTGTTTTTGGAGAAGTAGTGTAAATGAGAAGTACATGTTTCAAAACGTGTGTGTTTACCCCAAACAATTTTTTATGTTAAATGGTGTTTGTTAGACTGAGTGAGGAGTGTGTTCTGTTAAACCCAACTACTTACTCAAGTGTGTTAATCCTGAAAACTCAATAGTGAAGTTTGGGGTGGACTGTGGGTTGTGGTGTGTGTGGGATGTAGAGGTGTGTGTAGTGTGTGGGTAGGGTGTAGTGTGGGGTATAGAGGTGAGTGTAGTGTGGGGTGTAGAGGTGTGGGTAAGGTGTAGTGTGGGGCGTAGAGGTGTGGGTAGTGTGGGGTGTAGAGGTGTGGGTAGGGTGTAGTGTGGGGCGTAGAGGTGTGTGTGGAGTGGGGTATAGAGGTGTGTGTAGGGTGTAGTGTGGAATGGGTGTAGAGGTGTGTGGAGTGGACTGGGGGTTGTAGTGTTGTGTGTGGAGGGTTGTGGTGTGTGGGGGGGGGTGTGTGCGGTGTTGTGGTGTGTGCACGTGTTGGGTGTAGTGAGGTGTGGTGGTGTGTGTGGAGGGTGTTGTGGAGTGTAATGGAGTGTGGGGTGTAGTGGTGTGTATGAAGAGTAATGTAGGGTGTAGTGTGTGTGTGTGGAGGGTAGTGTGGGGGTGTAGTGGATTATCGGGTGTGGTGGTGTGTGTGCAGGGTATTCTGTGGAGGGTATTTTCTGTGGTGTAGTGGTGTGTGTGGAGGGTATTTTGTGGGGTATAGTGGTGTGTGTGGAGGGTTGTGTGTGTGTAAGGTTGTGCTGTAGTGGTGTGTGTGGAGGGTTGTGTTTGGAGTGTAGAGGGGTGTGGGTTGTAGAGCCCAACCTAATCTTGGCTTTAGCATCCAGGCAGGAAAGCACAGTTAGTGTTGCATCAGCATGCACTCGCTTCACAGCAAAAATAGAGCTGCCAACTCAACGTGCCATTGCAAAGTGTCTTGCATTCCGTACCTGGCGCCCGGGCCGTCAATTGAATAGCCCAGGTATACAGTATAGTGTAGCGTATAGTGTGCTGTATAAAGTAGTGTATAGTGTGGTGTGCAGTGTATTGTATAGAGTGTAGTGTATATTATACTGTATAATGTGTATAGTGTGGCATGCGACTGTAGTGTGTAGTGTATAGCATACAGTATAGTGTGTTTAGTGTATTGTGTAGCATACAGTATAGTGTGTTGTGTAGAGTGTAGTATACAGTGCAGTGTGGTGTGTAGAGTGTAGTGTATAGTATACAGTATAGTGTGTTGTGTAGAGTGTAGTATACAGTACAGTGCAGTGTGGTGTGTAGTGTATAGTGTGTTGTGTATAGTATACAGTATAGTGTGTTGTGTAGAGTGTAGTATACAGTGCAGTGTGGTGTGTAGAGTGAAGTGTATAGTGTGGTGTGTAGAGTAGTGTATAGAATACAGTATAGTGTATACTGTGGTGAGTTGAGTGTAGTGTATAGTGTATAATGTGTTGGGTAGAGTGTAGTGTATAGTATACAGTATAGTGTGGTGTGTAGAGTAGTGTATAGTGTGGTGTGTATAGTGTATAATGTGTTGGGTTGAGTGTAGTGTATAGTATACAGTATAGTGTAGTGTATAGTGTGGTGTGTAGAGTAGTGTATAGTATACAGTATAGTGTG
>JBCNYH010045924.1:0-11775 GCA_039654325.1 Tandanus tandanus | reverse complement strand
TCTCTCTCGCACACACACACACACACACACACACACACACACACACACACACACACACACACACACACACACACACCGAAATAAATAAATAAAGTTGGGTTGATTTTCTGAGCCAGAGCTGGGTTCCTGTGGGACAACACCAAATGGGACGATCTCAGAGAGCAAAAAAAGAAAGTTTTCATGCAACATTCAAACAACCAGGAGAGGACGTACAGAGCACATCTGTCTAAATAGTGTCTCAGACATAGACTAGCTGTTTTGGTAAAGAAAAAAAAAGAATTTACCCGTAACTGGAATCGATTTACATTTTATTTAACAATGTTTGGAAAATGTGAAGTATGTAGATGGCCTAGAGTCTCATGGATGCTGTAAACACGGGGAGAGAGAGTTTCAGAAATACCACAGACACATGATTCATAGCCCTAACATGGGTGCTGTACATCATAAGCATAAGAATATCTCTCAGGTGCTCAGTGCAGAGATGAATTCTCAAGTGTGTCTTGTGAAAGTGTGTACATTTATTCCAACAGTTGTCTTCTGATGTCTTCGGATGGAGAAAAAATGTGGAAAATATGTTTATAATTGGGCGGCATGGTGGCGCAGTGGTTGGCACGTCCGTCTCACAGCAAGAAGTTCCTGGGTTCGATTCCCGGTGTCGGTCGTTTCCGTGTGGAGCCTGCATGTTCTCCTCGTGCTTGTCTGGGGTCCTCCGGTTTCCTCCCACAGTCCAAAAACGTGCACATTATGCTAATTGGCTGTTCCAAATCGCCCCTAGGTGTGAGTGTGAATTGTTGTTTATGTTGGTCCTTCGATGGCCTGACGAGCTTTCCGGGGTGTACCTGCCCTCTCCCAGAGTCGGCTGAGATGGGCACCAGCATCTTCGTGACTGTAATTAGGATTAAGCAGCTTAGAAAATGAATGAATGAATTAATCAATGTTTATAAGTCTGAGTTACATTATATACTGATCAGCCATAACATTAAAAACACTACAGGGGCGTTAATTGAGTGCAAGGCACCTCTGCCATGCCATATGGATAATATAGCAGAATGGCCTTATATGGGTACGGGTTTTAATTACACATGCACTTATCTAATGACATGTTCTATAGTGAATGAATAAATGAATAATATGATAAATAATGTTTGGTATAAAGCATTTACGAGATAACTTGGGTTTAACCTTTTGAAGTCACTCAAGGTCAAAGCTAATTTTCTTATTTGAAAATCCATGTATGGTTTTCAATTACTGTTCCCTAGTAACGGCATGTCTGTGTCCCTCCCTGGTTTTGACGTTATAAGAGCTCAAAATCCTGCGACCCTAATCAAGTTCACTAAAGATCAAAGGAAACTGTCTCGTTTAAAAGTTCATACATAGTTTCCTATTAGTGGTCCGTAGCAATGGCATGTCTACCGGCTGGTGAGAGAATTAGGGCTGTATTATATAACAATATTAATATAACACTCTCTCACTCACTCGTTTGCTGAACCGCTTCATCCTACTAGGGTCATAGTGAGGGCTGTTCAGGATGTACTCTGTCTTAGCCCAGTGTTGGCTGAGATAGGCTTCAGCTTCTCTGTGGCCCTAATAGTAGGATCAAGCGGTACAGCAAATGAGTGAGTGGGTGAGAGACAAAATATTAAAAATTAAAATATGAGATTTCTAGTCCGAGAGTGCCGTGTTTGTACCTCAGCATCAAAGGCACTGCAGTCTAAAAGTGCTCGTTCTTTAAAAGCTGAACACAGCACAAAGCTAATCGAAGCCAGTTAATCAGGTCTTTGGCTATATTTATTCCTGGCATAATGACACAGGAGATGGTTTTTGGTGATATGATGTGTGTCCAAATTATCCTGCCAATTCATGGCAGAATGGTGAGGGTAATTACTCAGAGTTTCTTTTACAAGGTTGCCAGGATGACTCACCGCAGCTCAAGAACATTGGGTTGTAGAATATTTCTTCTCTTCGCCTCAATAAATGTTTTTGTTTGTTTGTTTGTTTGTTTGTTTGTTTGTTTTTCCCCCATTTTAACCAAATGAATCCTTCACACTGGAGCCCCAAGGTTGTATTATGACTACTCTTCTAAAACGTAATCATACAACATACTAATAACCGACTTTAGAACTCTGTGTAATTCTGACAGGTCAGATCTGATGATGGTATTTGCCAAATTAAAGCAGGTACGATCATTAAAAAACACATTCTAATTATAAATATGCATAACGCTGTCGTTATGGTATTGTTGATATAAAGAAATGTATTAGCAGCAATAAGAAACACACCGTACTTAGGAACAAGATGTAACATGCACTGTACTCAGTGGCGGCTGCTCTAGGACTACAGGAGACTCCGTGCTTCCTCTAAAATGTCACAAAAAAATGTGTCAATTACGTATGTACCATTGTGTTAGCATTGATATTACAAGGAGAGTGCGACAACGTCTTTAACTTCATGGTTAGTTCATTCCGAATCAGTAATAATTTTTCGTAGGTCGTCTAACATGATTTTTTTCCCCCCCATATATTCCAGTGGCAGCGTGATCTGTTAAAATCTATTGATGCACAGCTTCTCTTTATTTTTGGGATGCGCTCTCCTTTCAGCACAGCAAAGTGAGACATTCATTGGAGAAATGCTTAAAAAAACATCCTCTCCCTGGAAGCCAAGATTCTCTTGAATTCTATGAGGAGTGGGTGGGTCAGGACACTGGGCTGCTGCATGATGATTGGAGAAACTGTGAAAATAACTGGAACCTCTTTTTAATTGACAGCAGCACTGAAGCATTTCATGTTTAGAAGGACACAGATTTTTATCAGATAAAACATGTATAAATATATACAAAAAGTATATATGTTTGTAAGTGTGTGTGTGTGTGTGTGAGTGTACTGAAAAATCATGTTTTAAATTAGATTTTATATATATATATGTATGTATGTATGTAGGGCGACACCCCGGCGTAGTGATTGGCAACCGGGCTACAGTGAGGCCACAGTCTGAAGACATGCATGTTCGGCTAATTGGCTGTTCTGAACTGCCCTATGGTTAGAGAGGCGCCTTTGGGACCGAAAGGTCGCTGGTTCAATCCCTGAACCAGCAGGAAAAATGTGTGGCGGTGGGAGGGGTGAGTTGCACCTTCCCTTCCTTCACCTTCATGGCTGAAGCGCCCTTGAGCAAGGCACCTAACCCCCCAACTGCTCTCCGGGTGCCCCAATGTGTGGCAGCCCACTGTTCCGAGTGTGTGTGCTCACTATTTACGTGTGTGCTCACTTTGGATGGGTTAAATGCAGAGGCAATTATTTCCCTTGCGGAATTAATACAGTATATCAAAAAAAAAAATAATAATAATAAAATATGTTGGCCCTCTAATGGACTGGCAAGCTGTTCAGGGTGTACCCGGACTTCACCTGGAGGCTGTAGCCTCCACGTGACCCAAGTGGAATTAAGCGGTCTGACAATGAATGAATGAATAAATGAGTGAATTTTGGAAAGCCTTTAAATAATCCTTTGCATTGTGCTCCAAGCCAACTTATCCATCGATGACACTGGGTAAGTTAAACAAGTCGAAAATATATTGAATTAATATTAAAGTATCGATAAAATCTAGGCCTCAGCAGACACAACCCCTTCAATCTGAATAAATCTCCATATCATACTTCACCTCATTCAATAATTGCTTATTATTCAGAGTGGATATGAAACAGTTTGTCATGCACTCAGTGTCATCATTATCATGCTTTTAAATAAAAAATATGTTATTTTAGATTTAAAATTTTTTATTTATTTATTTATATATTTATTTTTATTTCCTTGAAGCGTATACCAAAATCCTAAATCAGTGAGTAAACACACCATTACGGCTCCCTTTTTCCATCTCGGGGACTATTCAGTGACATGTACTCACCTTCAGTGCATCAGTAATACTGCATACCTATAATTATAGGTTAACTTACTGCTTTTGACTTATATTTGTGAAGAATGTGAAGAATGATATAATCTGTAATGTACATTTTTTGTTATTTTTTTGATAAACCAATTAGCAGTAAATGTTTCGTATATACACTAAAGGCTGTGTTAGGATCTGAAAAATCTCTGTGTGGTAATAAGCTAGGGGAAAAAAATAGCTCTGACTTGCATCTTAATGTGGGATGAAACTGGGATAATAGCTAATAATAAACACTAAGACTTTATTGCATTCTAGATTCCAGATAAATCTTACAAGTCACCCGAAGCCATTGTGTTAAATAAAGATAAATTGATGAGAAATGCTTGTGCATTCTGTACAGCTTTCCAGGCCCAATGCTAATATAAATTAATTCCCTGAGCTGATGCTAGAGCTGAATAAGAGTCAGCCTTACCCATTTCTCCAGGTCTCTAAAGACTTCACCCACAGGCCACTTTTTCTTTTCTTCAGGCTGTTTGAGCCAGGGGAGTTTTCACCCAGACTTTCCAGTTTCGGCACTCATTTTTCATTGGGCTTTTTGGGCCGCAGCTGGGGAAAGGTAGCATTCAGCTCAGCAACATTGCTTCATAGAGTACAACGTGTGTTTGATTTGGCTCCCCTCAAGACTACTCTGTAGGCTGGCATCGATCATATCAATGACAAAACATGCACATATATACTCAATCACTCCCACCGACTGCAGTCCCTGTAGTCCCTATATACAGGGCCTCTGGGAAGACTAGCCCTAAAGCAGATACTGAGGCTTTTGGTTTCAAAGGAGAGTTTAACAGTGCCCCCACCCCCCCTTCTTGTCCTTGATTATTCTGTTTTTAAATAAGGGTTGTAGGTCAGTATACATTGTGTTCATACAAATTGGAAAACAACAGCAACAAAAAAACTCATGTTTTGTTTTGGGTTTTTTTCTTGGCAATAAAGTACGGCAGCACGGTGGAGTAGTGGGTAGCACGTCCGCCTCATAGCGAGAAGGTTCTAGGTTTGAGTTCTGAGCTCAACGAAAGCATCTGGATGTTCTCCCTGTGCTTACATGGGTTTCCTCTGGGTACTCTGGTCTCCTCCCACAGTCCAAAGACCTGCACATTAGGTTAACTGGCCGTTGTGCCCTGAAATGGACTGAAAAGCTGTTCAGGGTGTACTCGGCATTCGCCCACACTTGGATAAGATCCAACCTCCTCATGATCGTAGTGGGATTAGGGACTTTGGCAAATAAATGAATAATAAGCAATTGTTTCAATACTTCAAAAAAAAAAAAAAAGAAAATAGGATCATTAATTGTTTGGACCTGTTTAACAGTATAAAGTCTTGTAATTAAATATCATGAAACCAAATATGGGGAATAGAATAAATCATTTAAAAAATAATAATAATATTAATGATAATAATATTAATAAAAAAATAAGCACGGTGGTGAAGTGGTTAGCACGTCTGCCTCACAGCAAGAAGGCATGGGTTTGGTTCCTGGGCCCGGGCATTTCGGTGTGGAGTTTGCATGTTCTCCCCGTGCTTGTATCGGTTTCCTCTGGGTACTCCGGTTTCCTCCTACAGCTAATTGGCTGTTCCAAATCACCCCTAGGTGTGAGTGTATATGTAGAAGTACCTTTTTATTTACTTAAATTGTGGCAAGCAGAAAATATTGCTCTCGTGAGACACGGGTGTCTGTAAAGTTTATGCAGAATGGTGAGAGGGTAGAAAAAGAAAACATCTTTCTTGTGGCAGTTCTGGGTAGAAATAACTTATTGATGATAGATCAGAGGAAAATGGTCAAAGCTGACAGGAAGTAACGCATCCCAGAATGCATAGTTTATAACTTAAGGAGAATAGAATAGAATAGAACTTTATTATCATTGCAAGACAATATGTGCAACTGAGTATATACATATACATGTATTCGCATCCACAATATCTATGCATACCAGGATGAGCTACAACAGAAGAAGTCCTGATCAAGTCCCACTGCTGTTAACCAAAAGCAGGAATTTGGGGACAGGTTTATCAGACATTGCCTGGTCTTTTTCCAGCCAAAATGCATTTAATGTAAATTGTACAAGCAAGCTGTTTATTTATTTATTTATATTTTAAAATCCCTTAGGAATCACGTGGCCCATTTCAGATGACGTAGCAGGGAAACGTCTTGCCGAGTCTCAGTTTCAACTTGTGTCAGAAGTGCAGACTTCAAACTATATACCAGTTTTTAAATGGTGTTGATCGGCCAAGTAAAACCAGAGTTATGTCTAATAATTTAATACTTTTTATTTAACTTCCTGAGATGGCAGTTTACATGGCGTGATGTCAGCAAAAAAAACAAAACAAGGCAGTCTGGAGGTTAACGCTGCCATCAAGTGGACAACAGGAGGAGTCACACGCCCTGGAAATGTCAGTGCTAAATTTGTACATAATTTTTCTTAAATTTACAATTTATATTTGCATTCTAAGTTATAAAAATGGTGCGTTAAGCATGTTCGTTTTTCACAGTAAAAAAAAAACAAAAAAACTTTTTTCTACTTGGATTTTGTTTTTTGTTTTTTTGCGTTATTTTAGGTCCAATGTTTTAATACAGTATGTCAAAATAAAAAAGCAACTGTAAGGTCACACAGGTGAGGATGTGCTGAAAAAAAAAGACACCAAACAAGGCAATATAAACAGTTTTTTAAGGTGAAATATAAAGGTAAAATCAAAAGTAATTTATAACGGCCAATTACAACCTGGACCCTTAAGTCACTGTTACACTGCACACACTTGGTTCATGAGAGGAGCTGACTTGATTGATGCAGCACGGTGTCATAGTGGTTCATGCGTTCGCCTCACAGCAACACGGTCCTGGGTTTGGTTCCTGGGCTCGGGCGTTTCTGTGTGGTGTTTGCAGGTTCTCCCTATGTGTTTCCTCTGGGCGCTCCAGTTTCCTCCCCCTGCTCATTTGGCTGTTACAAATTGACACTAGGTGTAAATTTCAAAGATAGCGTGAGTGTGTGTGTGTGTGTGTGTGTGTGTGTGTGTGTGTGTGTGTGTGTGTGTGTGTGTGTGTTTTGCCCTGCAATGGTCTGTTGAGTTGTCCAGGGTGTACCCCGCTTCACCCAGTGTCAGCTGAGATAGTCTTCAGCCTCCCTACAAGATTAAGCGGTTCAGCAAATGAGTGAGTGATGAGTAAGATTGATTGAATATCATAGCAGGGCCCTTAAGTGTACTCTACATGAAATCTTCTTATTATTATTCAATTCTTACTATTCATTCAAGCTCAATCCATTTACATATGCACAACATTACCAACAGCTTTGAGGATCATGAACATACAGAGCATATATAACTTTGTAGTTGTAAACCTGAAACAGAAAACATATTAATATAATAATAATAATAATAATAATAACAATAATGATACAGTTTCAGAATACACGCAGAACCATGATGTGCTTTAAATTGACAGGAACTTATTTTTAATAAACCTGCCAGCAATCAGTCAGCCGAGAAGATCAGGAAGCAAAGAGCTGCTGTCAAAAACTGGATATCCACTGGTAGTGTAGTTGCTGGGAGCACGGAGTAAAGTGTCATATAGAAAGAATCAGCCTGAAAGCACAGTGACAGGTTTGTTTTGGCCTGTGATAATACAGTGACACTACACAGGACTAATTAAGTGAACTCGGATTCTCTGGTGGATCTACTTTCACAGGACTGAGAAACTAATAGTTGACAAATGAGTGTAGATTTATCCAAGTGGTAGAAAGTGTAGCTGACAGTATAGCTACCATTTAGTCCAGACCTGACCTGAGATAGATTCTATCTATATAGATTCTAAAATAGATTCCTGGGCTGAAGGTAAACATGTTTAAAGCCCATTTGTGTCAGTGGTACAGACAATACAGTGAACAGAGGAAGCTAAGCAGTTATGTCATACAAATTTAGATTAGCAACAATACAAAGGTAATAATAATGTTGATACGACTGCCACCAATGCTCATTCATTCATTTATTTTCTAAGCTGCTTAATCCTAATTAGGGTCACGGGGAGGCTGGCGCCCATCCCAGCCAACTCTGGGTGAAGGCGGGGGTACACCCTGGACAGCTCGCCAGGCCATTGCAGGGCCTGCACACACATAACCATTCACACTCACACTCACGCCTAAGGGCAATTTGGAACAGCCAATTATCCTACTGTGCATGTTTTTGGACTGAGGAACCCGGAGTACCCAGAGGAAACCCACTCAAGCACAAAGAGAACATGCAAACTCCACACAGAAACACCTAAACCGGGAATCAAACCCAGGGCCTTCTTGCTGTAAGGCGGACGTGCTAACCACTGCGCCACCGTGCCGCCCCGCCACCAATACTTCATTCATCATTTTCTGAATCGCTTAATCCTAATCAGGGTCGTGGGGAGGCTGGCGCCCATCTTAGCCGACTCTGGGAGAGGGCAGAGTACACCCTGGGCAGTTTGCCAGGCCATCGCAGGGCAGAAACACGCTGACGGCTATGCAGCCTACTCTTGATGGTTCATTTACATGCCTCTCACCACAGACAGTGAGAGACATGGCCTGCATTTGATAACCCAGTTAGCTGCACTGGGGGGACAGCAGTGACAACCTGCTGATAGTGGGGCTTGAAGCCCCGACCTTGGGATCAGTAATCCAGAACCCTACCACCAGGCCACCACTGCAGAGACACAACATTGAAATAAATTAAAACTGGATCATAATTGCACTGAAAAACACAAGTGAGTCTCTGTTATTCAACAAGGAATAAAATACATTTAGATTAGAGTAAATTTATACTCACTCACTCACTCATTTGCAGAAATACTCAATTCTGCTAGGGTCCCAGGGAGGCTGGGTGCTCCGGTTTCCTCCCACAGTCCAAAAGCATGCACATAGGCTAAGTGGATATTCTTGATTGCCCCTAGGTGTGGATGTGAGTGTTGACCCTGTGATGGTCTGATGAGATGTTCAGAGTAAACCACTAGATTGGTGTTTGGTCCGAGAATCGAAGTGTTTCTTTCAGGTATGTTTCTCGTTCTAAGCTCATTTTTAAACAATTAAAATTTTTTTTTTTTTTTTCCGTCCCGCTCACTAACAACTCGCCTTCACCCGGAATTTCAACCTTGTTTTCCAGCTTTTTTTTTTTTATTTGTTGATCATTTCTTGTTCAATAACTTCTATTCATATTTTACTTAATAAACATTTATGTACCTACAGAATACAAATTATGATGGTTCATACACTACCATGATTCTTATCTTGAGTTTTGTGACAGTGGCCAGTGTTGTAAAGCCCTATTTATTATCATTTCTAATCTTCTGATCTTGATAAGCCTCTGCTGGTCAATAGGCATTATTGTGAGCTTCTTTTTTTTTTTTATGTTTCCAATATAAAATTACTTGCACCTGCCTCTTTACTACACCCCCCCCCCCCCGCCGCCACCGCCCAACCAAATATTATTATCTCCACAGTTAGACATTTATTTTAATTCGATAAATGCTTTCAATTCTGCTATGCAGCTGATGTTTTTTGCTCAGATGTTTTAAGCTTGAGAAATAGAATATATGTATGAAAACAGATTTAACTGAAGCTGTGGGATTTCAATATCATCTTAAAAACTACTTCTTGAAAGAGTGAATCAAGTGAAGTACACATGCTGGCTCATTCATCCATTATCACTTATCAATCAGGGTTGAGAGGAAGCGGGAGCCGATCCAAGCTGAATTTGGTGAGAAGCGGTTTCCAGGCTGCCAGTTTACTGTAGTTCTAACGCTGAAATGAACAACCATTTAGCCAGTGGACGTACTGTGGAAGTCTCTGAGACATGTCAACACCCCAGTGAAATGTTCCCTAAAGTACACAGAACTTGACACAAAACTTCATTCATTCATTCATATATTTTCTGAACCGCTAAATCCAAATAAGGTAGCGGGGAGACTGGAGCCCATCTCAGCCGAGGCCATGAAAAAGCATCAGCTCGCCAGACCATCACAGGGCAACACACACATCAACACACACAACTATTCGCACTTACATCCACACCTAGGGAAATTTGATCCAGCCAATTAGCATAATGTGTATGTCTTTGAACTGTG
The DNA here is from genome assembly GCA_039654325.1 of Tandanus tandanus. Lineage (NCBI taxonomy): Eukaryota > Metazoa > Chordata > Actinopteri > Siluriformes > Plotosidae > Tandanus > Tandanus tandanus. Next base: position 1,762 of record JBCNYH010045924.1, on the reverse strand, counting down.
GGTGGAAACCGGAATACCAGGAAGAAACCCACAGAAGCAGAAGGAGAGCATGCAAACTCCACATAAAAATGCCCAAACCTGAGCCTTGTACACAGGTCCTTCTTGCTGTCGCCACAGGTCCATTACGCCGCCATAAATTTATATGGTAACAAAATGCAGTAAAAATATTTTAGGTAAATTAAGTCTATGTGAAAATGAGGAGAATAAATGCAATATTTATTTATTTATTCACTGACTCGTTTATTGATTTATTGTAATGAATTACAATGTCTTCATCTCTTTCATGAGTCATTCATTCATTCATTTTCTATGCCGCTTTATCCTAATTAGGGCCGCAGGCAGGCTGGAGCCCATCTCAGCCGACTCTGAGTGAAGGCGGGGTACACCACTGAACAGCTCGCCAGGCCATCGCAGGGACAACACACATACAACCATTCACACTCACTCTCACACCTAGGGGCGATTTGAAACAGCCAATTAGCCTACTGTGGATGTTTTTGGAGTGTGGGAGGAAACCGGAGGATCCGGAGGAAACCCACGCAAGCATCGGGAGAACATGCAAACTCTACACAGAAACGCCCGAGCCCGGGAATCGAACCCAGAGCCTTCTTGCTGTGAGGCAGACGTGCTAACCACTACGCCACCGTGCCGCCTCTTTCATGAGTCATCCATGTTAAATATTTTTTGGCCCCATGTAGCCTAACCTGGACAGCCTATAAATCAGAATGAGACTGCTGTGGATAATGGTCCCACATGAAGGTGATTGCTAAAAACAGTTTACTCAAGTGTCAATCATTTAATTACTTCAGTTCAGTACAAAGGATTTGGGTTAAATCAGTAATAAATTCAGAAATGACTGTGATGCGAATACGCATAAGCTACTCATAAGCTCATCCTGTGTACACAAGTGCACTTTTTAAATATATAGTATACAGTTCTAACGTGAGAAATGATTTACAACCCCAATTCCAAAATTGCTGGAACGTTGACTAAAAACATAAATAAAAGCTCATAAACCCGTATGTTATTTATAATAAAACATAAAAAGCATATCAAATGTTGACATTTTACTATTTCATGAAAAACATTAGCTCGGTTTGAATTTGATAGCGGCAACACATCTCAAAAAAGTTTGGATGGGCCAACAAAAGGCTGGAAAAATAAGCGGTACTAAAAACAATCAGCTGAAGGAAAATGTTGCGACAAAAATCTGCATGCAAAAATTGCAGAAAATCGTAGAGTAACTCATCCACGGGATACTAATATTGTCAAAAGATTCTGAGAATCTGGAGAAATCTCTGTGTGAGGGACAAGGCCTAGAATCAATACAGGGTCCCTGTGATCTTTGGGTCCTCAGACAGCACCGCACTAAAAACAGGCATGGTACTGTCGAGGACGTCACTGCATGGGCTCAGGAACACTTCCAGAAATCATTGTCTATGAAAACAGTGTGCTGAGCCATCCACAAAAGCAGGTTAAAGCTCTATCATACAATGAACAAGCCATATGTAAACAAGATCCAGAAATGCCCTTGTCTTATCTGGGCCAAGGGTCATTTAAAATGTGCTGAGGCAAACTGGAAAACTGTGCTATGGTCAGATGCATTAAAATTTAAAGTGATGTTTGGAAAACTTGGAGGCCACGCCTTTTTTTTTTTTTTTTTTTTTTTTTTTTGTTTTCCCCCTTTTTTTTCTCCCCTACTTTTTCAACTCAATTCAACTCAACTCAGTTTTCTTTTTCTAGCGCTTTTTCCAATTGACAT
>JBCNYH010045793.1:0-11780 GCA_039654325.1 Tandanus tandanus | reverse complement strand
CACTCATTTGAGGACAGCAATGTACAGATTCTGGACAGGGAAGAGAGATGGTTTGAAAGAGGAGTAAAAGAAGCCTTTTTAGGATTATTATGACCTGGATGATTGAGAATCTACACCAACAATAGGTCAGGAGGCTCTCGATGGCGGAGCGGTAAAAGTTTGTCAGTAGGGGTCGGGGTAGGCGGGATTGTCGGAGCTTTCTGAGGATGTACGTCCTTTGTTATGCCTTCCCCACCTGATGAGAGATGTTTGTAGTCCAGGTGAAGTTGGCAGAGATGTGGACTTCAAGAAACTTGAAGCACTCAACCCTCTCACCAGTTTGTTTAGATCTCCTGAAGTCCATTATCATCTCCTTTGTCTTGGATGTGTTCAGGTCCAGGATATTGTTGTTGCACCATTGATGCCGAACTTCCTTCCTGTAGGTTGACTCGTCGTTATCTGTTATCAGACCTATGATGTTGGTGTCGTCCGCGAATTTGATGATGGTGTTGCTGGGGTGAATGGGTGAACAGTCGTGTGTGAAGAGGGAGAAGAGGAGTGGGCTGAGAACACACCCCTGTAGTGTTCCGGTGTTCAGCATGAGAGTGGAGGTGATGTGGTCTCCTATCCTGACATTCTGAGGTCTGTTGCTAAGAAAGTCCAGTATCCAGGTACACAGTGAGCTCCCTAGGCTCAGGTTGCCCAACTTCTGAACCAGTTTATGTGGTTGGACTGTATTTAAAGCGGATATATATATACATATATATATTCAGTTTAATTTTATTTGTGTAGTGCTTTTTATAATTGACTGTCACAAATAAGCTTTACATAGTAAAATTAATTTGGTTGTGAATTCAAAGGAACACATCAGGACCAATTGAATACACAATACACTGTTAGGTTCATAAATGTTCTTTACTCTAACACCCACTTGAGATCATTTTGGGTCACCTGTTGTTAAAAAAAATAGGATTTTAATAACAATTACAGCGCTGGGGATATCACGTGATGATGACGGGCATCGCCCATCGCTTATTGTTTAGCTGGCTAATCCCCAAGCTGCTGCACGGCGCCGTCAATATACTATACAGTAGTGTGTGTAGAAACGGTATTGATCATGAGTAATTTTGGTGAAGGAACTGTCCCCTATTCTTTTTCTTCAGGTCACTGAAGATATGATACAAAATCATACACAGTACAACAAGTGAAATTATTAGGACTGTTCTATATTTGAAGAAGAATAAAAACTATCACTATCAATATCTTTTATCTATCAATAACTATTGTGAAAAACCCTGTCTAGTAATACCAGGTGCTGTGAAGGGAATATGGAAAGACCTGGCAACCTACCCTGTGGAAGACATGCTATGCCAAATCTATAGCATAAGTAAACATTCTCAGGTTTCATGGATATGGAGGATGTCAGCGTGACGTCACAAATCACCTGAAGAGTGGAAATAAACCGACGCCATATTGTTTAGGGCGCAAACAAAAGGTTCAGTCATTTCAGCCAGCTTTGAGATTTTGCAGTCGTATATCTCAACCGAGAATCCGAGATGTCCTATGAGTACAAAGCCAAAATATCCAAATCGTTAAGTCACGTGGCAGCCTGGCCATCGTCTTAAAATGGGGGAAAAAAACACTGCTTAACACCAGGGGTCACCAGTGCACAGTCTCAGTTAGGACAGTTAGTCTGTCCTTTTTTATTTTTATTTTTATTTATTTATTTCTTTTTATTTATTTATTTTTTTTTAAGTCTGCATGAGTCAAAAATTTTATACCAGTATCAAAATAGGTTGGCTCCTGACTGTATTCTTGCAGTGCAGCATGTCTGCACCCAAAACAAAATGGCTGATGCATTGCCAAGGAGTCACGAGACCAATCCAACATCCTCCATACAGCAATCTAATACCAAACCCACTGGACTCGAGACAATCAAATGGAGGTTACACATGAAATATACAGAGAAAAAAGGGCGGGTAAAACGGGTAAAGCTCCGACTTTGAAAGTAGTACATTCCAGCAGTCCTACACTCCGACTGTAATACCCAGCAATACTGCGAGCGTGTATCATTCAGGTTTTTACAATGTTTTGGTATCTGTCTCGTCCATTTAAAACTCGGTAAGTAATCTCTATCTGGTATGAACAATATAAGACCCACCAAGATCACTGTATACCTTAAAACCGGTGCATGGCCGGGAAACACAAACCACTTTCACACACGCACGTCTTCTGACTTAACTCTCTTTTCTTTTAACCCGGTTATCTTTTTGGCACTTAAACGCACTCCTGGAGTCTTTTTAAATATAAATATTGTTGGAACAGCATCTTCCTTGAGTTTTAGTTTTGTTTCGACCCCATTAATTCCACAGTCAGGTCCTGAATGAATGTATCTTGTGCACTGTGATTTGGCTGGCACTTCTGGATGTAAACAACATCAGTCCATTCTTGCTTCAACCACTCATCCTTCAGATAATTAAAGTAATGAACATCTTTATTCCTTCCTGAATGGTTTGAACAACCAAAATCCATACAATGAGGCATTGCTGGTCTCCTTCTATCCACCTCTACCCTGCGTGTTCCACAGTTGATTATAGACACTATGGGCGATGTGAAGTCATCATCGCGAACATTCTCATAGGATTTTTTCGAAGCAGACGAGAGCTGATTAGGGGCAATAATATCCTGGTTTATTTGCTTAATAAAAATAATAGAACCAACAATTGCTCTTCCCTGCAATCTTTAACTACTTATGTTTATATAAATCAGAATACTCCATGAACATTGTGTTCTCCTTTAAACTTATGATTTTCAACTTTTAAATATGTAACAAATTGTTACATTTAGAACTTAAGCCTCAATGCATGCAGACGTGAACACGAAGACCGCTGAAACTGCAATAGCTGGGTTAGACCTATCGGCAGGACTCTTCCAAAAGGTAGAAAGCTTTCCCAAAGTCACATCAAAAGAGCCCTTCAAACTCTGTGACCTTGCTGACATAATGTTAGAGCTAGAGGAGGACAAGATGGATGGTTATTTACCCGGCTTGTCTTACTTGGACACATAAAGAGGAATCCAACCAATAGTCGACAAGTTACCTTACAATATACAAGAGAAGTGGATGAACTTTGGCTCAAAGTACAAGTGTGATCAGCTTCTATCACGAAACTGTGCAACATCAGGGCAGACATTTCACAGAAGGTGCGATTAGAGCAGCAGGATCAACAAATGGGAAACTTACCATCTGAACGAATGCAAGTTGCACCCCCCTTCACGTATGTAGGTGTAGATGCATTCGGGCCGTGGGACATCGTCACCCGACACACAAGAGAAGGACAGGCTAGCTCTAAAAGATGGGCGGTAATGTTCCCATGCCTATCAACAAGAGCAGTCCACATCGAGTTAATTGAAGCAATGAGTACGTACTCATTAAAGACTTTAAACTTTTAATTTTAAACTCTTAATCTTTAAACTCATTAATGCTCTGAGGCGGCTTTTTTAAATCAGAGGCCCGGCAAAACAAACCAGATCGTCGAAAGCTACTTGAACAAACAAGACTGTTAATGGGTCTTCAATCCACCTCACGAATCCCATATTGGTGGTGCCTGGGAGTGAATGATTGGGATTGCCAGGCGAATCCTCGACTCCATGTTTCAAGACTGCAAGAGAGCACCATTAACTCATGAATTGTTGTCAACATTTATGGCTGAGATCTCTGCCATCATGAATGCCCATCCTCTCGTTCCTGTGTTCGCCGACCCTGAGTCACCTCTCATCCTCACACCATCTATGCTGCTCACTATGAAAACAGGATCAGCGCCGCCACCTCCTGGCAACTTTGAAAATGGGATACTTCCTAAGGAACAATGGAAAAGAGTTTAAAGTCTCGCTGTCATGTTCTGGTCCAAATGGAGACAGGAGTATCTTCATACGTTACAGTTGCGTCACAAATGGCAAGATTAGAAACAAAGTCTCAAAGAAGGGGACGTCGTTCTGCTCAAAGACTCGAGTAAAAAGGAATGAGTGGCCCATGTCTATCATCACCAAAACTTTTCCAGGTAAGGCTTGTCAGGAAAGTCGAAGTGACTACTTCTCATTCCGGCAAAAAAAAGACTTTCTCTCGCCCGGTAACGGAAATGGTTTTGCTCTTGTCCCCCGAGCGATTCAGTGACTATTTAACTGTGGGAAAGTTATTATCCCAGGCGGGGAGTGTTGTGTTTTTGTTAGTTATTTCATGTTTATTACTTGTTAAACAACCACCTAGTGGTTGTTTTAAGTTGCTCTTTTAATATCAGTAGAAGAAGAAGAACTAGACAGGAAGCTGTTGTTCCAGCCATGCTACTCCAAGATGGCAGCTCCTCATTACTGGCATTCTTTTCGGTGTTTGTTTAAGCATTGTCTGTAAGTATTATATGGTGGGAAATGATCACACACTTCTGATGAGGGTGCGCAGGCAAGATCATATCACCCCTATCCTGAAGACTCTTCACTGGCTCCCCATCCCACTCAGGATAGAATACAAGGTCTCCCTCCTCACCTACCAGTGCATTCATGGACATGCCCCTCCTTACCTACAGGAACTCCTCACCCCTCATACCTCCTCACGCACCCTCCGTTCTACAACCACAAACAAACTTCAAGTTCCCAGAACCAAGCTTCGTAGCATGGGTGATCGGGCCTTTTTAGCTGCTGCCCCAAGACTGTGGAACACCCTACCAGACCACCTGAGAAGTCCACAGTCTTTAGAAGTTTTCTAAGCAAAACTTGAAAACCTTCCTTTTTAAAAAAGCCTTTTGCTAACTAGTATTTTATTGACTTTTTATTTTCCTGTTTTTCTGTAAGCACTTTGAGATTCCTTGCAATATAAAGTGCTATACAAGTAAAATTTATTATTATTATTATTACTTGCAGTATTGTCTTTAAATTTGATATATTACAGTAAGCACGTTTTTTGATGCACTATTCATGTTAATTACTTTGCCAATTCATATGTTAATCGCGATGCTAATCGCTAAGCTAACTACTCAAATTCATTGTTTTGTTATAACTTATCTTTTGTAAACATTATTTTTGTACAGAATACTGATGTTCACTTTCTGTATGCACTTTATTGTTGCAGTTTCACAAAAAAACGGATTCAGTAAATTTCACTAAAACCATCTATTGTCTGTGGAGTTTCTGTATCCATGTTTAGCTGTTTGGATAGCTAGTTCAGTTCCTAGCTTTACTCATCCTCCACAGAGTGAAAAGGGTTTTATTTATGAAAGTCAGTGCAACAGACAGACAGGAAAAAAGAGATAAGAGCGCTCTCTCCTCTCTGAGATTCAGCTATATATCCTATCAGAGCATTGTGTGTTTGTGTTTGATAAATTACCAGGCTAGAAGAAAGAAACAAGTTCATATCTGGAATGTGCTAGGTCTCTTGACCTTGTTTGAGGATACCCAACTCTGCTCTGCAGTCAGCTGATAAGTGTTATCACAGAATATGTTTTATAGCAGTATTATTTATTTATTTACTTATTTGTGTATGTATAATGGCTTGCACAGAAGATTTTATTTTATCCTTTGTTGTTTTTTCTGTTGTGTACTGTTGTATTCTACATCCTTTGTGTGTCATGTTATCAATGTTTTCTTGGACCCACTGCAAATCAGTTTTCCCCTTGAAGGACAATAAAGATCTGAACTGAACTAAAGACTTAAGGATTTAATATTCACATTTCGATCAGCAAAGTATGAAAATCCAAATTTCCCTCACATTTCTCCCCTTTTATCATAAAAAAATGATAACAAAATCACAAGTACATGGGTCGATACACCAGCTGACATCAAGTAATAAGAATTCCTAAGGATTCAACTTATCATTTCATAAGGCATGTGGTTTGAGAAGCTAAGGCTGTATTTATTTTTTCTCCCTTTATTTATTTTGTTGCAACCCACAACAGCCAAGGGAAAGATATAATTAAGTTCGGAAAAATAAATAACAGTATGACTGAGATGGTTAAATGATCACTTCTCTGAAAAAATACTTGCAAACTCAATCAGGTCTAACTAATCACCTTCTCCATTGTACTCCATGCTAACTGGATTCCACCTTTTGATCAAATTTGATCAATGCTGATTAGTTTAGCATACAAACAGCTGTTCCTAGAACGGTGCTCGAGTACATTGGTCCTCCTAGAGGCCTCTTGACTGTAGCCTTACTCTTCTTCTTGTTGAATTCCCTCCTCTAGTTCTTCCATTGGCTCTGGAACTTATCTGCAGTGACTGGCGTGCACCCACGTGACTCTTTTGCTAACCCTCTGGGGCAGATTCAGGTTTGTGAAATGGGTACATGAAGCCTTCAGCCGGTGTGAATCGCAGGTGACGAGGTCCGGGGGTACTCCTTTGGGAAAATTTGAAAATCTAAAGCTGAGAGAGGTGATTTTCTGGCATCTGAGTTACAAATAATGGTATAAAATAAAATTATAAACAATTTTTGTTGGAACAAAACCCATCAGATATTCAGTGTTTTCTTTATCACTGAGTCACTGTTCACCTACACTGGATTCACTTACTTTAGCTGAAAAAGAAATTCAGTTTAAGTTCAACCAGCGCATTGATTTTGGCTTATGCCTCAGTTCCACTGGAGAAAAGTCATTGGCGATGTTGAAATTGACAAATTTTCTCCCGAATGCTCGCGATGTCGCTGATTTTTGTTGCAAAATTCGTGAGCGGTCCCATGTTAAATTTTACTTAATATGCATCAGCGATGTTCCTGCGAACGTACACAGATGCTTCGGGTATTTCAAGAAATCTTCAGGTAATGTCCCCCGAACGATGTCCGTGAATAATCGGCTGATTACTCAAGGCGTTCTGGAAAGATATGGGGACATTCTCCGATAATCTGCGAATGTGCCCGGGAACGTCAGCGATATTGAAAAGTACTCAGGGGGTGTATCCGCGAAGGTTAGGTAATGCATCTGTGATAACTTGCGAACCATCCCAGTTGCTTCCAGAATGATTGAGGGATTTGATGATCAGGGGGAATCGGCCATCAAATCCACACTGCCTTCATCTTCACTTCCGGGAGGGGCAGGTCTCTGTGCTTTCCCTCTCTTCTTTTCATAATCTGGAGAAGACATTCGTTTGCGTGGTGGCATGTCACCTAACATCCAGGACTGAATTACACAAAAAATCTCTCTCTCTCTCACACACACATATACGCCCAGAACTGTACAAAATTCTCTATCCCTCTCACACACATACACACGCACTCTCTATTGCCTGTGTGGACACACGCTCAAATAACTTACGTTGTTCACTATTTATTGCACTACCTCAACCCTGTGATTATCTCATTACGCTGATATGTTTATATCTATGTCTATGCCTGTATTGTATTTGCACTACCTCAACTGCTGCTACCACTGCTTTCTTTTTTTTAAATTCCATCTTTTTCTTTCTTTCCGTGCTGTCTCATTCTTGTGTTGTCTTTTTCTTTTTGCACTGTTTTTGCACTGCATTGTCTTTGCACTGTTTGCACATAGTTGCACACCTTGAACTTTATTTGGCAAGGGCAATAACCTTGGTCCTAGCTCTGTGTTGTTGTTTTTTTCGAATTTGATCTTTGTTGTATGTTTATGTAGCACCTGGTCCTGGAGAAACGTTGTTTCATTTCACTGTGTACTGCGTCAGCTATATGTGGTTGAAATGACAATAAAGCTTCTTGTGCTTGAACTAATGCAAGTGATCCCTGCATAACACGTCTTTACTGTGTGCATGTGTGTAGAATTCAGCCAATCATTGAGCTAGGAACAAAGCACCCCTCCACCCATTCACAATTATTGGCGAATGTTCGAGGAGGCTGACAAAAACTTTGGAAAGGTATCTCCAAATGCTAACCGAAGTGTCGCTGAACTTTCAACGAGTAATCTACTTTCACTAAAGGTTCTTAACTGATGCTTCCGGGATGCATCGGGAATTTGAATAGTTTGCGGAATATACGGGAATGCATCCCTGAACCATCCCAGTGTGTCTGGGAAGCTACCGGGAAGCCTCCACGTCCTGTTTTCCCGACAAAGCGTTGGTTCACGAAGCTCCTGAATATTTGCCGATACATCCGGGAACGTGCTCAAGATCCCTCCTGAGGCTGATCAATTTTTATCGGGAGTATATCCCCGAGGCAAAAATGGCCCACTGGGACTGGGCCTTTATAAGTTCAGGTTTATAGATCAAACATCTGAATTCCCCGTCGTCCACAAACGTCAGTAAAAGAAACCCAGGAAATTTATTTAGGCTAAGAGCAAGGTGAGAGGCCTTTGAGTCATCTTTGACTAAGAATCCCAATCATTCCATAATAAACCTGGCATTTAACCCTCCAGTTTAACCCACCCACATCTACTGCGTCAGTGTGTTTACAGATCTGCTGCAACTGCATTGTAAACGTATGCACTTCACGATTTGTCTCACTGTAATGTCGTCAGAGGTGAATTGTTCCAGACAAAGTTTTGCACTCTTGGTAGAGCGGAGTGAGGTGCGTGATGCCATGTGTCATTAATAGGTTGTTGTGGTTCGGTAAACACTGTCGCTTAATTACTGTTAGCTGTATATGGTGTATTCTGTGAAACGGGATCATCACCTGTTGGAATTGTTGTACAATAGACTTTAAAAAATTATTTAGCAAAAGAGTTAACATGCTACATGCATGTGCGAGTGGTGCACTCACTCTCAAGTGTCTTATACTGTAGAAAATTGGCAATTGGGTTTTTTTGTGAAGCACCTACATTGTGTTTGTATATTTTATTTAGTCTCACAGTGAATATACTGTATATTCAAGAGGATTCTTCAATAAATTACACCTGTCTGGATCCTCTCTGCTCTTGTTATTGATGCCAAGGGCAGTTATAGGACACATGTCTACTTTAACCAGTCCGCTGCTACAAACACTACGAGGTAGAAAACTTGTAGACTTGTACCACTTTCATAAACTTACACTGATGTTATATTCAAATACGAGAAACAAACTGTCAAATAGAGTAAGCTGCAATCTGTTTTTTTCCGCCATCCTTGATCATTCCATATGTAGGCTTTAAACACCAGAATGACAATGCAGGTGCTGCAGGTTGTCATAAAAGGGGTCGCACAATAATTCATGACTATGATGTGCGCGTTGTCTATAAATACTGGAAAAGCGCCAGTCATCGGCAAAAATCTGTGCCTGCCTTTACTGCGGAGTGGGTGGTGAGCAAATCCTGGCATGTTCCCGTCCACCTGGGTTTGTCCTTCATGACCACCCACTCTCCAGGTTTGAGATTGTACAGCAGGCATGTCACCAGAGCTGGTAGGGCTTCCTTAAACTGTTTATGGACAGATTCCAGAGCAGAGGACAGGGCTCATCAAAAATTGCATCATGACACAAAGCCATTTCTGGGAATTATATCAGTATTTGAAAGGGATTCATACTAAACTTTGGTCTTTCTCTCATGCACAGTTGCATTAACACTATGGGGAAGACCTTGGTTCAACCTAGTCCAGTTTTATCAAAACACTTTTTCAGCATAGTTCCATTTTCTCTCTCTACTGCCCCTTCACTGGCGGGGTGATGTTCACTGTGTTGCTTAGGGTCAATCCCCAGATACTCTCTTAACTGTTCTGTGCTGTGCTCAAAAAAGAGTGTTGCTGGCAACTTTCCCTGCTATTCCCCATCTAAGGATGATTTTTTTTCTTATCAGGGCTTTAGCTACTGCATTTGAATCTTCTCTGGATGTGGGAAAGGCTTCAACCCATTTTGAAAACATGTCAACCATTACCAGGCAGTACTTGTTCCCTTCACATGGTGTGAGATCAATGAAATCCATTTGCAAATGGTCAATCGGCTTACCTGGTGTTGGGTGTGCTGCCTGTTTCACCTTCAAACCCCTTCCCACCTTATGTTTAGCACAAATCAGACATTGTTCCCGAAAATATTGAGACTAATTAGACAGTCCCTTAGTGAACCAATGCTTAGTTATTGTTGCTACCATGGCCTTTTCCATGTGTCAATTTAGAATAATAGGGAAACATGCATTTTGGGAGGTATGTATGTCCTTTTTTGGCATGTCCAGACCACTTGATGGACTGAGCACCTTGCTTTGCACCACTGTGCCTTTTCTTCTGGTGTTGTGCGCTGTTGTAGATTAAGGAGCACATGGTTAGTTTGGGGTGAAAGGGCTGCTGCATGTTTTGCTACCATGCCAGCTCTCATGTTCCCTAAAGAAATAGGATTAGATTTGTTAGTGTGTGCATTACATTTACAAACTGTTATAATTAATTTTCCTTTCATTCAGACTTGCAGGTTTTTTTCACACCTTTATCACCAAAGAACAGATAGTTTATAGATGGACTAATCAATACACTTCTACAAAACTCCACTGATCTCTTGTCTTGGGTCTTCTGCTCTTCCTTCACACCTTTATACCTCATTGTTATTCTCAACTCCTATCCCATCGTATTTTCATACTCTTCTTGAATCTCTGATTCTACTCTGATGTCAAAGCAGGTCACCATCATAACACGTGATTTGCATAGGTTGGCACAGTACTCCAGTTCACTCATGACTTTATCTAGTGACTTCAAGTACTCCAGTGACTCAAGGTCCAAGTCTAGGTCTACCTCAGACCCTCCAATCCATTTTCTGGGTTCCATTTACATTTATGGCATTTGGCAGACCCCCTTATCAGAGCGACTTACATTTATCATTGTCACATATTATCACATATACAACTGAGCAGTTGAGGGTTAAGGGCCTTGCTCAAGAGTTAAGGGTCTTGTTCAAGGGCCCAACAGTAGCAGCTTGGTGGTACTGGGGCTTGAACAGCTGACCCCCCTAGATCACTGATTCAGAGCCTTAACCACTGAGCCACCACATGCCCCATCGTCTGTCTGGCTTTGGTATCTTCCAGTTCTTCCTTAAGAATGCTATGATTAATACTGAGATCTCTGATCCATCGCTCAACATTCTTCAGCTTTTGGTTGTAAATGGTCAGGAATTTGCAATAAACTCAGCTGTATACCCTTGGCCACAGCTCAGGTGGCATTTCTGCCAGCCTGGGCTGTACCTGGACTGGGGAGACAACTCCTGTGACACTAGAAAAGACCCCTACGCAGCTTGTGGAGAGCTCAGCACTGCGCTCAACATGAACCAGCATTGAGAGAGGTTGTGTGTAGGTGCCCCTTTTCCACTGTAGAAAATCAGAGGGTCAGAGGTAGGCTTCTAATTAGTAATTCTCTTACTCAAACACACTTTAACCCACCACCGCATGTCCTTCCATTTACTGTTGGTAGGTTTGGACAGAAAGCCATGATAGTGTTCAGATAGTGGTACATCAAACATTTCTGCCTGACAACATATGGGGAATGCTGTTGTCCAAAAAATGTTCGCACATTAGCCTTTCCACCGGGTCAGCTTCACTGAACAGGCTCAGTAACTTTCTGACCAATAAAGGGCTTCCAGAACGATGCATTCTTGCACATATGTGTCTTTTAAACCAGACTCTCCCATACTTCCCTCACTTCATGCAAATGTACATATAATCAGTATTTTGTTGCATTATTTTGTCTTGTGCTAATTGTACTAAATACTGTGGTATATTGATTACTGAATCTGGACACAACTTCCACTCATACACATACAAGGGAGGTTCAGGGTGGTACTTTATACAAGTTAAAGAGCCATTAGTGACTAATGTCTCTGGGTGAGAAAGTAAGATCCGGGGTCGGGTTGCGGGGGCAGCAGCCTAAGCAGTGAGGTCCAGACGTCCCTCTCCCCAGCCACTTCCTCCAGC
>JBCNYH010045757.1:0-11781 GCA_039654325.1 Tandanus tandanus | reverse complement strand
CCTCGCCCAGAGTCGGCTGTGATGGGCGCCAGCCTCCCCGCGACCCTAATTAGGATTAAGCGCTTCAGAAAATGAATAAATGAATAATAATATATATATATTGGGGTTTTTTTGCTATTACATTTTACCATGTCTGTCAATGCATATCTAAATTAAAAATGATAAAATGATAATAAATATAAATAATACATGATATGAGCAAGAGAGAGAGAGTTGATTTCAGCTCCTGTTTATTTTGATTTGAAATGACCTCTGGTGGGACGGTGATCTCTGCAGTGCCGTGTTCCAAGATGGCAGCAAAATTTCCATGATTTGCATAAAATCAACCAATCAGTCATGACCATCCATCCATTCATTTTCTGAAGCGCTTAATCCTAAATAGGGTCGCGGGGAAGCTGGCGCCCATCTCAGCCGACTCTGGGCGAAGGCAGAGTACACCCTGAACGGCTCAGCAGGCCATTACCATTAGTGAAGTTTAATGGAGCGAGAACGCAGCTGCTCATGCTCTAATTTTGGACGGCACATGAATGTTCATTTCCTGTAGTGGCAGAATTTGTATTTATACTTCTATAAGAGTATTTTTAAAGCAATTATTTATATGTGCATGACAATACGTTTATTATAACATCTTTGTTAAATTGTATACTTCATTTCTCGTGGAAGTAAATAAAATAATACTAAAAGTGTTTTATTTTTTATTTTTATAGAGATTGTGCAACAGTGAATTGGATCAATTTCAGTGTTTCACTTTGAGCTTTCAGTAACACAGATGTCACATCCAACCAACTTTGTTTTGTTTTATGTTGAGAATTCTTTTAAGTTCTGATTTACCTTATTAATATTTACACTTAAGAACATATGTATGTTACTAATATTATACCGCCAATGTAAGATTTATTTCATGGAATGTCAAATGTGTCCCACGTCATGTCCATCCATCAACTTCTGATACAATCCTTCAACATACAAACCAAAAAAAGTTGTCATAAACATCCCATCGTCAATCATTTTTTATTTATTTTTGTTTATATCAGTGCAGTTTTATTCATGTGGATTATTTAACCATGATTCTAAAAAGTTGGAACACTTAGTAAAATGTAAATTAAAAACAGTAAAAAAAAAAAATCATTATCAAAAGTACGTCAGATTTTACTCATGTAGGAAAAATATTAGTTCATTGATCACATGATGGCAGCAACACATCTCCTAAAAGTTTTGGACAGGGCTAAAAAGAAAGGAAAAGTAAATGGGGCTAAAAAGAAACAATTTGGTAAAAAGAAACAATTTGGTAAAAAGAAACTATTTGGTTATTGGCCAACAGATCAGTATCATTATTGGGTAAAAAAGTAAAACGTCTGGGCAGAGGTTCACCAATCTGTAAATACCTGTGTCTACAAACTGTGAGATTTCAGACACCTCTTGACCTACAGTATATAACATTCATTTTATTTTCTAAGCCTCTTACTCCTAATTAGGGTTGCGGACAGGCTGGCCCCCATCTCAACCGACTCTGGGTGAAGACGGGGGTACCCCCTGAACAACTCGCCAGACCATCACAAGGCCAACAAACATACAACCATTCACTCTCACACCTAGGGGGCTTTATAACAGCCAATTAGCCTACTGTACCTATTAGTTTTTGGACTGTGGGAGGAAACCAGAGTACCCGGAGGAAACCCATACAAGCAAGGGGCAAACTCCACACAGAAACGTCCAAGCCAGAATTATTAATGTATGAATATATTTATTTCAAAAGCATTTTGGCTGTAGACTGTGATCTTCAGCCCCTCAGGCAGCACTGCATTAAAAACAGGCATGATTCTGTCCTGGGAATCACTGCAGGGCTCAGGAACGCTTCCAGAAATCATTATCTCTGAACACAGTTTGTCGTGCCATCCACAAATGCAGGTAAAATCTCTGTCATGCAAAAAAAAAATCGTACATGAACCTGAGCCAGAAATGCTGCCGTCTTCTCAAGACCAAGACTTTTATAATATACTCAGGCAAAGTGGAAGCCTGTTCTGTGGTCAGATGAATCGAAATGTAAAATAGTTTCTGGAAAACATGCACGCTGCAACCTCTGGACTAAAAGGAGATCAGACTTGTTATCAGCACTTAATTCAATAACCTGCATGTCTGCTAACTGTGTTAACAAACAATGATTTCTGTTTACAATTCTATTAACGTTTACACTGATTGGCCATAACATTAACACTGCCTGTTGTTCAGATTCCTTTCTATCAGATCCAGCAGTAACAATTTTAGTTGTGCTGCAGTAGCTCTACTGTGGGATCAGAACAAAGTCCTCGCCTTCACGCCCCACACACGTCAATGAGCCTTGGGCACCCACGGTGCTCTTGCCAGTTCACTGGTCTCCCCTTGGACCACCTTTGGTATGTTTTTGTACCTCTGGCCTGCTATTTTGGGGATGAATGTATCCAGTCATTTAACGTCACAAGGCAGCTGTTCAAGTCAAAGTCACTCAGATCTTTATGAGATGAACGATCTTGCTCACATCGCCTGTCAGTGGTTTTAACATTATGGCTGATCAGTGTAAGTTAAAGTCACTTTTCAGCCCCGTTCCTCTCAGTGACTCTGTATATTTCAGGAAGTAACCAGAAAATATGATTGGCTGTTTTAACTCACCGTGAGTCTGTGTCATTGTCCTGCGTCACACATTCGTTATTTTTAAACTTGACAGCTTGACTTTAAAGGAGCACACACACACACACACACACACACACACACACACACACAAAACTCTGAGCAGTGGCGTCATCAAGGTGATTCAGTCATGGAGAGAAAGCAAAAGTTTATGCACCTCCACATATTTCTTTTAATAATGGTTGTCAATTAATAATTAATAGATTACTGTTTCATCATATACATATATAGGCGGCACAGTGGCGCAGTGGTTAGCACGTCCGCCTCACAGCAAGAAGGTCCTGGGTTCGATTCCCGGGCTCGGGGTGTTTCTGTGTGGAGTTTGCATGTTCTCCCTGTGCTTGCATGTGTTTCCTCTGGGTGCTCTGGTTTCCTCCTGCAGTCCAAAAATAGGCACAGTAGTATGCACAATGGTCCACCTTTGCCTAGAGTCAGCTGAGACGGGTGCCAGCCTCCCCACGACCCTAATTAGGATTAAGCAGCTTAGAAAATTTATTTCTTTTTAGTTTAAATATTTTAGCAATTCATTTAATTTACTAATTATTAGAAAACACACACACACAAACACACACACGCACAGTATATAGACAGTGTGAAAGGAAGAGACGTCAGCAGACTAGTGTGTGTGTGTGTGTGTGTGTGTGTGTGTGTGTGTGTGTGTGTGTGTGTGAGTGTGTGTGTGTGTGTGTGTGTCACACTCCTCAGCCTTAGCTGGCTGGAAGACGTCTCCAGAATCTCAGTGTCTCTGTATGATCCTCTCTCTCACTCTCTCTCTCACACACACACACACACACACACACACACACACACACACACACACACACACTATCTCGAAATGAAGGCTCCACACACACGTCGTCTGTGTGTTCTCCTTCTCCTTGTGTTGAACACAGTACCAGGTGAGTACACACTTACTTTATACTTTACTACGTTTTCTGCCACTTGAGAAAAGGTGAGTGCGGCGTTAATCCTTTAATCATACTGAGGAACTGGAATTAACAACTACAGTGTTCGCAAGTTCTGTGTGTGTGTGTGTGTGTGTGTGTGTGTGTGTGTGTGTGTGTGTGTGTGTCCTGATGAAGATAAATAAAATTATAGAGAATTTTTTGTATTATAATACAGAAGATAATAGTGTAGAATAAAACACTGAACTATTTGAACACTCTATCGGACAATTAACATCTTTTAAAAAGTTTAAAAATGAGGGGCAATAATGCAAAATTAAAGAAATCACTTAATAAAATGTAAAATAATCATAATAATATTGAAAAATCTAAACAATTCATCATTGTGTGGTAAATTATTAATAGGGAAAGAGGGATCCTTGTAATAGCTCATACAACTCCAAAATCTCTTTTTCCCTGTGAATAAATAATCATGGAGAAATTATTATACTGTTTGGATGTGTGCATGTATCTGTGTGCCTGTGTGTGAGTGTGTGTGTGTGCGTGTGTGAGCGTGTGTGTGTGTGTGTGTGTGTGTGTGTGTGTGTGTGTGAGTGTGTGTGTGTGTGTGAGTGTGTGAGCTTGTGCTTGCTAAATATTTAAGACCAGAATAGTTTCATAACCAACAGAGTGAGGACATTTTGGCTGGCACTCACTGTATCAGTGGGCTGTTTGAGGGCTTAGACTTGGTTTTAGGTTCAGGTTAGAATCAGATTTAAGGTAAAGCTTGAAGTTCGGCATTTAATTGTGATGGTTAAGGTTAGGGTAAGGGGTCCCCACAAAGATAGATGTATGAGAGAGTGTTAGTGTGTGTATGTGTGTGTGTGTGTGCCTGTGTGTGTTTGTGTATTAGTGTGTGTGTGTGTGTGTGTGTGTGTGTGTGTGTGTGTGTGTGTGTGTGTGTGCGTGCATATATGTGTGTGTGTGTTTTCTTTGTATTCTCATATTCTTGTTTTCTCTCCTCCACCCATGCCACCTGCCTCCTGAAGCACGTAAGCGATTTCAATCTCTCTGTTTTTACACAAAATTCATTTGTTCTTGTATCTGGTTGGTTAAACGGAAGTTAAAAACAAACAACAATTGTAAATAATGTGTACATGCATAATTATTAGGAGGGTCTAACCCTAACCCCAACCCTTACCCTAACCCTAACCATAACCCTAGGGCCAGTTACACCATCGTATATGAATGTATTCTGTGGCTCTGCAAATAAAAGAAAAACATAAATAAATAGTAAGTATTGCACCGGGTCTCACAGTGGGGTCCAGGTTCCCCTAGAGCTCTGTGACAGATGGCCAGAGACTCCTGCTTTTTTATTGTGGTGATTGATTGATGTTCTGATTAATTGATTGATTAATAAATGGTGTTATGTCACTGAGTATTTAAAAGATATTTTGCCAATTAAAAAGCCTAAAATTTAAATAAGCATAACCGAAGATATTTACATTTACAACATTTGGTTGACGCCCTTATCCAGAGCGACTTTGAAGCGCAGAAGTGCTTTAAAGTCACTATCAGTGAATACATTCTGATACTGGTTCACTAGGACACAGGCTCAGTATACCATCAGTTAAAAGATGTTTAACTAATAAGACTGATATAGAAATGGTTTAATTAATCCATACTGAACTAAACGTTCTTCCTAAAAAACCTGAAATCTGGCTCTACATCATGTGTTCTTTGAGAGAGTTTTTGAAAGAAAAACAAATGAGGCTAAAGCTTTTTTGTGCTAACTCAGTAAAAATAAGTATGTGACGTGCACACTGAATCTATAATAACCTGCTACATCACTACTGGTTACTAGCCACTACTAGCTAAACATGCTGTGTAAATTTGAATTATTATTAGTAGTAATGAAGGTAAGGTAAAGGTTGGTGTGATATGAAGGTTCTTTGTCCTCTCTTTTGTTTTGGAGGCACCAAGAATCTAAGCTGTAATTTTATCTGGTACATTGACAATGATATATTTTGAATCGAACATATAAATGGCCTCAAATTTCCTGAAGTTCCTTTCATAAACAACCTGTGGATTTTTTGTGATGTACTGTACTGATGTACTGTAGGTTTGGGTGAGGTGGATTTGAAAGTTATATAGTTGCATTCACATACTGTATGTGTCACGTAAATTAGAACTGGTTTCCATTTTAGTCTGGTTCCTCTGAATTAGGTTTCATCCTCGTGATGGCTTGGGAACTTTTTTGCCATGTTCACCAGAGACTTGCTCATTAGGGATGTATAGGATTTATAAAGAAATTTTTAAAGGTTCCATTCAGTTCTCTGGTATATTAAATAAAGATGACATGCAGCGGTATCTATCGGAAATAAAATGGAATCGGATCCACAATGTCTTTCTGAAATCATTTGTTTTCATGATCTTAAGGGAACTTGATGGATGCGTGATGATCGCACTGATTATTACAATGTATTACGATTTGATGCCAATCGTGATAGAACGTGGGAAGCGCAAAAGAGTGTTCAATAGAGCTTAACAGACCTTGATAGTCTTTAACAGAGTGTAACAGACCTTGATGCACCATTGTAGAGGATCATGATGAAGTTTGTGATGTGATTCCTTTACGTTTCATCAACCGGATGCAAGCGGTCTCCTTTTTATACCCCTTTCGTGCTCCAAGCGTGCTCATAAATCATGAAACTCCACACGTGTTTTTAATCACGGAGATCGCGGACATCATGGCCCAGTGTCAACCCAGTTTAATACTTGATTTCAGACCTTTCAATTCATAAATCTTTTGTTTCAGGCCTGACGGACTTTGCGCCGTATTTCCATGACAATGGGAACATGGCACTGTTCAGCATCTCTGAAGATACACCAGTTGGTGAGGCACATGTTTATTCATCATACACATTCACAGTTACACACGCTATCACAGGGTTTATTAAATTAACCTTAGATTAGCTGACTAGTCAGATGCTAACAGGTTATTTTCATAACAGTCATGTATGTGGGCTAGAAGCAGGTCGCGCCTTGCTAATCCAAGTAAAGCCACTTTCCCGTGTCTCATTCTCATATCTCAGTGGGAACGTGGCAGTTTCAAATACAAAGCATGAGAAATTTCACATCTGCACAACATGGCAATGGCTGCATGGTCAATAATGTGTAGTATTTAGAGAGTTTTTACATTTTGAGACCTAAAGATAAGACAATAAATGTCAGTATTTATGTTCAGTAGTATTTTTAAAGATCACAAACTAAAATAAAGAAATTACATTTCTACATCATAACATAAACATAAAGGTTAAAATTTATCATATGTAAAAGTAGACACTTAAACAATAATTTTAGCAGCAAAGTTTCTAAAAAAAAATTACGCTAAAATAATTGCCTTTAAATAAATTGGATGTTAATTGTAATAATTATTACCTGTAATAGATTTTAGATATAGTTCAGGAAGCACAGCAGCAGTTTTAATTTATAAACTTTAATTATTTTAATCAATGAAATGTTTTTCCCCCTCAAAATTTTACCCAAACAAGACATTGTCCATTACACAAATGATCATCATCTGCTTTGTGTAGGTTTTCTCTTCATATGTAGATTGTGAGTTAAATTATAATTAAATTAAACCCAATTAAAACACAGTAATTAACCTGGGTGTACCAGTTCTTGCTAGTGACTATAATATCAGCCTAAAGCTGGTTTATACAGTATGTTTTTGAAGCTTAATTCAATCCAGAGTTTATTGAGCTCCCTTTCACACTGGTGTAAATCACCACAGTCAGTCTCACATGAACAAGTACATGAGAAAGTGGTGTGTTCACTTTCTGTAGCTGACTTCAGTCTCCAGCCAGCACACTGATGAAGCGCAGATGAAAAGAAAGGTGTTGATTAATTTATTCACCACAAACAACAAAACACCAAAATACATGTGTACTGAGTGTAATAGTGTTGTGTGTGTGTATATGTGTGTGTGTGTGTGTGTGTGTGTGTGTGTGTGTGTGTGTGTGTGTATTTTAGGATCTCAGGTGTTCAATCTGAATGGAACAGACCCCGAGGGAGATGAGGTCAGGTACGATATTGGCTTTGAGAACGGCTCTAAAGAGTACTTCAGAGTCGAGCCCAAGTCAGGAAAGGTCACTTTGATCCAGGAACTGGACCGAGAGGTACGACTCAGACACAAAACTAACCTAAACGTAACTCAGATATAGCATCGTGTCACTAAATAAATTTGTACAATACTTCAACATGGTACTACATTCTAACATGTACTATACGCTACCATGTTCTGTACTCAAACATGTACTAACTTCAGACATGCACTATATTCCAGCATGATAATATACTCAATCATGCACTAAAGTCCAACACGTACTATACTCCAACATGTACTGTACTCAAACATGTACTAACTTCAGACATGCACTATATTCCAGCATGATAATATACTCAATCATGCACTAAAGTCCAACACGTACTATACTCCAACATGTACTGTACTCAAACATGTACTAACTTCAGACATGCACTATATTCCAGCATGATTATATACTCAAACGTGCACTATAGTCTAACATGTACTATACTCCAACATGTATTGTACCCAAACATGTGCCTACTTCAGACATGCACTATATTCCAGCATGATAATGTACTCAAACATGCACTATAGTCTAACATGTACTATACTCCAACATGTACTGTACTCAGACATGTACTAACTTCAGACATGCACAATATTCCAGCATGATAATGTACTCAATCATGCACTATAGTTTAACATAGATGGTACTGCACTCAAATATGTGCTCTAATCCAACATGATACTACATTTAAACATGTATTACACTCAAATATATACTCTTATGTAATACTACAGTAAAACATGTACTATACAACATGTACTACACTCAGACATGTGCTATACTCAAATATGTACAATAATCCTATGATACTACAATCAAACATGCCCTATAGTCTAACATGTACTACACTCAGACCTGGACTATACTCTAACATTTACTATACTCAAACATGTTCTATACACCAACATGAACTACACTCAGACATGTACTATACTCAAATATATACAATACTCCTATGTGATACTTCACCCAAACATGCACTATAGTCTAACATTTACTACACTCTGACATGTACTATACCCCAACATTTACTATACTCAAACATGTTCTAAACTCCAATATGAACTACACTCAGACATGTACTATACTCAAATATATACAATACTCCTATGTAACACTACACTCATACATGCACTATAGTCGAACAAGTACTACACTCTGACATGTACTATACCCCAACATTTACTATACTCAAACATGTACTACACTCAGGCATGTACTATACTCAAATAAGTACAATAATCCTACATGACACTACACTCAAACATGCACTATAGTCGAACAAGTACTACACTCTGACATATACTATACTCCAACATTTACTATACTGAAACATGTTCTATGCTCCAACATGTACTACGCTCATACATGTACTATACTCAAATATGTACAATACTCATACGTGATACTACACCCAAACATGCACTATAGTCAAACATGTACTACACACAGACATGTACTATACTGCAGAATGGTTCTACACTTAAACTTGTACATTGAACAAAAATATAAAACCAACACCTACTTTATAGTAAAGTTTTCATGAACTTATGTTTTAAACATTTTAACAAAATGATTCATTATCTCCAACCAGAGACTCTCTAACAGAATTCCAGTTATCGTTAGCACTAGTTAATGGGCTTCACTATTTAAATTTACATTTCAGTTCTGAGTGTAACCACTCTGTACTGCAGAGAGGATCCCCAGTGTACAGTGAATAAGATTACTGGTCGAGGATTATGAAATACTGTCCCACTCCACACAAGAACTATGTGGATTTCACAGCTAGTACTGAAGATAGGAACACGATAGACATACAGTCGATTTGCTATGGTACCAGATTGCAGGAACCGACTGTTAATGTAGTTAGTTGTTAAAAGATTAGAATTCACAACTGTAAATATCTCACTATAATGTAAGGTATAACATATAATGCTACATGTACTGTGTAAAAAGTACTTAGGTTATGCTATCACTCCAACATGTACTGCAAAGCAATGTGTAAAATGATTGTGGTGTTTTGGTTTTCATTTTCAGGTTGAAGATGAAATAGTTGTGCTGGTCAGCATCACTGACGGCAGGAATAAGGTAACGTTACTGGACAGATTATGCAGTTCTGTTTTGTTTTTTTAATTTTATGATAGTTATTAGATTTAATGTATGGACTGTAATGCTGTTAAATACCATAAATATATTCTGAGTCTATATGAGACCTTTCTAAAGTGTAGAAAGCTGTGAAATGGTACTGGGGTTCCCGAGTGGCACAGTGGCAAGGCCCTCCACTTTCACCTATGATTTTTTTGGAGCTTAAACCTGTGTTGATGTACACACCCTTCAGTCTCCAGAAGCCCACTGAAGCTGATTGGCCGAGCTCCTAGGGAGGGAGGGATGGCCTACGCTCACTTCCTTTTCACTTAAAGTGATCCCTCACCAATTCTTGGCATTTCTGAGTTCATACATATAGGGGGTTGCTTCCCTCTGAGTGTGCTACACTGCTCCTTAATGTGCACACACAGCAGTTAAAAAAAGCTGCCAACTGGCATCACATGTCTCGGAGGAAGCTCGTGTTTGCCCTTGCTCCACCCTGGTTGGTGGTGATTGTGTGATTGGGATGTGTACTTGATGGGTGGCGATTGGCAAAGATTAAATTAGATATAATTTTGCAAATTGTTCTTACATAGTATCTTTTTATTGTGCTGTCAATGTTATATTCTGTTTACACCCTCATAAAACAGCTACTGTTACTACAGGCAAGTGTTGACATTAACTACACGAATACATTCTTATAGAGTAAAGACAGCTATTATCTGTACTGGGTTTTATAGGTATACTGTATGTGTTGGAACACAATATATATTTTTTTCTATTTAAATTGTAATCTTTTGTATATTTTTCTCATTACAGGAAACTGTGAGGGCGATACATACATTCTATTATATAAATATTCTCTTTGTTTTTATTTCCTCAGGTGGTAGAGAAAGTGCGTGTGTATGTCTCAGATGCTAATGATGAAAAGCCTGAGTTTCTCAACCTGCCTTACATCGCCAACGTCCCTGAGGTCAGAAACGTTATATTCCTAAAACACATTTTACATAAAGCTTTCATTTTCACTAAAGTTTTAAATGGTGTCTGTGGATGTAACTCTGTACTGTATAGACTGATAAAGGTTTACTAATGTATTCCCGAGCCCATGTGGTTCTATCAGCTGAAGATAAGTGACAGTTCTCTTGATGCAGTGTCGTCGGAGGGATCAGAGATTAGGAGGGTTCAGCTTAGGCTTGTTGGATATTTCACATTGAGGGTGAAATATCCAAATCCCTTCCTATCTTTTTTTGAGAAACAGTTTTTAAACATTTCAGTAATGTTCTCATTCATTCCTTGACAAACATGAGATCTTTCCTGGATGCCTCTTTTGTACTGAATCATGATTTCACTCACCTGTTTCACATCATAATTTAACTGTTTTATTGCACTACTAGTCCTAGATTTCTCGCATCCCAGTTTTTTTGTGGAATGTGCTGCAGGTCTGAAATACTAGAATGGATGTATGTCCAATTCAATTCAATTCAATTTTATTTGTATAGCACTTTTTACAATTGACATTGTCGCAAAGCAGCTTTACATAGTAAAATTAATTTTAAAAGGAATTTAAACATTGAAACATTTTCTTTCACAAACCCTACACATCCCTAATGAACAAGCCCGTAGTGATGGTGGCAAGGAAAATCTCCTTCAGTTGACACGAGGAAGAAACCTTGAGAGGAACCAGGCTCAAAAGGGAAATATGTATATGTGACCCGCTCCAGCATAATACGAATTAAGTCGGGAGGTAGTGTTTTGAGTAAGAGCCAAAGTAAGTTGAAAATGGCGTACCTGGATGAAAATGCGATACATCCTTCAATCATCCTTCCACATGATCAAGTTCAAATATCCATAAATCAGAATTAGATTCAGAATACTTTATTGATCCTGTAGGAAACTGTATGCACACAGTTGCTCCATACCAAGTAAGAATAAGATAAAGATAAAAGTCTAAATAAAGAAAAAATAAAAATAAAAAAACAACAAAAAAA
>JBCNYH010045593.1:0-11789 GCA_039654325.1 Tandanus tandanus | reverse complement strand
TTAAAATTGGTCTCTTTTTTTTCTAGATTTTTTTCCCCATTTACTCCCCTAATTTGGTCATATCTAATTTCCAACCTTCAAATTTCACCTTCCCTATCACATGACCACCACCAAACAGGGAGTGTAAGCATGCACATGCCCCCTCAGTGACATGAGATGCTACCACCCGCCTCTTTTCGAACTGCTGTGCATGCATATTTGGAGGCGGCCTAACACACTCGGAGGGAAAGCGCTATCCGCCCCCTCGTAGGCGCCCATGATTGGCTGGTGATCGCTGTGAGTGACAGGCAAGTGAGCGTATGCCATCCCTCTCTCTCATGAGAGCTCGGCTGATTAGCTCCCATGGACTCCCGATCACGGGTAGCTGTGGCATCGACCCGGATTTGAACTGGCGATCTCCGGGTTGATAGTCACTTGTCGATGCGCCACTCGGGAGACAAAATTGGTCTCTTCATTTTTTTCCATAGCTGTATACATATAATTACTCATAATATTTTTTTATCTGTTAAGAAGTGTTGATATGTGTAATTGTGTAAACACACCTTCTTTTCATTGTCTAGATGAAGGTAGTATGTAGGATAAAGGCCCTTGTCCATTCCTCTCTTGTCCCGGGTCACTTTACATTTCACTGTGACGCCCTGCTGTGCTGGCTGAAGAACAAACTCTTCCAGGTCATCAAACTCAATGACTGGCGAAGGGGCTCGTTCCTCCTTTAAACATGTCCAGGGAGAGACAAAGTTTCAGATCTTTCAAATAACTGCATGCAAAGTTCATCAGATTCAGATCATAGATTTGATAAGTGATGTATATCCCCTAACAACTGATCTCATTTTCACTTTCATTCAGAAGTAATGACAGCCAGACAGTGGGGCTTTTATTTCATATCCCACACACACACACACACACACACACACACACACACACACACACTGTTTTATTAAAGACACAGTGCCTGTACTGTTTATACACTGTAGGACCGGTGGTGTAGTGGATAGGATGCTGGGCTCATGAACGAAATGATCGAGAGGTCGTTGGTTTGAATCCCTGTTAGACCACACACCATGCTAAGACCCCTGGGTAAAGTCTTAACCACAAGTGTGCCCCTGTCCACCCAGCAGTAATAATGGGTACCAGTAAAAATACTGGGAAGGTAACCTGCGATGGGCTAGAATCCCATCCAGGAGGAGCTGAACTCCTAGTTGCTTCACGCTACAGAACCCGGGACAAACTCCGGCTATGATGAGCCACTAGGCTCTGGTGTAAAAAGCCCAACAGACTTACTCTCTATCCAGTAGAAAATAAGCAGCAGCACCAGGCTTCAAACATATGCAAGAAACTTTGTTATGAAAGTGTATTAATTATTAGAAATTGAAATGAACGCGACTGACCACTTGCCGATGACCCAACTTTACCTTTTTCCCCTTTTTGCCTTTCCCCTTTTTCTTCTTCTGTGTCACCTCAGAGTCCGAGTCATCACTCGCGTGTGGTTTTGCCAGACCTGAATAAAGGAATAATGCATCCATACTCAATTATAAGCTTGTCATGAGAACCCACTGGTTGTGAATAATTAAAGCACTCACTTTTGGACTTTTTAGACTTTTTGTCTTTATCCTTTTCCCCACCAGCCTGGAACATGGAGCCGGGATTCGAACTGCTCTTTTTCTTGCTCTTGCTGTTTTTGATTTCTGGCTCACTCGCCTCTTCACTGTCTGATTTGGCAGCTGATGGCAGCAAAATATTTACAAGATAAAATAGATATAGACTTAACTTTTACATGTAAACACATACAGATTATCTCATATAAAAATATATGAAGGTATAAAAAAAATATACAAGAATTGATTATTTTAATATATATATGGAAGGCCTTTATTGTGCAACTATCAGTACAAAGAAACGTTAGAAATGATGTCATTAGTTACCTTTCTTTTTACTCTTAGTGGTAGCTTTGTCTCCATTTATCTGGAACATAGAGGCCGGCTCCTTCTTTTTAGTCTTCGACTTTCCCTTATTGTCTTTGTCTTCTTTTTCCTCTAAAGGTTCACATCAGGTAATAAGAAACCTGGTTTCTGTACAGACAATTTCAACACATTTCTGGAGACATTTCCTAACTAAAACTATGCAGATTGGACATTTGTGATGTAATAAGTGACTGTTTTTCAAAACATTGGACATCTCCCTGACAAATAACACAATATGCTATCACATTTTTCTTGAAACCAATATTCTTTATTAAGCTACAAATCTACCTTGAAATTATAGCAAATGAGTTACAGCCATAAATAACAGCCTTTCACCTCTCTTTACCTCTCAGCCACCTGGCAAAAGGTACAATAACATCAGGGCAAGCACTGACAAACCCTGGAACAGCTTCCCTCAGGCAGCCAGAACTTCCCCTTTAACATGAGCGCTTTATTGCACAATAAATATCTTCTCTTATGTCCTCATTCGCCTCTTCGGAGCCTTACAAGGGTAACATTATTATATACATATACTTATCTATATATCTATGTAAAACACAAGGTATTTTTATTTTTTAACCTGGGTCATATTTTCTAATAATTTAAGTTCCAAAATTTTACCCAGGACACAAATGACTGATCTAGAATACTCACTCACTCACTCACTCACTCACTCACTCACTCATTTGAGAAACCGTTGAATTAACCGTTGATTAAGCCAAAAGCTTTGGATAGCTTCTCTGGGAGACCCTGATTCACACATGAAATTCACATACAGACACCTGTCATAAGGTGCACTTATTCTTCTTTGTTGTTGTTTTGTGTGTGTGTGTGTGTGTGTGTGTGTGAATAAAATTCAATATTTTCAACGTATGTTCAGCGTAAGCCTCGATCTCATTTTGGTGATTCTTTGGCGAATGCCTGTGATTTTTTGAGTTGCCGACTGTCTCAGACTGTCTCAGACCAACCACAACTGTCCTAAATGACTCAAATAAAATAATGCTCAGATGAAAATCTCTGATGGTCAGCAACTAGGTCTGAGATTGTCTGCAACTAAGTCCCCTAAGACTGTCAGGAATATAATCGCGGATAGTTGCCGACAGTCACCGATTAATAGATTATCGTGTGTAATCGTCCAATATTTGGAAAAAGGTTTCAAAAAAGGGACGATTGTCCACAACTGGTGGATTCCTCACCGACAGTCACTGACAGACAGCGATATAGTCGACGATATCGGTCGCAGACCCCTCATGCTCGCTCCCGACCTAAAAACTGAACAAATTGTGTCCATTATCGGGCATTATTGCACAAATGAGATCAGGGCTTTAGGGTGGCGGGGAGGCTGGACCCTATCTCAGCCGAAACTGAAAGGCAGGGTACACCCTGAACAGCTCACCAGGTCATTGCATGGCCAACATGTCAACAACCATTCCTACTCAAACCTAGGGGCAATTTGGAACAGCCAGTAAGCCTAATCTGCATGTCTTTGGACTGTGGGAGGAAACCCACACAAGCATAGGAGGAACATACAAACTCCACACACAGAAACACCCGAGCCTGGGGCTCGAAGCCAGGACCTTCTTGCTGTGAGGCGGACATGCTAACTAGAACACTATTGAAACCACAGTGTAATCATATGTGGCAAATTTTGGCCGTCTAAGTAATGGTTTATTTTATCTTCTGTCAAGCTTACAGTGTTATTATACAGTAAGTCTTTGACATCATGTAATATATAGAGAGATACCGTGACCTCCCCAATTATTGGCACCCCTTGGAAAGATTTGTAAAAAAAAAAAAAAAAAAAAAAAAAAAAAAGCAGCTTTTAACTATAGCATGTAGAAAAATCCAACCTTTAACTGAAATACATTCACTCAGAAAAAAGCAAATCCTTCGAACAGGAAATAATTATCTTCACTAAAAACACACATGTCACGGAACACAACTTAAGTGAAGTATGCTTTAAATTTTTTTTTTTTTGGATTTTAATTTTGATTTTGATGTACTGTATTAATCCTGCAAGGGAATTTAACTTCTGCATTTTACCCATCCAAAGTGAGCACACACACACACATTTGGAGCAGTTTGCTGCCACACACTGCAGCACACGGAGAGCAGTTGGGGGTTAAGTGATTTGCTCAAGGGCACTTCAGCCATGAATGTGGAGGAAGGGAAGGTGCTGCTCACTCCCCTTCTCTGCTTCACTAATCATTAGGCCACGGCTGCCCCAATTGATTTGAGTTGATTTAAATTTCAGCTGTAATCCATCTATTCATTCATTCATTTGCCGAATTGCTTAATCCTATTAGGGTCGTGGGAAGGCTGGAGCCTATCTCAGCCGACTCTGGGCTAAGGCCGGGGTACACCCTGAACAGCTTGCCGCTCCGTTGCAGGGCAAAACACAAACACACAACCATTCACACTCACTCACACACCTAGGGGCAATTTGGAACAGCCAGTTAGTCTAACATGCGTGTTTTTGGACTGTGAGAGAAAACCGGAGAACCCGGAGGAAACCCATGTAAGCACAGGGAGACCATGCAACCTCCACAAAGAAATGCCTTCACAGAGTCCGGGACTTGAACTTGTTGCTGTGAGGCAGACCAGACGGGCTAACCACTATGCCACCGTGCCGCCTGCATGTTTACCCAATATGATTATATTCTCTAGTCATTTGGCAGTTTCTGAGTATAGTATTATTGCACAATACTGCACCAGTGTTCCACATTTTGGACATAAAATATGACCCAGATAAAAAAAAAAAATCCAGGTGATTAAATTACTATCCCAGACCTGATTCGTAAGAACAGACCACATATTTTTGATAAGGTTGAGATCAGGACTTTGGAAAGACCAGTTCAAAAACCTACTGTAAGTCTGTTTCATTCATTCTACAGACAGCTTTGATGTGTGTTTGGGGTTACTGACCTGTTGAGACACCCATTTGTGTCCAACTTTCGACTATCTCACTGATCTAGGTTAGCAATTTGCCACTTCCACTTCCACAGCGCAGATCATGTTGTTACCAACTTCATGCCTGAGTTAGTGTTTATGCTTCATCTTTACTCCTCAACATATATATATGTTGATTTTAGAGCAGGCGGCACGGCATAGTGACGTAGTGGTTAGCACGTCCACCTCATAGAAAGAAAATTCTGGGGTGTTTCTGTGTGGAGTTTGAATTTGGAACAGACATTGAGCTTGCTGGGCATGCCTCTGAACTGTGACAGGAAACTGAAGTACCCAGAGGAAACTCCTTCGGGTACTCCAGTTTTCTCCGACCGTCCAGAGGCATGCACATTAGGGTAATTAGCTGTTCCAAATTAACCCTATGTGTGGATGTGAGTGTGACTGGTTGTGTGTGTGCATGTGTGTGTGTGTGTGTGTGTGTGTGTGTGTATGTGTGTGTGTGTATTGGCCCGTGACGCTCTGGCAAGCTGTACAGGGTGTACCCCACCTTCGCCTGGTGCCAACTGAGATAGACTCCAGCCAACCCTAATAGAATTAAGTGGTTTGGCAAATGAATGAGTGAATGAGTGTACAATATGTTGTCTAATCATGCTTCATCCATCCATCCATCCATCTATCTATATCAGTTATCCAACAGGGTCAACAGGGAAACAGAAGCCAATCCCAACTGACTGAACAGGGTACGCTAATCTATAGCAGAGCCAACACAAGGATGTACAACACAACCAGTAACACTCACACTTTCACCTTGGGACAATTTAAAGTAGCCAGGTGACAGAATACATTACAACAAGCTGAGAGACACTAAACAATGTACTACAGTCAACAATGAGCTTACCCTTGGG
The DNA here is from genome assembly GCA_039654325.1 of Tandanus tandanus. Classification (NCBI taxonomy): domain Eukaryota; kingdom Metazoa; phylum Chordata; class Actinopteri; order Siluriformes; family Plotosidae; genus Tandanus; species Tandanus tandanus. Next base: position 6,016 of record JBCNYH010045593.1, on the reverse strand, counting down.
TTTAGGTTTCTTATCCTTGTCTTTTTCTTTGCCACCAGAACTGTCCTTCGAGGACTTTGATTTCACCTTTTTTTGGGGCGTTGCCATCTCTTCATCATCACTGCTATTCTCTTCATCATCAGTCAAACCTGAAGTATAATAATAATAACAACAACAACAACAATAATAACAATAACAATAACAATAATAATAAGAATAATAATATAAATAATAATATAAATAATAATTAAAATAAAAAAAATCAGAAAATCTTATGAAGACAGGAGCGATACGCTATTCATTTCCTTTTTGTTTTTAATTTGCAATTTGCGTATGGCAGCACGGTGGCGTAGGGGTTAGCACATCCGCCTTACAGCAAGAAGGTCCTGGATTTGTGTCTCCATGTGAAGTTTGCATGTTCTCCTTGCTTGCATAGGTTATTGTAATATTGTTATTGTAATAATAATAATTGTAATAATAATAATAATTCATTCATTCATTCATTTTCTAAGCCGCTTAATTTTAGTTAGGGCTGTGGGGAGGCTGGCGCCCCTCTCAGCCGACTCTGGGCGAAGGCGGGATACACCATGGACAGCTCGCCAGACCATTGCATAGCCAACACACATACAACCATTCACACTTACACTCACACCGAGGGGTGATTTGTAACAAATTAGCCTACTGTGCATGTTTTTGGACTATGGGAGGAAACCGGAGTACCCAGAGGAAACCCACGCAAGCACGGGGAGAACATGCAAACTCCACACAGAAATGCTCCGAGCCCAGGAATCAAAACCCAAGACCTTCTTGCTGTGAGGCGGACGTGCTAAGCACTGCACCACCGTGCCACCCAATAATAATAATAATAATAATAATAATAATAATAATAATAATAATAATAATTATTATTATTATTATTATTATTAATAATAATAATATTATTATTATAAATGCATGTAAAAAATACAGAACTCATACACCTACTGCATTTTATAGTCATATTAGCAGATAATGGGATATGCATGATTTTATTTTTAAGAAAACAAAATATTATTGTTTACTCTTGAAAAATAAATAATGATTAATCTGTATTTAAATGATATTACTCTTCTTCTTCTTTGGGTTACTTTTGGTTTTCTTTTTGGCTTCAGCCTTTTCCTTCTGAGTGGATTCCTTTTCTTTTCCCTTTTCAGGTTTCTTTTTCTTCCCTTTGTCACCACCTGTGTGGATATGTTGGTGTCTCTGTTAGTTTTAATGCTTTTAGGAAGGACAGACTTACATAATGATGCCGTGCATGATCAACAGCGGGTATAAATGACTTTTTCTCACTTTTTTCTATCTCAGTTTTTTTAGTGGCCGGGCTGCTCCCTGTTGATGGATGTCCGTCTTTTTTATTATTGTTTTTTTTGGATTTGGTTTCTGTGCCATTGCTTTCTTCGGGAACAGACTCAGCTTTCTTCTTCTTAGGCTTCTGGTTCACACAGGCTGACGGACAGAAAGAAATGAATATATTACTCTTAGAAACATATGAGTGAATAAATAAACTAAGGAAGGATTCACATTCATAGTATATCTAGAATTATTATATACTACACAGGAACAGCACAGTCTAACTGGTTTGGTATCCTGGGATGATCTTGGACCAGTATATGTTCCCATCATATAATCTTGTATATATATATATATATATATATATATATATATATATCATTTATTTCGTTCCTTTTTTTGTGAGGATCGGTAGTGTATTGCTCACTCACTCACTCATTTGCTGAACCGCTTAATCCTTCTAGGGTCGCAGGGAGGTTGGTGCTTACCTCAGCCAACACTGAAGAACTCCGGGGTACACCCTGAACAGCTCGCTACACCATTGCAGGGCCAAAACACACACACATATTCACATCTTGGGGCAATTTGGAACAGCCAATTAGCCTAATGTGCATGTCTTTGGATTGTGGGAGGAAACCAGAGTACCCAGAGGAAACCCAAACAAGCACAGGGTGAACATACAAACTCCACATGAAACCATCTGAGCCTGGGACTCGAACCCAGAACCTTCTTGCTGTGAAGGTCCTGTGCAACTGTGGTACTATGCTAAAAACAAGCAAACAAACAAACAAATAAAATATTAGCTAGCTATTTATAGCTATTTTGAGCAGTATGAGTGATTTCTGATGACAGCTGGCAGGCCATGATGGTAAATAACAAACTAACATAGTTTGAATTTTTAATGAATGATTCATTAAAAGCTTTATAAAGTTGGGGTTGCCTTTTATTTTGACAGAGAACAGCGCGTAATGTTTACATCTTAACAGGAAAAAGTTTACAGTGATTGTTACAGCCAGTGACAAATGCGCATATTCACCGTCTCTGGCCATCACTTGCATTTACAATTTCATCAGAGTGTGTTCCAGAGTGTCACATAAGCTAAAACAGCAGTGAGCATAACATCCTTCAGCCTGCACAATGCAGGTGCTTGTCCATCTCTATACTGGTCCCAGGTAGAATAGACATTATTCACCCTGCATTGCTTGACTGTATGATTGTATGATTATACCATAAAAAATTTCATTTTAGTCTGCTTTTTTAAAATGTTCCCATGTAGTATATACTAATCCTGGGTTTACACTGGGGCATGATGCCCGCGATCTCCGCGATTCAAAAAAGCGTGGAGATCCATGATTTATGAGCACACTTGGAGCACGATTGGGGTATAAAAAGGAGGCAGGTTGCATCCAAAAGATGGAACCTGAAGGAATTGTGTTGCCAAGTTCATCAAGATCCCCTAAGATGCCGCATCATGGTCTGTTATGCTCTGTTAAGGTCTGTTAAGCTCTACTGCGCTCCCCACGTTCAATCACGATTGGTGTCAAACTGTAATACATCATGATAATCCCTCAAGATCTACATGATTCCACCAATTTCCCTCAAGATCATCATGAATCCACCAAGTTCCCTCAAGCTCATCCTTATTCCACCAAGTGCCCTCAAGATTATCACGAATCCACCAGCTTCCCTCAAGATCATCACGATTCCACCAGGTTTCCTCAAGATCATCATGATTCCACCAAGTTCCCTCAAGATCATCATTATTCCACCAAGTTCCCTCAAGATCATCACAAATCCACTGGGTTCCCTCAAGATCATCACAAATCCACCAGGTTCCCTCAAGATCATCACAAATCCACCAGCTTCCCTCAAGATCATCATGATTCCGCCAAGTTTCCTCAAGATCATCATGATTCCACCAAGTTCCCTCAAGATCATCATTATTCCACCAATTTCCCTCAAGATCATCACGATTCCACCAAGTTCTTTCAAGATCATCATTATTCCACCAAGTTCCCTCAAGATCATCACGAATCCACCAAGTTTCCTCAAGATCATCACGATTCCACCAAAATCCCTCAAAATCACGAATCCACCAAGTTCCCTCAAGATCATCACGAATCCACCAAGTTCCCTCAAGATTATCCCGATTCCACCAAGTTTCCTCAAGATCATCAATATTCCACCAAGTTGCCTCAAGATTATCCCGATTCCACCAAAATCCCTCAAAATCGCGATTCCACCAAATCCCTTCAAGATCATCACGACTGTACCAAGTTCTCTTATGATCATCCTGATTCCACCAAGTTCCCTCAAGATCATCACAAATCGAACCCACAACCCCCCATCTTCACATCGTGCCCCAGTATAAACCCAGGGTAAAACATTTACTTGCTTCAGGCATAGTGGATACTGCTGAATAGTCCCAGAGACAGAACACCTTGCCATCAACAAATAATTTGTATTTATGTGGTAATATAAATAAATAAATGAATAAAGTTTAGAACTTACCGTTCAAGGAAATGCAGATGCAGAAAAGAAACACAAAGAACATTTGTAAGAAAAAACAGATAGTTCATTCATTTATTCTCTATACTGCTTATCCAGTTTAGGGTTGCGGGGAACCTGAAGTCAATCTCAGCCAACTCTGGGCGAAAAGCCGGGTACACCCTGAACAGCTTCCCAGTCCATTGAAGGGCCAACTTTATATTGAATAATATTTTTATTGTCAACATCACAATATCTACATTTATGAAACACCTCCACGGTGTATTTTACAGAACAACTCTGATTAAGCAATATATCATATACCACTCACCAAAAACTACATATAAAGCATTTGTAATAGTAACAACCTCCATCTTCATTATATACAAACCTCTTGTGATAGTCAGACTGCCTATTTGTTTCCCCACCCCCAGCTCCCGCTAGAGCCACTTAAGAAACCATGTGAGCAGCCCTATAAATACCCTTAGCCTCAGACAATCCCCTGCATTGGGAAAAACTGGCACACATACAGTCATTTAATCAAGCTGTCTCAACAACAACAACAACAACAACAACAACAACAACAACAACAACAACACACACATAGCTTTTGTAAAAGAATACTCAGTGTATTATTCCTACAGCCCAGAGAAAATACTAAATATATGGAGATTGTTGTGTAGATTATTTTCCAGCTATACATTATAGAAATTATTATATTATATTTTGGAATTAATGGGCAGATCAGCATTGACATTATTAGCTTTAACTGAACGATGTATATGTTATAGTCATAGACCTATGACTTGGGAGAACATGTTGCATGTTCTCCCCATGCTTGTATGGGTTTACTCTGGGTACTCCGGTTTCCTCCCACAGTCCAAAGCCATGCACATTAGGCTAACTGGCTGTTCCAAATTGCCCCTAGATGTGGATGTGAGTGTGATTGTATAGGCCCTGTGACGCTCTGGCGAGCTGTTCAGGGTGTACCCTGCCTTCGGCTGGTGCCGTCTGAGATCTGAGCTGTGACTCTAGTAGGATTAAGTGGTTCGGCAAATGAGTGTGTGAGTGAGTGAGTGAGTGAGTGAGTGAGTGAATGAGCAAGTACGCCTTGATATTTAATAGATCAATAGCCAGGCAAATAAATGAGCTTTTAACACATATTTAGCATCACTTATCCTATAATGTATTAACATTTTCTCATATGATATTTATATTATTTTAAAGCAAACAATATAATGTCAGGTAACTGTACCAATAACTGTTGTTGTTGTTGTTGTTGTCGTTGTTTTTTGTTTTGTCTTTTGTCTTGTATATCGTTTTTATGATGCACCACAGGACGGCATGGTGGCGTACTGGTTAGCATGTCCACCTCCCAGCAAGAAGGTTGTGGGTTCTCCTTGTGCGTGTATGGGTTTCTTTTGGATACTCCGGTTTTCTCCCACAATCCAAAGACATGCACATTAGGCTAACTGGCTGTTCCAAATTGACCCTGAGTGCGTAGTGTGAATAGTTGTGGGTGTGTTTTCCCTGCGATGGTCAGGCGAGTGGCTCAGGGTATACTTCTCCTGTGCCCAGTGTCATCTGGGATATGAACCAGCTTCCTCATGACCCTAGTAGGACTAATGAGTCAAATGAGTGAGTGAGTGAGTGTTGCACTATGGGTCTTAGAGAAACATTATTCCAACCGTACCCCAGTATATATACGTGCATATGGATGGGCTGACAATAAGCATCTCTTAAATTTCTTCAATCTACAATCTCTTCTTGAATTCTGAATATAACATCTGGTTTGTTACAGATAATTATATATTGTAAAATTAGCCCTCTTAAAAACCATCCCAGGTTCACAGGATTATCTTTGCATAACTATTTGCTTAGTATATATAATTACTATTTAAATATAATTACTATTTGCATTTGTTGAAAAAGTTCATTCATTCATTCATTCATTTTCTAAGCCTCTTAATCTTAATCAGGGTCGCGGGGAGGCTGGCGCCCATCAACAGCTTGTTTTGTTTGACATGGCACCATAAAAAAAATCTGTAGTGACTGAAAATTTGCTTATTGGTCTGCTGTAATACCCAATCTTTAAAAGCCCGGCTTAAATAATTCTTATGATATTTAATCATAACTCATATATTTTTTTCATTTTCATGGATGTTGAACAAATAATAAATCTAATTTCACCACTCGGTATTTCTTCCACAATTTCTTCCAG
>JBCNYH010045459.1:0-11791 GCA_039654325.1 Tandanus tandanus | reverse complement strand
ACAATGACCCACAAATATCGGTGCGACCCTATAATTGGTCCGGGTTACCGGGGACTGTTATTGCCGATGGACAGGTGGCGCTATGTGACAGCAGACTACATTAGGCTGCATTGAGTTCCTTACTTTTCTTTTATCCCCCCACCCCCCCGTACGCATCACTTTGATTTATTTTGTCAGAGAGAGAGAGAGAGACCTCATATTAACTCTAAGTGCCATTGACGTGTGTGTATAAATATATATATATTTATTTATATACGTATAATGTCCCGCTGGGCAGCAACTTAAAAAAACTTTTTTTTGAAGTGTTGTGAACGCAGCCCATTGGGACGAATGTCCGCGTGAGCCCAATAGAAACGAGGCAGCCAGCCAGGCACAGAAGAAAACACTCCATTGCAACGCTGCTGTAACTTTCACTCATTGAGAAATGTTTCTCTGCTTGCATCAAACCCGGTCGATGTCCCGCCCCCGAGAGCCATATACCCCACCGTGATTGGTAGGTTCGTTCAGCTCCGCACACAACACTGTAAAGTGCCATACATATCAAACTCGCGGGCCGCAGTAACATTAAACTTTCATATTAAGGCGGGGGCCACAAACTATTGTCCTGCGGGCCGCAACTGGCCCGCGGGCCGCGAGTTTGAGACCCCTGGTCTAAGTCAACTATGGGAAGGTGAAGACGACTGGAACTTGAAGATGACAGGAACTTGGAAATATGAGACTGACGACATGGGAGTAGGGGTTGTTCCCGTCACAGTTCTACCCCTCCTGGATGGGTTTGTGCGTTTCCCGCAAGCTCCGGGCATGACGAACGAAAGTGCTTTGGTCTCCCACAGTATAAACAACACTTCTCCCTCATCCGACGGTTACGCTCATTCTGCGAGAGGCGAGTTCTGCCCAACTGCATGGGTTCTTCAAGGCCAAGAGGTAATTTCAGAGGTTCTTGAGACCATGACTGAGCAGATGAGCCGGGAAGGGATCTGGGTCGACTCTCTCACCTCCTTTCTCTCAATCTGTTGTCCAGGTGAATAGTTTGATCGATCAAGGACACCAAGTCTTGGGCTGGTTCTTTAGCAGCAAGCTCATCCTTGATTGTGCTTGAGAGGCCATGTTGAAAGGCTGCCATCAATGCTTCCATGTTCCACCCACATTCCGCTGCCAAAGTCTGGAAATTGAAGGCGTATTCAGCAACACTAGAAGTGTCCTGACGTAGCTGGAACAGCCTGTTAGCAGCATCTCTGCCCCCAACTGGATGGTCAAATACTCAATGCATCTCCTCGGTGAAACTCTTGTAATTATTGCAAGAATCTCCCTGCTGTTCCCAGACAGCAGTAGCCCATGCTCGGGCCTTCCCAGTTAAAAGGGTGATAATGTAGGCTATTTGAGACCGATCGGTTGGGAAGATGGAGGCCTGAAGCTCAAAAGTTAATGAACATTGTGTCAGGAAAGCTCGGCAATCTCGGGGATTCCCATCATATCTCTCGGGAGCAGGGAGTCTAGGCTCAGAGACAGAGTGCACTGATGCAGGGGGTGGAGAAGAGGGAGCGTGAGGGAGTGATGGCTGGAGAGCAAGTAGAGCACTCAGGGTCTGTTTGATCTCTTGAAGAGTCTGCTCATGTAGGCAGCTTCATGAGAGAGTAAGCGATGTTCATGACGACTCACAGTAGCATCATGACTGGCGATTGCTGCAAAAACCTGGTTCAAGGTGACAGACAGATCTTTTGACTGAGCAGGCTGGGGATCTCTTCACTCTGCTGAGTCTTCCATGTTTCAGTCTTGCTCTAACGATCGACCAGGAATCGAACCCGGGTCTCCTGAGTGACAGGCAGGAATCGATCCTCTAGGCTACCAGGAAGAGTGTGTGGACTCAGACGCGGAGTGTAGAGAAGAGGGCACAGAGATAAACGGGTAATAAGGATCTTTACTAGAATCCAGGCAGAGGTAATCAAAAACAGCAAGCAGAAATCAGAATTGTTCTGAAGCAAGAAGTCATCAACCAGGGAGTCCATACAACAAAAAAATCCAAAAATAGAAAACAAAAGGGGAAGAAGTCCAAAAAAAACAGCAAGGGCAGAGTTCTTTGCAGGGAGAGAAAAAACAGGCAAAACAAAGTAATGCAAAAGATTCAAGAAGTACTTGCGAGACAGGGTTGTGTCACAGACCTCAAGGGAACTCAAGACTGGACAATGAATGCAAAAAAAACACACAGCTTATAAAGGAAACACAACGAGGCTCAGGTGAACATAATTACCAATAAGACAGGGTAGCACCAGACATGTGACATACCACACACTTGCTGACTGAGGGCCCCTAGTGGCCAAAAGTATAACAGTTCAGATCATGACAGAAAAGGCGGTTAAAATATATTTATTGAGTTGGGAGAGGAGAAGGAGAGGAAACCAGTGGAAGCGTTGGGCGAGCAATCCCAGAAGAGAGTGTGTCCGCGTAGCAGAGATGGGGCGGAAGCATTGGGCGAGCAATTCCGGAAGAGAGTGTGTCCGCATAGCAGAGATGAGACAGAAGTGCTGGAGCTCATTGTAGGCACTGTAAGGAAGGGAAGACAGCAGAAATGAGTAATCGGGAGAACAAACACAACAACTAACACAAACTAGCCATTAAGCACTAGAGATTGGGCCGAGATACCACGTCAGCAGCGAGAATACTCTGGCGCAGGAGAAGCCTCCCAGCAGGGCTTAAATGCTGGTGGTGATTGCAGGAAATCCGGTGCAGGTGTACAGTTGCAGGTGAAGCTCGTGCCAGTGGGAGCCGCCCCATAACTGGGAAAAAAAATAAAGACTCCACACAAGAAAACATTCCCAAAAAATAATGCAATCACCACAGTACCTCCCCCTCAACAGACGCCTCCTGGCATAATTCCAGGCTTGTCCGGGTGCTCCAAGTAGAAATCCCTAAGTAATGAATTGTCCAGAATGAGTTTACGCGATATCCAGGACTGCTCCTCCGGTCCACAAGGTATCGAAGCTCCACTCTTAGTCCACAAGGTATTGAAAACCCCAACCTCGGGGCCTGACATCCAAAATCTTGGACACGGTGAAAGCAGGGTGGCCGTCAATGATCGGGGGGTGGGGGAGGTGGAGGGGGTACAGCTGGAGGGCAGAGGTCACTGTAGGACACCGGCTTGAGAAGGGACACGTGGAAAGTGGGGTGGATGTTGAGAGAGTCCGGAAGCTTTAATTTCACAGTGGTGGGGTTGATAATTTTAACAATGGGGAACGGTCCAATAAAGCATGGCGTGAGCTTCTGTGACTCAGTTTGGAGGGGAGATCCTGAGAGGAGAGCCACACCATCTGCCCAGGCTTATACTTGGGAGCGGAGGATCGATGAAGGTTGGCCAGCCGCTTGTTCTTCTGAGCCGATCGAGTGAGAGCTGCTCGGACGTTCTTCCACACCCTCATGCACCCGCCTCAGATATTCCTTTACCAAAAGAACCGTCACCTCCTGTTCTTGGTAATAAAACATAAGGGGTTGGAAACCATAACATGCCATGAATGGGGACATACCTGTGGCCGAGCTGGTGAGGGAGTTATGAGCGTACTCAATCCAAGGGAGGTGAGGACTCCAAAAAGCTGGGCGGTGAGCAGTCACACACCAGACAGCCATCTCCAGGTCCTTGTTGGCTCGCTCTCTCTGGCCATTAGTATGCAGGTGGTACCCTGAGGAGAGGCTGGCCGCAGCACCCATCACCTTAAAAAACTCCTTCCACACCTGAGAAAAAAACTGGGGACCTCTGTTGGAGACAATATCCCTGGGGATACCATGCAACTTAAATACGTGGAGGACACAGAGATTAGCAGTCTCGAGGGCATTAGGCAGTTTTCGGGAGAGCCACATAATGCACAGATTTGGAGAAACAGTCAATGATAGTGAGAATAACTGTATTACCTTTGGAGGGTGGTAAGCTGGTGAAGAAGTCTACAGCGATGTGGGACCAGGGGCAGCTGGGGATGGGTAGTGGACGCAGCAGACCGGCGGCGAGTTGATGGGAGGCCTTGCCTCTGGCACAGACAGAGCAGGATAAGATGAACTCCCGGGCGTCCTTGGCCATACTGGGCCACCAGAAGTGCTGCTTAAGGAAGAGGAGGGTACGGGTTATTCCAGGATGGCGGGACAGTTTGGAGGAGTGCCCCCACTGGAGCACTTGGGAGCCAATCCGGAGCAAAAAGGCAATTGGGGGGGTCCGGTCTTGGGGTCAGGTTGTTCCTCTTGCACCTTAAGCAGCAGGGGAATGGAGGTGAGAAAGAGCATCAGGTTTGGTATTCCGGGTACTGGGGTGATAGGATAGGGTATAATTTAAGCGGCTGAGGAAGAGGGACCAACGATCCTGGTGGGGATTAAAGGGTTTGGCGGAATGAAGATAAGCCAGATTCTTGTGGTCAGTCCAGATGATGAAGGGAATTTCCGATCCCTCCAGCCAGTGCCTCCACTCTTGGAGAGCCCACACAATGGCTAGCAACTCTCTGTTTCCCACGTCGTAAGTCCTCTCTGACGGGGAGAGATGGCGAGAGAAGAAAGCACACGGGTGAAGTTTATTGGTCTTTGGGTTGCGTTGGGAGAGGACAGCCCCAGCCCCCGTATTGGAGGCATCCACGTCTACGAAAAACTGAAGGGTAGGGTCCGGGTGTTTGAGGATGGGAGCTCTGGTGAAAAGAGTTTTGAGCTGCGTGAATGCTGTGGGAGCTCCGGAGTCGACTGGAAAGTGGAACAGGTGGAGGTGAGCCATGTGAGGGGGCTGGCCACCTTGCTGTAGTCCCTGATAGAAGTTGGCAAAGCAGAGGAACCATTGCAGTTCCTTTTGAGTGGTGGGGAAGGGCCAATCCATGACAGCTTGGATCTTGGAGGGGTCAGGTTGGAGTTGTCCCTTGGCATTTATGTTGCCCAAGAATTGGACCGCATTTCTCTACTTTGACAAATATGCGATTCTTGAGAAGACGTTGGAAGACCAGTTGAACATGTTGCCTATGTTCTTCAAGAGAGTGCGAGAAGATGAGGGTGTCATCGAGATACACGAAGACAAACCGGTTGAGCATATCTCGCAGAACGCCGTTCATCAGGATTTGGAATACTGCTGGGGCATTTGTGAGACCAAAGGGCATAACCAAGTACTCGAAGTGACCAAGGGGGGTGTTGAAGGCGGTGTTTCACTCTTCCCCCTCTCTGATGCAGATGAGGTGGTATGCATTGCGTAGGTTTAACCTCGTGAAAATTTGTGCGTGACAAAGGGGCTCGAAGGAGGGTTCAATGAGAAGGAGAGATGACTTATTCTTAACTGTGACTGTGATGTTGTTGAGACCCCTGAAATCAATGCAAGGACAAAGAGACGAGTCCTTCTTCACGGAAAAAAAACCCACACCCAGGGGAGAGGAGGAGGGTCGAATGAGTCCAGTGGCTAGAGAGTCCTTGATCCATGGCCTCCTTCTCTGGGCAGGACAGATTGTAAAGGTGGCTGGAGGGTAAAAGGGGCCCCAGGGAGAAGGTCAGTGGCACAATCATAAGGGCAGTGGGGGGTAGGGATAGTGCCCGGTCTTTACTGAAGACGGGGGTGAGATCATGGTACTCAGGGGGAAAGGTCAGGAGGTGTCAGAGGTAGTTTGAAACCTCCTGAGGGAGGGTGGGCCGACCGGAGGCAGTGTGAGTGACAAAGAAGGCTCCAGCTTGTGATAGCAGCATTCCTCCAACTGAGGTGAGGTTGTGTTTCTGGAGACAGGGGTGTCCAAGAACAAGTGGGGAGGCAGATGAGGGAATGACGAATAACTGGGTAGTTTCCCGGTGATTGCCTGAGATGATGAGGGTGACTGGGGCTGTTCGGTGGGTCACAAGGAAAATAAGGTGGCCATCCAGGGCATATACCTTTTCGGGGGAGGAAGAGGCTCGAGGGGCAACTGGCGTTGGCTACTCAATCCTTCATGGATGAAGTTGTCAGCCCCTGAGTCAATCAGCACTTGAATAGGGGCGGATTTGTGATCCCAGAGGGTATTGGCAGGAACAGACATATGATAAGGAGAGCTGGGGGGAAGAAGTCTGACTCACCATTGTGCTCCTCGTCAATGATGAGCCTTCTCTTTTGGCATCGAGGGGCAGGTTGCGCTGAAATGTCCAGGCAGACCACAATAAATGCAGAATTTGTTATTCACTTGCCTCCGACATTCTTGGAGGTCCAAGCATGCTCTGCCTAGCTGCATGGGCTCCTCCAGTATCGCAGGTAAGGCTAGCGAGACTGTGGAAGTGGGACGGGGAGAGGGAGATTGCAACCTCATAGAAGGGAATTTACCAGACGGAGCCATCTTACAGGGTCTAGCCACTTGCTCCCTGTTTCTCGCCCTTAGCCTGTTGTCAATCCTAATAGCCAGTGAAATCAGCTCCTCGAGAGAGGAGGGCTCATTCCTGGAGGCTAATTCGTCCTTCAGCTGTTCCAAAAGCCCTTTCATGAAGATCCCCATTAAGGCAGATTCATCCCACCCACACACATTAGCTAAGATGTGGAACTCAATAGAATAAGAGGCAACAGACTGGGATCCCTGGGTTAATGCTAGAAGCTGCCTGGTGGCCTCCTGATCCTGAATGGGGTGATCGAAAACCTTCCTCAACTCCTGGGAAAACAGATCAAATGAGGAAAACATGGGGAAAGCATTGTTCCAAATTGCGGTAGCCCACTTTGCTACTCTGCCCTGTAACAAGTTTATCACGTATGCTATTTCAGCTTTACCTGTGGGATAGCAGGTCAAAAACTAAGGACCATTTTATTAAAAACTGCTCACATACTCCCAAATTCCCAGAGTAAGGCTTCACTGGGCGGGGGGGTTTACAAAGGGCTCCTTGCTAGGGGTGGGGAGTGAGGAGGGCTGGTTCTGGTGGGGTACTCACTGGTGGGTCAGCACTGGTGGGGTTGGGCTGGTGATCCACATGGTGAATTTGGGAAGCGATGTGGGCAATCTGTTGGTGCTGGTTCTGAAGAGAATCCAAAATGCCATGTAACATCTTGTCATGACGTTCGATAATAATTCCTTTTGTGGAAAGGGCCTCCGTAACAGGATCCTGGTCTGCTGGGTCCATTATTGGCCAGAGTATTCTGTTATGGTAAAGCAGAGATCGGGCGGAAGCATTGGGCGAGCAATCCCGGAAGAGAGTGTGTCTGCGTAGCAGAGATGAAGTGGAAGCACTGGGGCTCATTGTAGGCACTGGAAGGAAGGAAAGACAGCAGAAATTAGTAATCAGGAGAACAAACAAAACTAACACAAACTAGCCGTTAAGCACGAGAGAGCAGGCCGAGGTACCGCGTCAGCAACGAGGATACTCTGGCACCAGAGAAGCCTCCCAGCAGGGCTTAAATGCCAGTGGTGATTGCAGGAAATCCAGTGCAGGTGTGCAGGTGTGGGTGGAGCCCGTGCTGGTGGGAACTGCCCCATCTCTGGGAAAAAATAAAGACTCCACACAAGAAAATATTCAAAAACTGAACCAAAAGATAATGCAATCACCACAAGAAATGTGCAACGTTGTCTCTTTAAACAAAGAGTTTTGGTAGTACTTTGCAGAAACATAAAGAAAAACTACTTGTCTGGTCTGCTCAGCATATTCAAACACAAAAGCAAACAGTGTTCTGTAATGGTGTTTGGTACTATGAGAAACACAAGGAAAGCTGAACCAATCCCAGCCAGCTTTGGGTGAAGGCGTGGTATACCCTGAACAGATAGCTTTGTGCTGCTAATTGTGTCTGTTCTGTTCTGTTCTGTTCAGAAATGAAAGCAAAATAACTAAAGTAGACTGCACTCCTTAAACGTGTTTAGTATATGTTTAATGTATACTGCAGGAAGAGCAGAATAAACTAAAAGGAGATTATTATAGTTTACATTTAAAAATTTTGATCTTGACCCTGAGGCATGTCAGGTGAACTCTGCGCTTTGATCCAACCTATAAAAATAAAAAATGTAAAAATCATAAAAATCTAGTTTCAGTTTGTTTTTCTTATGTTCCCGTGTAGCATATACAAAGATCCTATACCCCTGTATATTATTAAATAAGATGCAATATTATCAGTGTGAATATTATTATACAAAATGTATAAATAATACAGCCTAATTTTACTTGTTTAATTCTTAAAGAAGGTAGTTAAAAATCTCCTCGGTGGTCGGGCTCTGGGTGCGGACGAGATCCGTCCAGAATACCTCAGGGCTCTGGATGTTGTAGGACTGTCTTGATTGACATGTCTCTGCAACATCGCCTAGTCATCAGGGGCTGGACTGGCAAACCGGGGTGGTAGTTCCCCTTTTTCAAAAGGGGGACCTAAGAGTGTGTTCCAACTATCATGGAATCGCACTCCTCAGTCTACCTGGGGCAGTCTACTCAGGAGTACTGGAATGGAGAATTTGAACGATGGTTGAACCTAGGATTCAGGAGGAACAATGTAATTTTTGTCCTGGCTGCAGCACTCTTGACCAGCTCTGCACACTCTACAGGCTCCTGGAGGGGGTATGGGAGTTTCATGGGACCAATCTGTTCACATGTGCTTTGTGGACTTGGAAAAGGCTTTCGACTGTGTCCCTCAGAGTATCTTTGTGGGCTGTGCTCTGGGAATAGGGTGTACCAGACCTGTTGCTACGGGCCATTCGGTCTCTGTATTGCTGGAGCCAGAGCTTGGTCCGCATTGGTAACAACAGGTCAAATTCATTTGCAGTGAGGGTTGGACTCCACCAAGGCTGTCCTTTGTCAATGGTTCTGTTCATAATTTTTATGGATAGAATTTCTAGGCACAGCTGATGCATTGAGGGGTTCTGGTTTGATGGCCATCATATCTCGTCTCTGCTTTTTGTGGATGATGTTGTCCTTTTGGCTTCATCAAGCTGGGACCTCCAGCTCTCACTGGAGTAATTCGCACTGGAGTGTGAAGCAGCCAGGATAAGAATTAGCACCTCCAAGTCTGAGGCCATGGTTCTCAGCCAGAAAAGGGTGGAATGCACCCTCCAGGTCTGGAATGAGATCCTGCCCCAAATAGGGGGTTCAAGTATCTCGGGGTCTTGTTCACGAGTGAGGGAAGGATGGAACGGGGGATCGACAGGTGGATCAGTGCAGCCTCTGCTGTAAAGCAAAGCTTGTACCGGTCCATCGTGGTGAAGATGGAGTTGAGCTGGAAGGCAAAGCTCTCAATTTACCAGTTGATTTACGTTCCTACCCTCACCTATGGTCACAAGATTTTAGTGACTGAAAGAACAAGACCGCGAATACAAGCGGCTGAAATGAGCTTCCTTCGCAGGGTGGCACGGCTCTCCCTCAGAAATAGGGTGAAAACCTTGGTCATCCGGGAGGAGCTTGGAGTAGAACCGCTGCTCCTCTGCTTTTTAGAAGAGCCAGTTGAGGTGGCTCGGACATCTGATTTGAATGCCTCCCAAACGCCTCCCTGGTGTGGTGTTTTGGGCATGTCCAACCGGGAAGAGACCCCGGGGTCGACCCAGAACACGCTGGAGGGACTATGTCTCTCGGCTGGTCTGGGAACGCCTCGGTGTCCACCTGGAAGAGCTGGAGGAAGTGGTTGAGTAGAGGGAAGTCTGGACCACACTGCTTAGGCTGCTGCCCCTGCGACCCGACCCCGGATCACACGGAAAAAGATGACTGATGTCTGACTGATGATTCTTAAAGTGGGACAGCAGCGTGTGTGTGTGTGTGTGTGTGTGTGTGTGTGTGTGTGTGTGTGTGTGTGTGTGTGTGTGTGCGGGCACTCCTGTGAAGCTCAGATTCCACACGTCCAGGTGTTAAAGGTGCAGCTTTAGATAATTTCTTTCCTCCTGCAAGCAAGCAAACACACACACACACACACACACACACACACACACACACACACACACACTGAACGACTGTGATTATGGTGGTGGTGATGATGATGATGATGATGATGATGGTGTAAAAGTGTCTATAGAAGCTTTTACGTAATTAATTGAATTATTTTGGCACAATATATTTGCCACAAAATCTGTATGAATGTTGTTGTTAGAACCAATTTATCCTATGTTAATTATTTATCAAATGTTTACCTTGTGGAAAGAAACACCACCATATCTTCCATGTTGATGAAATAAAATGCACTGGATCAGTACCAGGACAGGAGATCTGTAAGC
Organism: Tandanus tandanus; assembly: GCA_039654325.1. Taxonomy (NCBI): domain Eukaryota; kingdom Metazoa; phylum Chordata; class Actinopteri; order Siluriformes; family Plotosidae; genus Tandanus; species Tandanus tandanus. The sequence goes on along the minus strand of JBCNYH010045459.1, from coordinate 1,670 downwards.
AGTGTCTCTCTGAAACCTAGAGAAGGAACTGGGGCCAGTAAAAAGTGTGTTCATTCTATCATACCATTACAAAGTGCCAAAGGGAAGTAAGTCAGTGTTAACTTATGCTTTTCAAATCGACACACAGCTCAACCAGACCGCTGACAATTAGACTTCAAGACCAACATGGGACGACTCATAACTTAATAAAAGTTAGTGTGGAGGACCTGCAAGAAGCAGAAATGTACATTATACACTTCAGGCAACTTAGGGCCATGGAGCAGGATTGATAACTTAGAAAGGGACGTCCATGTACCAGAGCCAGCTCTCTTCATAAGCTGGACCCAATCCTAAACCAGGGTATCTTGAGAGTACATGGGAGTCTCAGCAATATGGCCTTGCCAAGTGAATAAAAAGAAACAATAGTTCTACCCAAAGAGTCTCTATACTAAACATATATTTGTACTGATCCTTCAACAAGTCTGTCAGCAAGTTGACCACTCAGGAAGAAGTTGTATGCTTTCTTGACACTGGCAAAGAGTTTGGCTACCTTGTGCTAGCACCATGGTCAGACCAGAACAATAATTAAAATGTACATCTTTTGTCAATTACAAGCCAGAGCCAGACAGCAGCTAGTGGCAGATTTGCCTTGTGACCACATATCTCCGGATGAAGCACTGTTTAATCATGTGGGGGTGGATTACTTTGCTCCTGTCGAAGTAAAGCGGGCTCGGTCACAGGTGAAGCACTATGCAGTAGTTTTCACTTGTTTAGTTAGTAGAGCTTTGTATTTAGAAGTGGTATGCTATCTAAACACAAACACGTGTCAATAACATACGTGCATTTATCTGCCATAGAGGAGTGATCAGAATTAGGTCTGACAATGGCACCAACTTTACTGGAGCAAAACATGAGTGACTGGAAGCCTTAAAAAATGGATCACTCTAAAGAATAGAGGGAAGGGTCTTTCAAACCCCCCTCTGGAGCCCACCATGGAGGACTATGGGATTAATTCACCTTGTGAAGGAGGTTCTTTTTACAGTCCACAAAGAACAACAGCTGGATGACAAAGCTCTCCAAACAGCCCTTTGTGAAGTTAAGGCAATCCTGACTGAACAATCACCATGGTAACTAGTGACCCAAATGACTTAGAACCCCTTACTCCAAACCACCAGTCACACCACCAGGACGCGTGGGGCGGAATATAAATAACGGTACAGAACACTGATGTTAACTCTCTGGGCAGATATGAAGGTTTGCATTTGACCATGACCAAGATCAGGAGAGCACCCTGACGAAACTTTTTGTATATCCACACAAGTAGGATGCACACAAGTACAATACATAGCTGATGTTTTCCGGAGGAGATAGATGAGATAAAGCTTGCATTGGATCTGTAGATGTCACTGCCACCAGGACAGTGGGGCTCTTAACTCATAAGCTGGGTCAAAAGTCAAAGTGTTATGGTGAAGACCAAGACAAGCACCACAGAAAGACCAGTGAGTAACCTGAGTCTCCTACTTGAAGTTGAACGTGAGATATACGATCTATTTATACTTTAACTAATGGACCTGGTAAAATTGGGTTGCCCCTAGGTGTGAATTTGAGTATGATTGTGAATGGTTTTGTTTGTGTGTGTGTGTGTGTGTGTGTGTGTGTGTGTGTGTGTGTGTGTGTGTGTGTGTGTGTGT
>JBCNYH010045449.1:0-11791 GCA_039654325.1 Tandanus tandanus | reverse complement strand
CCCCCCCATAATTTCATATTAAAAAAACAACAACAGTGATGGCTAGCAGACAGCGGAATAAGCTGAGCTGTTACTTCGGACTGTTAATGCATTTTACTCAAATGGTGATTGCATACAGAAAACAGGTTATAAACAGTGCAAACAGCAGGAATTCAAGAAAATTATTCTAATTAAAGTAAATGGCACAGTAATTTTGCTTAAAAGAAAATATACACTATCTGTGTTTACCTGAAAAAACTGAGTTATTCATTTACCGTCCTAATTTCTTTTTTAAAATCTTACATACCTACTAGATGGTGCCACGGATGGCCACCTCGGTACTTAATACTTTAGTACTAGTGCCTGTTTTTGTGTGTCCTTTTCGTCTTCTGTTGCTCCATCTGGATACTTTAACTAGAGAGGGATTCTTAAGCATTGGACAGTTTTATCTTTCTTTCTGTCCAATTATCCTGGAGATTTATCTCCTGTTTTCATTCAGGTTTTCTGAGATTTTGGAGCAGCTCTCTGCTAGCTCTTGTAGAATCTTGTCAGTGCAGACCGTGGCTCGCTTCTCCCTACACTGTGTTGTGCAGATCAGTCTGTACTTCCTTAAGCCGGCCGTAATTACCTACAGAATGAAGGTATATTAAAGCAATGTACTGTGTTGTCTTTAATGTATTAAGCGCCTGCCGAACACCATGCAATTATCCATAAATATCAGCATGACTATGGTATTTTTTTGTGACCGTCTGCATGATTTTCACAGCAAACAATGCAACAAGAATGAACCATTTTAACAAAGAAATAACAAATCCACAACTCTGGGGTTTTTGCCATTACCAGAAGTTTAAGCTGATTAAATATGAGAGAGGGCAGTGCACAATCTAGATTATTTTTCATGTCATTGGATCTGGCATCCACATGAGCTAAGAGAACTTTTTCTTCTTGTTGTTGTTATGGGGCTTGTGGCAACCTGCATTAAGATGCATTATTGCCACCCACTGTGTTGGAGTGTGAACCAGAGTAACCAATCCCAAAAATATTTTTCTTCACTTATTGTGCTTTCCCACCTAACTCGATTTATGTGGTGGCGCATGTGTGGCATGATTATAGAAAGGTTGAGCTGTTGACCGAGCTCAGTGGCCCTCCCAGAATTCCAGGGGTGTCTACGAGATGTGTTGCCATTGCAATTTACGTTACATCTTAACTCTGATTATGTAATAATATGTATTATCCTGTAGGAGAAAAAGAACATTTGGACATCAGCACATTTGGACACACTGAGCGTATAGTGAGAGGGGATTTAGAAAGAATATAAATCTGTTATTTACCATGATGATGTTCTTTAAGAAAAATAGAGATTCTTATCTAATGGAGTTCGTTATCTTTACAGTTTGTGGCCGGATGTCACTAATTAACTTAAATGTAACTATTTTATTAACTATAACTACTAATGGGTTGGTTTCAGAAAAGTAGCCCATGTGTCAGCACTTATCATATGTTTCTGACTGTTTTCACAAAATAAATATTTTGAATGTTCCTATATTTCAATCCTATTTAAAATAGGAATCCATCAGATCAATAAAAAACATACATCAAGAATCTTTTTATTATGAATCGGCAATGCGATGATAACACGCCTTGTGTCTTTATGTGCCCCACAGTGTTGTACTTTATTTGCCCCACGGTGTTGTACTTTGCTGTACGTTGTTTTAAACTCATAATATCCTACTGCACATTCCTCTTCTGAAAATTACGGAGCTCGCGCCCTGCTTTCAAAGCTGTGTTTACCATCAGACACACCCCTTTTACATGAAAATACACAGACTCCGGGGAGTTAACACCGATTTAACTTTCAGACTTCTTAATCACCTTCAAAACACATTTACACCAGTGTAGGAGGTCAGGGTTTGTTAAAACCCACCACTACAGAAAACTAAAATTTGGTTTGTAAGTCATAATTATGAGACAGCTATGTCATGAATGTGAAATGCTTGTCATTGTAGTGTTTTCAACGAAGATGTTGGTGACACCGAGTTAAACCACAAATGAAGACCCTGGAGTTTAGTTGAAGCGTGTTTAATTGTCTTCATGAACTGTGTGGTGAAAACTGTAATAACAGAAATTAAACTCAATCTTAACAAATGCAGTCATCACATACAAAAACAAAGTGCATCTAGTGCATCAAAGGTTGCAAAATAAGCATGGATATCCGATCTCATCTGAATAAACTGTAGTATAATGAACTTACGGCATTCCTGCCTGATAATTCAGCGTGGATGGCATCTGATAACATTCTAATGCTGTTCCTTGCACATGGAATCTTGCTTACGACCGGAAACCGGGAGACCGGAAGTACATAACTGGAAACCGGAAGTACATTTTATCGACAATTTTTTTTAATACAAAGTTAAAGAAACCATGAATTATTTATCTTAACAATTTGTAACCACCTTTAATATTAATTATTGAAACCTATAAACAGGGCTCCCGAGTGGCGCATCGACAAGGTGCACGACTATCAACCCGGAGATCGCAAGTTCGAATCCGGGTTGATGCCATAGCCATCCATGGGAGCTAATTGGCCGAGCTCCCACGGGAGGGAGGGATGGCATACGCTCACTTCCCTATCACTCACAGCGATCACCAGCCAATCATTGGCGTCTGTGAGCTCATTCGTATGAGGGGGCGGATAGCGCTTTCCCTCCGAGTGTGTTAGGCCGCCCCCAAATACGCATGCGCTGCAGTTCGAAAAGAGGCAGGCGGCAGCATCGCATGTCACGGAGGGGGCATGTGCTTGAAACCTATAATCGTTTTAAATCTAATTTATTTAATTATTTAAAGAAAAGCCTTAAAGGCAACACACTCCCCGCCTGGCCTCCTTGAGGCCACTGTGCTAAACAAAACATTATACATTCAGTCTTTTGGCATGAGAAGAATAACTTCTGTAACTGGTCGCATAAAAGTCTTTACACAGCCTTGGTCCCATGCCTTCACCTCGATCTTTCTTACTCGATTGTCCTTGCCTGCGAACATGGCAGAGACCCTTGCTATGGACCAGCGGTTACGACTGACCTGCTTGTCCTTAAGTAGAACTAGGTCACCAACCTGTAGGTTCCTGCAAGTTACAGTCCATTTCTGCATTTGTTGTAATGTAGGCAAATACTCTTGCCTCCAGCGTGTCCAGGACCAATTGGCAAGAGCCTGCACTTGTCTCCATTGTTTGGTGTAAATGTCTTTGTCCAGAAAATCTCCAGGTTGGGGTAAAAGGCAAGATTTCTGCGCAAGGAGCATTGAGGGGGAAAGGATAAAGGGGTTCTCTGGATCGGAGGACACTGGGAGGAGTGGCCTGGCATTTATGATGGCTGTAATTTCGGCCATGAAAGTACATAGCATTTCGTGAGTCAGTTGTACCTTATTTTGAAGTAGCATAGAGTCCAGGATTCTGCGGGCAATGCCGGTCATGCGCTCCCAAGAGTCTCCCATGTGGGAGGCATGTGGCAGATTGAACTCTCAGCTGCAACCTTGGTCTGTTAGGTACTTTTGCAGTGATGTATTCATTCCTAGATCCTTCAAAGCTCCAATAAAACTGGTGCCATGATCAGATAGCAGCCGTTTGGCAGTTCCTCTTAGTGCAAAGAAGCGGCGGAGGGCATTTATGCAGCTGGATGTGTCTAGAGATTCAATTACCTCAATATGCATGGCTCTCGAACTCATGCAGGTAAACATGACGGTCCACTGCTTACTTTCAGCTTGTCCGCTCGATACGTCTTGTTGTTATAGTCCAAGGCCCGAAAACATCGAGGCCGACGTAAGAGAAAGGAGGACACGTTTTGAGGCGTTCGGGTGGTAAATCCACCATGCGTTGTTGTTCTTGTTTTCCGCGTAGTTTGCAGCAGGTTATACATTTGTGTATTACCGAGTTAACTAGTCTTTTGCTGCCTAAGAGCCACAGCCCTGACTGCTCCTTCCGTCAGGTGACGGCCTTGGTGCTTTACTAGTTCGTGGTGGTGACGAGTGAGCAGAAGAGAGACGTGATGGTCTTTGGGAAGAATTATTGGGCTTTTTTCAACGTTCTCAATCTCAGAGTGTTTCAGTCGGCCTCCAACAGAAATAAGACCGTTCTGTAAGACTGGGCTGAGCTTTTGTAGAGGGCTCTGTTTTGCGATAGGCTTGCTGGCACTAAGGGCGGAATGTTCTTTTTCAAAGCAGGCCTTTTGAGTTTCTTTGAGGATGATGTTTTTTGCCTGAGCCATCTCCACGGGTGTACGAGGCAGTCGACATTTGTGCCAGCCTTTGCATTCACTATTTGGGTCAGTGCCATTGAGGGATTTTGTGATGTGGATAAGATTTGCTATTGCTCTGACTAAGGATCTAAAGATGGAAAAGCACTCGAAATGTTTACTGCTGAGTGCTTGGAGGTGAGTGGTGTAAGTTTTGACCTGTGGCCTGATTTCTGAGTGTTTGTCTGGTTCGATTAAGTCAAATATCTTACTTACTTGTGCTCTTTCTGCAGAAGGACGGTGGATGAAGGATGGTCTGGTGAACCATGTGGACTTTACAAGTTGAGCTGCTGACAACGACTTCGACGCATGGTCTGCTGGGTTTTCCTCTGTGCGCATGTAGTGCCATTGTTCAGGCTTTGAGAACTGGCGAATGCGCTGTACTCTGTTGTGGACATCAGTGTAGAATCTTTTTGACTCGTTACAGATGTAGCCCAGTCCTACTTTACTGTCTGTATAAAAGTGTACTGCGTCAAAATGTAGGTCTAACTCATCCTGAATGAGATCAGCCATTTCTACTGCCAAGATGGCGGCGCACAGTTCACGTCTTGGTATAGTAGGTTCTGACAGGTGAGCTAACTTTGCTTTGCCCATTATGAATCCGACTTCAACATCTGTTTGAATGGCTTTCAGGTAGGCTATGGTTCCTATTGCCTTAGTGGAAGCGTCCAAAAATAGACAAAGTTCTTTGTGTGTTGCCTGACTGAGTGAGGTAGATGTGTATGTTCTAGGAACGTGTAGTTCTTTTAGGTCCTGAAGAAAATTTTTCCATGTGTCCCATTTGCATTGTTTGTCCACTGGAAGGGGTGTGTCCCAATCTGAACATTCTGAAATGAGCTCTCTGAGAAGAGCTCTTCCTTGGATCGTGACTGGCGCTAATAGGCCCAGGGGATCAAAGACACTATTAATGGAAGACAGTATGCCGCGCCGAGTAAATGGCTTGTTTGTTTTGGCCACTGAGTAAGTGAACGTTTCCATTGTTGTTTCCCAAATAAGGCCAAGGCTTCGCTGTGATTGTGTTTCTTCGCCACCTAAATCTAAGTCTTTGGTGAGTGGAGCACAGTCTTCAGGGCAAAAGGCTTGCATGACTGCCTGTGAGTTAGAGGCAAACTTATGCAGGCACAGATTGGATTCTGCAAGTGAGGCTTGTGTCCTTCTAAGCAGGTCTATGGCTTCAGTGGAAGATGGCACAGAGATCAAGCCATCATCTACATAAAAGTGCCTCTCCACAAACTTGAATGTATCAGCCCCATAGTATTTTTGCACCTGCTCTGATGGCCTTGCGTAGTTCGTAAACGGCAACAGCAGGAGACGGTGAGTTGCCAAGTACATGGACTTTCATGCAATAGTCAATAACTTCCTTGTTTACATCACTGTCCTTATGCCACAAAAAACAGAGGAAGTTACGGTGGTCCTCACACACCATGAAACAATGAAACATTTGCTGTATATCCACAATGATTGCAATGCCCTCTTTCCGGAAGAGGAGAAGGACTCCAATGAGAGTGTTATTTAGATCGGGGCCAGTACGGAGAACATTGTTGAGTGAGATACCAGAGTACTGGGCACTAGAATCAAAAACAACCCTGATCTGATTAGGCTTTTGTGGGTGGTAAACCCCGAAAGTTGGAAGAAACCAGCACTCCTCTCCCTGTTTTAGTGGGGGTGCCACTTCAGCATGGCCATTGGAGAAGACCTTTTCCGTGAATGCCACATATTGTTCCTGCATTTCAGGTTTCCTGTTTAGTTTGCATTTTAGGGATGAGAACCTACTGTTTGCTTGCTCTTTATTGTTTGGCAGTTGCTGGCGAGGTTCTTTAAATGGAAGTGGGGTGACCCAGCTGTTGTCCTCATCTCTGTACATACCATTGTCCATTATTTTTAGGAAGAGAGTGTCCTGTATTGAGAGAGATGGTTTATTGTTGTTTTCTGTCCAGTTGAAAACTGTTTGTCCCAGGGTTAGGTCAGGGTGCTTTACCTGGCCTGTTTGTGTGTGGCACTTCCTTGAGTTCCTTGACGGCTGTCGCATGGTCCAAAAACTGTGGGGCGGCCGTTTTCCAGAACAACTGTTTTGAGAGTGCTGACTGTGGGTCTATGAACATTACCCAGACAAACCTCTCCGACTACGACCCACCCCAGATCTAAGCGTTGGGCGAAGGGCGCATTATGGGGGCCATCGACTCTCTGCCTAACCTTGTGTGCCAGTAAAACATCTCGCCCTAGTAGCAGGAGTATTTCAGCTTTTGGGTCTAGTTCTGGGATGTACTTAGCTATAGACTGGAGGTGTGGCTGGTGTAGCACTGTGCTAGGGGTTGGGATTTCACTCCTGTTGTTGGGGATGTCCTGGCATTCAATAAGCGCGGGTAGAGGGATAACTAATGAACTAATGATCTGAAAGCCTTCAGCCAATTTACCCCACGTTTCTTCAGTACCAGAGCATGTTCTAAGGTTGTAAGAGAAAGGTTCGCCTTTAATGTCAAAAAGTTCAAAGAACTCAGATCTGGCTAAGGAACGGTTACTCTGATCATCTAGTAAGCTTTAATGGCCTGGTCCTTTTAACCTTTAGGGTACACCCGTGTGAGACATATCTTAGAACATGAACGACCGCACTGACCTGAACCACACACGTCTGTGCAGGATGTTGTGACATCGACTGTGTCAGGATTGATTTCTCCCTCCCCGCCATTCTCTTGTGGCAGTGGAGGAGCCTTGTTGACCTGTGGTGGGGGACCAGGATGCAGGATGTCTGTGTCGTGACCTGTACTGTTGCATTCAGAGCACTTTACTGTAGATTTACAGTCCTTTGTGAGATGAGTGTCTGAAGAGAAGCATTTGTAGCATATTCCTTTCTCTTTGAGGAAGGCCTTTCTTTCGTCAAGTAGTTTATTCCTGAATGTTCTGCATTTTTTGAGTGCGTGAGGTTTATTATGCAGTGGGCAGTTCCTGTTAAAGTCCTTGTTGGGGGGTGAAACATTGGTTTTGTGCACAGTTATTGGTTTATTAGTGTTAAAGTTCTTTGCATAAGGTTTCTCTGGTTTTGAGTGTGCTTGGCTGTTTTGTTGGTTGAAACTCGGATCGTTGCGTTTCTTTGCCTCTTTGCATATGAATCTGCAAAAATAGTCAAAAGGTGGGAAACAGCCTTGATTTTCCTCTTTATACTGAGAGCCATGTGACATCTTCTGAAGTCCATATGGGAGTTTGTCAACGATGGGGCAAATTCCCCGAGACGTGTCCAGAAAGAGCAGGCCAGGGAGATATCCGTCCTCCTTGGTGCCTTGAATCTCTTGTAGCAGATCCCCTAGTTCACACAACTTGACATGATCTTTGGCTGTTATTCTCGGAAAACTGTCCAGTCGTTGGAAAAGTGACCTTTCGATTATTTCGGGTGCTGCATAACATTCATTTAGTCTCTCCCATGCTTTGCACAAGGCTAATGTGGGGTTGTTGACATATACTGAGCATATGCGTTTCACCTGGTCGCTTGACTCCTTCCCTAACCATTTTGTCATGAGGTCTAGCTCTTGAATGGGACTGAGTTGGATTTCAGCTGTTGCACTAGTAAATGAAGAGTTTCATGCTCAAAAATTCTCTGGCATATCATCAAATTGATAACGGCCTGACGTGATGAGATCTTGTCGTGCCATATATTGGGCAAAAGGCAAAATATTGTCCTTTGTAAGCTTTGGTTCTGAGCTAATGGGTGGCAGCTCTAAATCGTCTTCATTGGGGGGATCCCATGTTGCAAATGCGTTAGGTGAGCTTGCTTGTGGGTGAGAGGTGGTTGGTAATTCTTGAGGACATGGAGATTGCCATCTGAGACTGTACATATTCACTCGTGCGTCTTAATTTTACTTTCTCTGATGAAGACTTTATGCTCTCGGTACTCTCTTGTATCGCCTCGGCATCCTCTAGCACTTGTGCTTCAGCTATGGCAGCATCAGCTTCCCTTTGTAATGTTAGCACTTCCAGTTCTGCTTCTATTTTAGCTTTTTCCACTTTTCTTTGTGCCTCTTTAATTAGATACGATGCTCTCACCTTAGCAGCCTCCACTTTAGCATAAGCATGGGCAGCGCTTACTGCTGATCCAGATGAGTGTCCGGTCCTGTAACTGCGTGCAAACTTGTCACTGGTTGCCATTTTGACCGTGATGAATCATCAATTGGTGCCTTTTCACTGTAGTGTTTTCAACGAAGATGTTGGTGACACCGAGTTGAAACCCGTGTGAGACACATCTTAGAACATGAACGACCGCACTGACCTGAACCACACACGTCTGTGCAGGTTGTTGTGACATCAACTGTGTCGGGATTGATTTCTCCCTCCCCGCCATTCTCTTGTGGCAGTGGAGGAGCCTTGTTGACCTGCTGTGGAGGACCAGGATGCAGGATGTCTGTGTCGTGACCTGTACTGTTGCATTCAGAGCACTTTACTGTAGATCTACAGTCCAGATGAGTGTCTGAAGAGAAGCATTTGTAGCATATTCCTTTCTCTTTGAGGAAGGCCTTTCTTTCGTCAAGTAGTTTATTCCTGAATGTTCTGCATTTTTTGAGTGCGTGAGGTTTATTTTGCAGTGGGCAGTTCCTGTTAAAGTCCTTGTTGGGGGGTGAAACATTGGTTTTGTGCACTTGTCACTGGTTGCCATTTTGACCATGATGAATCATCAGTTGGTGCCTTTTCACTGTAGTGTTTTCAACGAAGATGTTGTTGACACCAAGTTAAACCACAAATGAAGACCCTGGAGTTTAGTTGAAGCGTGTTTAATTGTCTTCATGAACTGTGTGGTGAAAACTGTAATAACAGAAATTAAACTCAATCTTAACAAATGCAGTCATCACATACAAAAACAAAGTGCATCTAGTGCATCAAAGGTATATCTTAGCAAAATAAGCATTGATATCTGATCTCATCTGAATAAAATGTAGTATAATGAACTTACAGCATTCCTGCCTGATAATTCAGTGCGGATGGCATCTGATAACATTCTCATGCTGTTCCTTGCACATGGAGTCTTGTTTACGACCGGAAACCGGGAGACCGGAAGTACGTGACCGGAAACCGGGAGACCGGAAGTACGTAACCGGAAACCGGAAGTATGTTTTATCGATAATATTTTTTAATACAAAGGTAAAGAAACAATGAATTATTTATCTAAGCAATTTGTAACCACCTTTAGTATTAATTATTGAAACCTATAAACCTTTTTCTCTCTAACTTATTTAATTATTTAAAGAAAAGCCTTAAAGGCAACACAGTCATATTATGAGTTATTAAGTTATAATTATGAGTTTGCAAGTCATAATTATGATAATTTTTACTTTACATGTTTCCTCATATGCACCAAACAACAAAAGTTAGTGGATGTGGCAAATGATGCAATATTACTGAAGACTGCTTTAGACATGGATTCACAAATCGTGTGATTTTAATGGTCCTGGAGGAGTCCCATAACATCAAAGTGAGCCACCAGACCCTGGAAAGATATCACAGAAAGAGGTAAAAAAAATTCAGGTGACAAGCAAATAGCAACGTTTTTCTACCAACAGCTACAAATGTCAGGCAAATAGTACAGTTATAGATGGATGCACTAGAAATGCTGAATGTCTGATATTGTCACAAACAGTAAAACTGTTAAACAGTTGATGGGACTGATGAACGCCATGGTGTAGATTTGCATGCAAATAACCATTTAAGATGCCGTGTGTATGTCAGTCTTGAACTAAACTATGTATGGCACATGATTGGATATGACAAATTAAAGCCTTATGATTTCTTGAGGAAAAATGCTGTGGCTAAACTAACAGTGACCCTTGTATTATTGCAAATTATTTCATAGAAGCTGTCACCAAAAACAACAGAGTGCCACAAAAAGTTCTGTTAGATCACGGTACTGAGAACACCCACATTGCAGTGATGCAAATGTTTCCACAGGACAGTGAGAATGACACTGGCATGGAGTGTGTTCCACTAGGATCAAGTACTGGTAATCAACGTATCGAGCCCTGGTTGTGCATATTACACAGTGAATGTGCTCAATTTTTAATGGATCATTTCAACCAGCTGAAAGCAGAAGCATATTTTATTAATAACTTAATTACCAAATCACTGATCCAGTTTTGCTTCCAAAATACCATTCAGGTACAGTACAACCTATTGCTGAACAACTCTCATGTAAGAGTGCACAATAACAATATAGGAGAGACCAGGTTTAGTAGGAACACCAGGCTAGTTGAAACATGTTTTTTAAAAAAATATATATTATATCAGCTTGTTCGCGTTTTTGCAAAGTTAAAAATCATGCAAAATTGCCTATTTTGCTTCCAAAAGTGAATGTTTAGCTATGAAGCAAAAATGATTTTAGTTATATGAAAAAAATTGTTTTGTTTAAAAAAAGTAATTTTTAGAATTAAGAGAAAAATATCTCTGTGTCTTTGCAATGTTAGAGGATAATTATCATATTTATTGTATGTAATTATTATTATTATTATTTTATTTTATTTATTATTGATGTCTTGCATAGCTCTGATTTTTCGCAGTTTGGAGTCAGTTGGAACAGCATGTTTAGGATTAGTTGGAACATATCTGTGGAGTCAGTTGGAACCAATGGTGGCTGGCCCATAGGGAGCCCTGGGGCACTGCTCCACCTGAGGAAAAGGGTTTTTTTATTTTTTATTTATTTATTTCTTTTTTAATTTTTCCTAATCTTTTCAAGAAATAATCCTCTAAATTGCAAATTTTAAATGGACAATAACTGTTTGTTTTAATATGAATTTGTTTGCAATTCTCGAAAACTATTACAGTTTGCTTTCAAGTTCTCCCCTCCTCTCTCTACCCTTTCTACCCACCAGAAATTGTGCCCCAGCAGTGCAGCAGCCCAGTGAATGTGTGACCATTTCTGAGAGAAAAACATACATTAGAAACTAGTGGAGCTGCTAAGTGCCAAAAATCAGTAGAATAGTTCATTGTGGGTTAAAAGCATGAAATTTGGTGTGACTGTTATGTGGAACAATCTTTTTAGGAAATTACCCTGGCCATCTTGAATTGTCAATTTTCAAGATGGCACCCACATTTTTTTAATCAAATCTATTTCAAAGTGTTGTATTTCAGTTTTGGTTTATATTTAATATGCTTTGTTCTTGCTAGATCACTCTGAGTTGAAAAATGGCATATTTTTGGGAATATAAATTTTAATTATATTACTTCATATTTTATGTAAGAACGGAGAAATGTATTACCATTCTAGCAAAATAATACATTTCGCAAAATGCTGGTAAATGTTTCACCAGATTTAGTTTCTAACCAAATTTAAAACACACAGATGCCTAAAAAGGCATTTTCTGCAATTGCAATTAAGTAATATGAAAACAAGATTGAATTGAGTCCTGTTTTTTTTTTTTTTTTTTTTTTTTTTTTTTTCCTTTTTTTCCTTTGGTCCCCCAGTCCTAAAGCCGTGGGGGAAAAACCTTTGAAAAAAAAAAACCTCTTTCTTTCTTTTTTGTTCCCTTTACCCCTTGACCCCCCAAGGTCGAAAA
>JBCNYH010045215.1:0-11800 GCA_039654325.1 Tandanus tandanus | reverse complement strand
TGGGCTCGTGGAAAAGATGCAAAGTACAACACAAGTCGAGCTTTGGGTGGTGTGTTTTTTTTTTTTTTTTTTTTTTTTTTTTTTTTTTTTTTTATGGGGTGTTTGTGTGTGTGTGTATGTGTGTGTAAAAAACATAGTGCTAATCTAAGTACTGCTGAAAAAGGTAGGTTTTCAGCAATAATTTGAAGACTCCCAGTGACTCAGGACTGTCCGTACATCTAGAGGAGGTTCATTCCACCATCTTTGAGCCAGAACAGAGAAGAGTTTAAATGCCTTTTTCCCTTGTCCCTTGGTAGAAGGAGGGACCAGCCTAGCAGTGCTAGAGGATCTCAGAGAACGTGGTGCAGTGAGGGGTGTGATAAGTGCCTTGAGGTAGGAGGGTGCAGGTCCATTTTTGGCATTGTAGGCAAGTATTTGTGTTTTGAGTTTAATGCGAGCAGCTACAGGAAGCCAAGGGAGAGAGCGTAGCAGAGGAGTGGTGTGGGAGAATTTTCGGAAAGTTGAAAACAAGCTGTGCAGCTGCATTCTGGATTAGTTGCAGAGGTTGGGTAGCGCTCAAAGGCAGACCTGTTTCCACCATCATTTATAACGTTATGGAAGTAATGAGATAGAGTGAGGAGATCAAACATCTGGAGGGGGGCTCAGGGTAGTGCTGATGCTCTTCCACATTGAAAGGACATAGTTGAGGTGGTTTGGGCATCTGATCACAATGCTTCCTGGTCACATCCAAATGGGAGGAGGACCTCGGGCAGGCCCAGAACTTGCTGGATGGATTTTATATATCCTGTCTCGCTCAGGATCCCCCAGGAGTAGATGAAGAGTGTCGCTGGGTACAAGATGTTTTGGTTTCCCTCCTAAACCTGTTGCGTCCATGACCTCACCTCAGAAAAGTGGAAGAAAATGGAAGGATGAAAGTAATGAACGCTTTGAGTTACCGGTCTGAAGGGTGGAGTTACAATTCCAAGCACTATTAATTGCCCAGTACTTCAAACGTTAAACGCATCAACCAAATGAGTTTTGTCTGGGAGAAAGTTAATTTCTTTAATGGTGTACATGAGGACTGGAATCTGTGGCACCCCTGCTTGCATGGGTTTCCTCCAGGTACTCTGGCTTCCTCCTACAATCCAAAGACATGCACATAAGTTAATTGGCTGTTCCAAATTGCCTCTAGGTTTGAGTGTGAATGGTGGTGTGTCTGTTACCCTGCCATAGACTGGCGAGCTGTTCAGAGTGTACCCTTGCCTCTCGCCCAAAGTCAGCTGGGATTGGCTATGGATATAAATAATCGATCTCTTTGTTCGATCTATCTGTTATTTTTAATCTTATTTTACAATAGATGATAACATTTCATCTGAATATAACTGATTAAATCCTTGACTGCACAGGAAACAGCAGTGGAAATGATTTTCGCCGCACACTCCACCACAGCGAGCGCTTCCACGTCGCTCATCCTTCAGCTGATGCACCATTCCGATGTCGCCGAGCGTGCACGAGCTGAACTGGAGGCTGAAGGTTTAATCGTGGATGCTCCCAGCTCTTACTGTTTACGCTGTAATGAAAACAGCAACGCATGTTCAGTCAGTAAAGCTGAAAGGTGCACAGATGGTACGACACAGCCCCGGCTTAAATCCAAACCTCTACTCGAGAAAACAACCTGCCCTGAAAGACAAGAAGGTCATCGATCATGGATCAATGTCCCATACTTAAGTCTGGAGAAACTCAATCAGCTGAGCTACTTGGACTGTGTGGTGAAGGAGCTGCTTAGGTTTCTACCACCGGTGTCTGGGGGATACAGGACAGTGCTGGAGACGTTTGAGCTGAATGTGAGTACACAATAGTCCTGGATATCGAAAAGAAGTGTATATACAAAAGGAAATGGATAATAAGGTCACCAAGGTTATATTGGATTGAGATAGGGCTGGGCAATATATAAACACATTATTATTATTATTATTATTATTATTATTATTATTATTATCATGATATGACCATTCAGATCATCAGATATTAAATATCATGACTGTCATTATTTATCAGAAATATCAACTTTATTATGGCGGCATGGTGGTGTAGTAGATAGCATGTCCGCCTCAGAGCAAGAAAGTGCCAGTTCGATTCCCGGACTCAGGAATTTCTGTGTGGAGTTTGCATGTTCTCCCCATGCTTGCGTGGGATTCCTCTGGGTACTCTCGTTTCCTCCCACAGTCCAAATATATGTACAGTAGGTCAATTGGCTGTTCCAAATTGCCCCTAGGTGTGAGAGTGTATCTGAATGGCTGAGATGGGCGAAATCCTCCCCACGACTCTAATTAGGATTAAGCGGCTTAGAAAATGAATGAATGAATGAATGAATGAATGTAGATGCTTGTAGATGAATGTAAATGTACTGATGTCACAGCCCATTTTCCTTTCCTCTTTCCTGTTATTTACAGGGTTTCCAGATCCCAAAAGGCTGGAGTGTCATGTACAGTATCCGTGACACGCACGAGACTTCTGCCTCCTATGCAAGCCCAGAGCTGTTTGATCCAGAGCGATTCAGCACTGATCGGGACGAGAGCAAAATCAGTCGCTTCAGCTATGTGCCATTCGGTGGTGGCATTCGCAGGTGCATCGGCCGCGAGCTTGCCTTGCTCGTGCTCAAAACACTCGCCGTGGAGCTGCTGGCCACGACCGAGTGGACGCTAGCTACGGAGACTTATCCCCGCATGCAAACGGTGCCCATCGTTCACCCAGTCAACGGACTCCACGTCCATTTTAAATACAGGAATTATGCGAGTGGGAGAAACCGCAGGGAGTCCAGACACATATAAAAAAAATTAAAAGCATGTTTATCAGTTATGTTTATGAATGACGTCATGATGATTTTCAAAAAGGAACAACAGATGACCACCTGAACAGAGAAAAATGCATTTTTAAGTTGTGCAGAGTCATGATGCATTGATGGAGAAGAGTCTGGATATTGATAAAGAAACTTGACTTGATTAAACAGAACACATACAGGGGGATGTTGTAATAAGAGGAAAGCTCTGAATACTTACCTGTGCCCAAATCTAAATAAGGAGCCTGAAACATGCAGGCATCATTCATTCACTCCCTCAGTTATCTCTGGTGGTTTCCAATATTCGAAAATAGCCTCAGGTGCATTAACCCTGGGTTTACACTGGGGCACAATGTCCACGATTTGAGTGAATCGTGATAAGTGTGGGGGGTTGTGGGATCGAATTGTGATGATCATGAGGAAACCTGGTGAATTCGTGATGATCTTGAGAGAACTTGGCGGATTCGGGAAGATCTTGAGGGACCTTGGCGGATTCGGGAAGATCTTGAGGGAACTTGGCGGATTCGTGACGATCTTGAGGGAACTTGGCGGATTCGTGACGATCTTGAGGGAACTTGGTGGATTCGTGACGATCTTGAGGGAACTTGGCGGATTCGTGAAGATCTTGAGGGAACTTGGCGGATTCGTGACGATCTTGAGGGAACTTGGCGGATTCGGGAAGATCTTGAGGGAATTTGGCGGATTCGGGAAGACCTTGAGGGAACTTGGCGGATTCGGGAAGATCTTGAGGGAAATTGGCAGATTTGTGAAGATCTTGAGGAACTTGGCAGATTCGTGATGATCGTGCCAATCATGGCAAAATTTTTGACTGTCAAAGATTTTGCCACAATTATTACAATGTATTACGACTTGACACCAATCGTGACAGAATGTGGGAAGCGCAGGAGAGCGCAGTAGACCTTACCAGAGCGTAACAGACCTTTGATGCGCCATTGTAGGGGTTCATTTCTTGATGAACTTGGAAATAAGATTCCTACACGTTTCATCTCTTGGATACGCCCTGCCCCCTTTTTATACTCTGATCGTGCTCCAAGCGAACTCCATGCTTTTTTTTGAATCGCGGAGATTACGGACATTGTGCCCCAATGTAAACCCAGGGCAAGCTATCCTAAGCTTTTGTAGAAATGCCGCAGGGATTTCATGGTGAAAAAAGGAATCATGTTGTTTGAGGTAGCTAAGATAATTTATTCATTTTTACCAAGGAGCAACATGGCAGTCACCTGGGTAAACCCTTGGTGATAACAGAAACCAATGGGAATGAACAAGGGAGTAGCAGAAACTGCCAGAAATAAAAGCGGAAGTCACAAAATGCACTAACATACCCATGATGCAATGCAAGGCACATTTCAACAATGTTTTCCGAAGTAGGCAACATTAAGTGTCTTGGGGAAAGGACTACAGTGGTGTTGAGCTGCTTTTCTCAGGCTGCTTAGGATTTGTAAACCCTTTAGTACGACAGAGTTTGTCGAGAACGCGTGCTTCATTTGGTTGGACTGTCTGGATCAGCAGCTGGATCTGGGGATAGGATTTCCAGACAGTCTCTTAAAGTAAAGTTGAAGGACGATGTTTGTAAATAATTATTTGAAATTTGCAGGGGATAACAGACCTCGTCTTCTCAACAATATATTCAGTACAATTCCATCTGAAAGTATTTGAACGCTAAGGCCAATTCTTTAATCTCTGTTATACGCTGAAGACACTGGTGTTTGAGACGGATGGGATAAATACATCAGAATTTTAGATTTAATTTGGTGACGTTTATATCTAAAGGTGTTAAACAACTTAGAAATTAGCAGACCACCAAACTTCTGGTAAGCAAAAGCATTGGAACATATATAAAATAATTAACAGTCTATCGGTGGTTTCCGAAGTGGAAAAATTGTTTTATTCTATATTTTTGGAATTGGTTTCAAATGCACCAGCGGTAGCAGTTACCTTAGCATGAGTCAGGATTGATGATATATTTTTTTTTCCTGCTGTGAGATATCTACCAATAGTAAATGAAGTGACATCCTAGGAGTAGAGTAGCCAATCAAAATGCACAACTGATTGTATCCAGTGGGCACGAATATAATACTTCATATTTGGTTACAAATCGACATCATGCTACATATTTATGCAGAGTTTCCAGGTGTATACCACAGTTTTTTTTAGGTGTTGCCTGTTTTGGGGGTCTCTCTCTTCAGTTGCCTCTTTGGGAGGACCTCCTCTATGCTTGAATGATGGATGAGCTTGTATGTTTTGGATCATGAGTATATATTTATATATATCCTTTCTTTTACCCCCTTTTTGGTAGAGGTTATTTTTGGTTAGAACTTTTGTGGCTCAGTTCAGGATGTGGATTCTCATTATTCACCTTGTCAACTCGAACCCAAATGTCTTCAGTATATAGCAAAAGTTAAAAGAATTGGCCTTGCTGTTCCAATAGAAGACGTGTGTCTATCACGCCAAACGTTTAACTTTTAATCTACAGAGACCACGCACGTGCGTCATCAAACCATGTGACATTTGTTCATGCCTTCGTGTTGGATGGAAAATAAACAGAGCAGCAAATGATCCATATTTGTTGCCAACCGGAATGTTTACGGAGCTGATGAAATCTGCTACAATAATTAATGTTCAAGTAACTGCACAACGGCTTATATTTATGTGTGTTTTCCTCCGTCTTCATCAAGCTTGCGACGCTCAGCAGCACAGCATGAACTCACAGTGATTCCTGTTAACATATTACAATAAACATCACACACAACCCATCCACTGTGCATTTCCATCCAACATGGTGGCACATTCATTAGTTGCATAATGATGACATCATGTGAATGGTCTCTATAGTACACTTTGCATTATAACACGGATTATTTTGACCTTTATTATATCCACTTGTTTAGAGCTTGAGCATTACTAGGTCACATGACTATAATACGTGTGTAGGCTCTGCTAGGGATGTAATGAATTATCTACAATCCCTAAAAGCATCACTTCTCTGCTATGTCCCTTTGAATATCATTTATATTGTTCTACATTCATTTTTTTCTGGTCATTTGCTAGAAGGTAAAAGATGGCGTTATCTTTCTAGCAGCATGCACTCACAACCGATTGACATGATGGATTCAGATGGGACTAAAATTCCAGAGATGCACCAGTAATACAGTGACAGTAAAAGTATTTACCCTCATTGCTATTTTTCCTATTTTGTTGCATTCGAACCTGGAATTAAAAATAGTACTTTGTAGAGCCAACCTTTGTAGCAATTACAGTGCTTAGGGTATGACTCTATAATCTTGGCAGATCTTGCCACTGGGATTTTTGCCCAACTGCTCCAGCTCATTCAAGCATTTCTCTGTCTTAAGAGTCTGCCTGAATTTAGCACCATTCACGATTTCCTCAATTCTAACCACTATCCCAGTCGCTGCCGATGAAAAACATCCCCACAGCATGATACTGCCTCCACCATGCTTCGCGGTAGTGATCATGGATGGTTACATGGATGGACACCTCCTTGATGGCCACAAAGCAAACTCTAAATGTTTTTTTTTTCTGGCCTCTCTTGCGTAAAGCTGTGGAATGTACAGTTTAGAATGGTTATATGGACATATGCACCGGTCTCTGCTGTGGAGATTCCCAGCTCCTTCAGGGTCACCCTTGGTCTCTTTGTTGCCCCTCTTAATGTCCTTTTTGCCCGGTCTGCCTCTTTAGGCAGGTTTGTTGTGGTGCTATATTCTTTCCACTTTGTGATGGATTTAATGGTGCTCTGTGGAATTTTCAAAGCTTTCTTTCTTTTTTTTTTTTTTTTTTTGGTAGTCTAACCCTAATGTGTACTTCTCCATAACTTGACCTGTTGCTCATCATGGTGTTGCTTGCTCAATAGTGTTTCAGACTCTGGGGCCTTTCAGAGCAGTTCTATATATACTCTAAGATCATGTGACAGTTAAATTGCACACAGATCTTGTTTAACTAATTATGTGACTTTTGATAGTAAATGGTAGCATCAGTTCTTATTTATAGCAAAGGGTGTGAAGACATCTGCACGTACCACTTTTTTTTTTTTTTTTAGGAATTATTTTTTCACCTATTTCACCTCAGCAATTTGGACTATTTTATGTCCATTATATAAAATCCAAGAAAAAAAATCAATTAAGATTAGGGGTTGTAAGGCAACAAAATAGGCAAAAATGGCACAAAATATTTTTGCAAGCCACTGCAATTATATTACCCCCCACTTCCTCATGTAAAATTAATACATTTTACAGACGCTCTTATCCAGAGCGACTAACAGTTATCATTTTTATACAACTGAGCATTAAGGGCCTTGCTCAAGGACCCAATAGTGTAATAGTGGGGATTGAACCGCTGACCTTCGGATCACTAAACCCATCGCCTTAACCACTAAGCCACCACTTATTTTTTGTAATTAACCAAGCGCTTGATAGAGGAAAACTAACCCGTCTTTTCATTACACATATTGTTTTTTCTTTCATGTATATGTGATCTATAAACAAAATGTGGTTTTATTTGGTAAATGAAGTAGGAATTTAAATAAGCTCTATTTATAATTCATTTTTTAATTAGAGGGAAAACAAACAAACAAACAAAAAAAAAAAGAATAAAAAAAATCTGTAGACTTACTACACTAACATGGAATAGCTGTATGTATTTGTTGGCTTCCAGATGTTTAGGGTGGTATGTAATAATGTGGTATCATTTCACACTGTGTTACCATGTTATTTACTAACTACATTTATTCCATATGTGTTCGATGGTACGTCGATGTATGGCATCTTTTTCCAGTGCTGTAACATGCACGGAAATGTGGCATCATTATTAATTATGTTTATTCTGATTGCAAACTGTGAATAAGGGTCCTTGTAAAAGGATCAATCAAAAACAGGGAAGGAGAAACCAGCAGCACTTTTACAAGTTTTTTTTTTTTTTTTTTGTACATTTGTAATAATAATTGTATGTGACTTTTTTAATGTTTTGTGCATGTCTCAGTAGACAATTGCTCAGTATTCTATATCTGCTACAAAAGGCTCTAAATATGCCCATGGCTAACCAGCATTCAGTGTTTCTCCCATTAAGTATATCTTGTTAATAAAAATGTGTTGGGTTTATTTATGCTGAAACAATACTTTTACTCAAATTATCATTTTTCATATTCATATGTAACACAGATGATGGACTTATAACTGTTTGGGCATTAATAATACACACTGTACATTTACTGTGGCTGCATAAATCACAAAGGCTAATATTTAAATAAAATGCTCTTGCTTGGTAAAAGAATAATTTGCTCTGTTTTGCAATATTTAACAAGTTAGGTGGCATCAAGAATTTCTATGAAAAGCTTAATTCCTGCCCCGCCCTCCAGAGTCAGCGGAGATGTGCGCCAGACACCCCGCGACCCTAATTAGGATTTAGAAAGTGAATCACGAATGCATGATGAACGATTAAATCCTGCGTCTACACTTCTGCATTACGAGACCTTATTCCGGGGGTGGGGAGTTTGCACGGTAATCAATGGAGAGGCACAAATAACTTTTTGATCCTGTTTGTATGAATTATACATGAAGTTATACATGACTATTTACCTTGAGATCGCAGGTTCGAACCTACGTCAATAACCATCCACAGCCTGAAGTTCATGTGAGCTAATCGGTCAAGCTCGCACAGAAGGGAGGGATGGCATACGCTGACCTCTCCATCACTTACAGTGATCAACAGCCACTCCCGGGCATCTGCGAGCTTGTGAGTACAAGAGGCAGATAGTGCTTTCCCTTTGAATGTGTGAGGCTGTCCCTGAATGCGCATGTGATAGCAGTTTGTCAAGATGCAGGTGGCAGCATCATGTGTCATAGAGGGGGGACATGCTTGCTTATGACCTTTCCTGGCTGGTGGTGGTTGCATGAAAGGGAAGCTTGGTGGGTGTGAATTGGCCAAGAATAAATTAGGGGAAAAAAGTAGTGGTTTACAAAGGAATTCCCTAGGTTCGAGTCCTGGGCTTGGCAAGGGCATTTCAGTCCTGTGAGACCTGGCATACGGGACCAGCTGTACAAGGTTTTGGTATGCAGTTTTTGGGTTTGTGGCCCGAAGTGTTATACCTCAACATTTACTTCAAAATTTCAATCTGAATTTCTTTATTTACAAAATTCACTTTTAAACTGGCAGCTCATTCATTCATTCATTCCCTTCCTAAGCAGCTTAATCCTAATCAGGGTAGCAGGGAGGCTGGTGCCCATCTCATCCAACTCTGGCTGAGGGCTGGGTACACCCTGAACAGCTCACCAGGCCATCTCAGGGCCAACACACATACAACCATTCACACTCACTCTCACACCTAGGGGCAATTTGGAACAGCCAATTAGCCTACTGTGCATGTTTTTGGACTGTGGAAGGAAACTGGAATACGCCAAGGAAACCCACACAAGCACAGGGAGAATATGCAAACTCCACACGGAAACACACGGAATAGAACCCAGGACCTTCTTGCTGTGAGGTTGGCGTGCTAACCACTGAGCCAAAGAGTGATTTTTACCAGGGAAAAAATAAATAATAATAATCTTAAATAAAATGAATTAATTAATAAGTGATTGTTGGTGGGTGCTTCGTGGACCCCTGGGGGATCTCTAGACCCCACTTTGAGGTCCCCTGAGTTAAATAATCCGGCGGTTGTAAGAGAAATGTCTGGATGAATGAAACAATAAGGGAGGGAGGGGTAGGAGAGAGAAATGAAAAGCTACTCAGAGGGTGTGAAAGAGGTTTCATGCAGTTATATAAACTGAGCAAACAAGTTATTACAGTCTGTGAAACCAAACCCCAACCCTTACCCCTTTTAAACCAAAGAAGATACAGTTACACTCAGTTATATGAAAAAAAAAAAAACACTACATGCTTTGTGTTAGATAATGAAATACACCCATGCACTATTCTCAGTAATCTCTCACATTACACCTTCACAGCAAAATCTAATAAGACTCAAAGATCAGACCAGGAAAAGGCTCTTTAAATGAAAGGACGTTACAGGATATCAGCTTCCTGGTGAATAACCGGGTCTGCTGCTGCAGTTATGTGGTTATTATTCCTTCTGCCAAAACAGTCATTTCAGTAGCTGTATAAAGAAGTTTACAAAATATACACATCTGATTAGAATTATGATTTTATGGTTCACCTGAGCTAACAAGAATAAATTCAGATGCTTTAGGCCATATTACATTTATGGCATTTGGCAGACACCCTTATCCAGGGCGCCTTGCATTTATAATTCTCATACATCTGAGCAGTTGAGGATTAAGGGCCTTTCTCATGGGTCTAACAGTGGCAGCTTGGTGGTACTGGGGTTGAACCCCTGACCTTCAGATCAGTAACCATGAGCCCTAACCACTAATACACTATTTCCCTTTACCCACTACTGCCCCCCATATTACAAACACAGCATGTGACATCGTCACCATTTTATCCAGAGTGTCATCACTACCTGACAATTCTTCTAATTGATATCAAATTATCAAGGACATTTAATTTTTGTATCTGGTTCTTCAAACATCATCTAATATTATACTGTGTTTATGGTGCTGTTGAATTCTCGGATCTGATCAGAAGGTGATGTGGTTTATAGTAACAGCTCATTCACAGGCACTCGTGCAGATGACAGTTGATTACTGTCCACAAATTAAAAACATTAAAAACGCAGATTAAAAACAAGTATTGTTAGTATAAACCACACGGGAACAGCGCGATCTGATTGGTCCGCTATCTCGGGATTAAAAAATATTATTCTGAGTGGACAATGCTTAAAAGAAAAAATGGGTGAGTCTCAGTTTCTCATGGTTATGGAACATTATTGTTCTGATTTAAAATAAAATAAATCATAAAAATATTGTCTTAGTTTGCTGTTCTTGTGTTTCGGTATAGAATATACTAAAGTGTAAGCCTAAGAGCTGACTCACACATAAGCAAAAGTACAAGCGAATTTTATTTCAAAGGGAATTGAATAAATTCAAAGTGGAATTCACATATTTTTGGAAATAGTCGATCGAATTCTAGGTAAATTGACCGTATTCGCGGTCTTGGTCAAAAATTTTGGACCGGCACAAAATTTTGGTGCAAAATTAGAAGCAACAGATATTGTTATTAGATACTCTTAGTTATTCAAAGATTTTCGAAGAGACCGCATTTCGAGCATAATGGCGGTATTTTCGACCGAAACCAACCGACTATGTTTATACAATCTTATAGTTTCATTCCAAATATTGTTGCTTTTTATAAAATAACTCTAGAATGAACGAAAGAGCCCGCTGGGTATGGTTCGCTTTTAATCTAGCAAGGTGTCAGGTCAATGCATACTAACATGGGTACACGTATGTAAAAACTAAGTTTTAAAAATCTCAGTTTAGTCTGTTTTTTTGTGCTAAATTTCCCATGTAGTAAACACTTAAAAAAATTATGAACTTCCGGATCTGTGGACGTGGCTGACTTTAATGGTCCTATTCGGTGACATCCATCAATCCTTCGGCGCATAATGGGTATCATCATAAAGGTATCATCATTGATATGATGAAGCTATCTGTCAGGAGGTGTTAATTTAATATTCACAGAAGGAGTCTAACTCATCTTATTTACACAGGCTTACTGTTAAGTTTATATTCGTTATTCACAAAGTGTAAATTGGGAACACTAATTTTACATATTCATTAGACTAGTGTTTGTGAATGAACAACATAATACTAAGTTAAATTTTTTATTAATAATCTGGACTACACTGCATGGACAAAGAAAAAAGAAGCCACGCACTATAATATGTTCATGGAGAGCATTTATCCTTGATCACAGCATGTAATCTCTATGAAGTCAGCACGAATATAAAATAGGGACAAAAATAATGAAAGAATGGTTCAGGGAGCACGAGGAATCATTTTCACATATGTATTGGCACCCCAGAGTCCTGACCTTAACCCTATTGAAAGT
>JBCNYH010045135.1:0-11802 GCA_039654325.1 Tandanus tandanus | reverse complement strand
TCGTAACAAGCATTTCACTACATATTGTACTGTGTATGATTTTGTACGTGACAAATAAAAATTGAATTGAATTGAATAGAATTATCTTAGTTGTTGTTGATCGCTTCTCTAAGGCCTATCGTTTTATACCCGTTTCGAAACTGCCTTCTGCTGCTGAGACTGCCAGACTTATAAGTGAACATGTTTTTCGAGTTTTTGGGCATCCTCAGGACGTGGTCTCGGATCGGGGACCCCAGTTCATCTTTCGGTTTTGGCGAGCCTTTTGTCACCTTCTTGGGGCTAGAGCTAGTCTAACATCAGGGTTTCATCCAGAATCTAATGGTCAGACAGAAAGGATAAATCAGGACATGGAGACAACACTGCAGTGTCTGGTGGACTCTAACCCCAAGACTTGGTGTTCCAAACTCCCATGGGCTGAATATGCACACAACACCCTCAAGTGCTCTGCTACAGGTATGTCCCCCTTTGAATGTCAGTTTGGTTTCTCACCACCTTTGTTCCCTGACCAGGAGGAGGAAGTGGGTGTTCCCTCGGCTCAGCAGTTCGTCCAGAGGTGCAAAAGAACATGGAGGAAGGTCCGGGCTATCCTGCCTCGCACATCCCAGGACTACCAAACTCAAGCCAACCGTCGCCGCAGACCGGCTGCCTCATTTTGGCCTGGGCAAAGAGTCCTGTTCACCAGGAACCTTCCACTCAAAGTGGAGAACCGCAAGTTGGCCCCTCGCATTGTGGGTCCATTTAAAGTGGTTAGGAGGATCAACCCGGTGGCTTACAAGCTTCAGCTGCCCTCTTCTCTCAAGGTCAACCCCACATTCCATGTTTCCCAGTTGTGCCCACTGCTCATGTCTCCACTGGCTCCTGCCCCTGTTACTCCTCCTCCTAGGACCATCAACAGTGAACAGGTATTTACAGTTGGCCGCCTGCTGGACTCTCGGCGGGTCCTGAGGAACGCTCGTGGGTCCCAGCTCAGAACATTCTGGACCATACACTAATCAGGGACTTTCATCATAGCCATCAGGGTCTTCCAAGGAACGTCAGGAGACGTTCATAGAGAGGGGGGTCCTGTCAGAACTCTGCCTTGTTCGTATTTGTTATTTTTTGTATGACCAACAGATGTCGCCATTTCTAGGGTTGGGCTCTCCAACATCCCAACTATGTTATTAACTTCAGCTGGGTCGAATTACTTACTACAATCAGCTGTTCCTTATTTCTTTTTCACTATTTAAATAGGTGGTTCTGGTTCACTCCTTGTGAAGTTCTTGTTTTTGCCACCATGAGAGTAAAACAGTAAGAATGTTTATCTGTGAATTCCTGTCAGATTTTTGTGTCCTGTAAAGGAAACTTTTTGTTTTTCTGGTTTGGACTGTTTGAGTTTTGTTTTTCTCTCTGTTTTCCTGATATTAAAACTCCTCAACCTTCCTGACATTAAAACTCCTCAACCTATAATTCCTCATTATATATGCAGTATTGGAAACAGTCAAATCTGGTGATTGACTTGACAGACAGCGTGACCTTGGCCTGAATCCCACTCTCTGTGACTGGCTCCTGGACTTTCTGACAGGCATGCCCCAGTCTGTCAGGATCGGTAATAGGACTTCAGTCAGCATCACTATAAACACGGGCATCCCACAGGGATGTGTTCTCACCCCATCCTCTACATCCTGTTCACCCACGACTACACCACCTCCCACAAGAACAACATCATACTGAAGTTCGCGGATGACACCGCAGTAATAGGACGCATCACTGGCGATGACAAGGCAGCCTATAGGAGGGAGGTAGCCAGCTTGGTGTCATAGTGTAAGGACAATAATCTTACCCTCAACACAGAAAAAACAAGAGATGATTGTGGACATGAGGAAGGAGAGGAGACCTCATCAGCCACTGTTCATCCGGGAGCTTGAGGTGGAAAGGGTGATCACTTTTAAATATCTGGGGATCCACTTCAGTGAGAACCTGACCCGGACATTCAACACCACACAGCTAGTGAAGAAGGCTCAACGGCGGCTGTACTTTCTGAGGAGGCTGAGGAGGTTGGCATGTCGCCCAAGAACCTCGGCAACTTCTACAGCTGCATTGTTGAAAGCATCCTGACCAGCTGCATCACTGTGTGGTATGGCAGCACTAATGTTATGGACAGCAAACCCCTGCAGAGAGTGGTGAAGACTGCCGAGAAGATCACCAGTACCTCACACTTCTACCCTCAGGCCGAAGGTATAGAAGTATGAAATGCAGGACCTCCAGGTTATGGAACCCCTTCTTCCCTAATGCCATCAGACACCTAAACAGATGACAGGAATATATAATACCTCATTTGACTGTTTTGATCCTCATTAGACCCCTACCGTGCTAAGACCTCTGGGCAAGGTCTTAACCACAAGTGTGTCTCTGTCCACCCAGCATTATAAATGGGTACCAGTAAAAAATACTGGGAAGGTAACCTGCGATGGACCAGCGTCCCATCCAGGAGGAGTTGAGCTCCTGGTCGCTTCAGGCTACAGAAACCGGGGATAAGCACCGGCCTGATGAGCCTCTAGGTTCAGGTGTAAAAACCCACAGACTCACCTACCTTTACCATTTCACTGTTTACATCCTCGCCAACTGCACATGCAATATTGCACATAAAACTGATGATGTTGCACAAAGTATTTATAATCTTATTGTATAGCTTATATTTTTTTTGCACAATTTTGCATAGTACTGTATATTTACATTGCACAGCCACAGTCTTATGTCTATGTATAGTCTCTATCTATTTTTCTATATTTCTTGTCATGTAGTCTATCGCTATCCTTGTTGTTTGTTTTTATTTTGTTTAACCTTTTTTTTAAATAGTTTTTGTATTCAGTGTGGACAGCAAAGGAAGATTTTCATTGTACAGGGAAATATGTTTCCTGACTGTATATATGACAATAAACTCTTTTAACTTAGCCAGAAGCAAATGGACTTGCTGAGAGCATGTCAAATTGGCCCAAAACATCTTTAAGAAGTGCATAGACAGTGGTCAGGATGTATACAAAGGGTTATTGGCTTAACGTGAGCTGCCACTAGAAGCTGGCCTCTCACCTGCACAAATGCTGATGGGCAGACGAATCAAAACAACACTTCCTGTACATGAAAGGATGTATAGAGAGATTAAAATCAGAAGACCATTTGTGCAGACGCAATGTGGTCGTATATTTTACTGGGTAAAAATAGTTTCCAATAAAGTGGCAGGTTCCTTGGTATAAATTTATTTATTTATATTTTCACCTTCCCTCTAGATCAGAACTGAGGCCAAATGAGAGCCTACATGCCTCTGTGTGAAAACTTAAGATGTACATATATGGTGTTTGAAATATGAGGCTAGTCAACCAGTTATCACACAGGACAACCGGACATTCCTAATAAGTTCGTTAGCCAGACAACCAATGATTGGCATATGAAGTTTAAATATTTATAAAAATGTAGAAGTCGAAAGTAACCAGTCATTAATCAACCCTATCACTAAGTTACTTCAGTAAGCAGAGTTTCTGTCTTCTGTTGTTTTGTCAGTCCTTGCGAGGAAACCAATAAACTGAAGTTCTCTTAAAGGCATAATGAAACAGATCTCAGGGTGCTATTTGAGCTAGCCTAAAAACAGATTTTTGTTAAAAACAGAGCGCTAGGAAGGAACTTTATGCAAACATGGATTAGTGTATACTGCAGCCAATAGCGTTGAACGTGTGTTACATCGCCAACTCCCTCCCAAGCCAAACTGAAGGTAGCTAGCAGCTTAACATGGACAATCATGATTAGAGCCATGCTAAAGTTTTAGTTCCATGCACACAAACACAGACCTGCAGCGAGGTTAGCAACACATAAGTCGGCTAGTGGCTAACTAGCATGGGTCTTGCACTGGTCTGTCTGGCATGCAGACTAGACAGTGCGGATATGGGCTGGGCTAAAATGCGACTATTAAGCATCATGGGTCTAGCAACAGACAGGCTGGCAAGTGGCACTGCGCAGCCGACTAGCAGCTGGGCTAAAACCAGACAGGCCTTCACAGCGTTAATGTGGGCTAAATTACAAACACTCAGGACAAGCTCAAAATCATATTTAATTTTTGATTCGACAAGCATATATATACAGCAAAATAGAGGTGTGTGTGTGTGTGTGTGTGTGTGTGTGTGTGTGTGTGTGTGTGAGAAAAGATGACCACATGTGCTCATGAAACAGCCTCAGTCCAAGGCCAAAAATCATTGGGATATGATCGGGATAAAATTACACAGTATAGTGCTTTTTATGGTCATTTCTGTTAAAATAAGCTCTGTATCTCTTCAATGTATTACATTTCGCATGAATTTTGCTGTAATGATGACCAATACTGCCAATCTTTAAACAGAAAACAAAATACACAAGAAATAAAAACACATTTTCGGATGCTAGTATATGATAATCAACTGTTATCAATTGTTGATAATAATCTCTGGTTAACAGTTTTTTAGTATTAATGTTGGGCGGCATGGTGGCGTAGTGGTTAGCATATGTACCTCACAGCAAGATGGTTCTGGGTTCGACTTCCAGGCTCAGGAGGTTCTGTGTGCAGGTTGCATCTCCTTGTGCTTGCATGGGTTTGGGGTCACTTAAAAATTTCCTTGTTTTTTGAGATATTAAATTAATCAGAAAGACAGTCAAGACACTGCTAATGTTGTACATGAATATTATTGGTGGAAATTGATTTTTTTTTTTTTATGGAATATATACATAGGCATAAAGCAAATATTCAGCAAATATCGTACTTGTGTTCCAATGGCACATTGTGTTTGAACATTTGTAAGGAGCAGAATAAAAGAAAAAATGTTGGAGGAGTGCTTGATGCCATCTGTCAAGCATGATGGGGGAAATGTGATGGTCTGGGGATGCTCTGGTGGTGGTAAAGTGGGAGATATGTACCGGATAAAAATGTTCTTGAACAGGGAAGGCTTCACTCTATTTTGCTATGCCATGGCATACAACAAGACAATTGACCCAAAACACTGCTCCAAGCTATGCCGGAAGTATTTAGAGAAGAAGCAGTCAGCTGGTATTCTGTCACTAATGGAGTGGGCAGCGCAGTCACTGGATCTCAACCCAGCTGAGCTGTTGAGGAAGCAGCTTGACTATATAGCATGTAAGAAGTGGCCATGAAGCCAGTTCAACTTGTGGGAGGTGTTTCAGGGAGCATAGGGTGTAATTTCTTCATCATACCTTGACCAATTGACAGCTAGAATACCAAAGGTCTGCAAGGTTGTAACAGCTGTTTTAATAAAACCAAATTTAATACCAAATTGTTATTTCAAGCAAGCTGATATTCATTTTGCATCTCATTTAATTAGGGTTTGGTGTTAGCACTAACATTTTATTTAAACTTTTATTTACCCCTTCTCAAATATGTACCTAGTCTATCTGAGTGGGAAAATACCAAACATAACGCATTTACTCAAAGATAACCACC
The DNA here is from genome assembly GCA_039654325.1 of Tandanus tandanus. Classification (NCBI taxonomy): domain Eukaryota; kingdom Metazoa; phylum Chordata; class Actinopteri; order Siluriformes; family Plotosidae; genus Tandanus; species Tandanus tandanus. The sequence goes on along the minus strand of JBCNYH010045135.1, from coordinate 6,347 downwards.
CTGTACATATCTCTTGATAATTAGTTTAATCATACAAACTATATTAACTGAGATGTATATATAAGCAATTAACATCAAAAACACACTGTTTGTGCTTGAAAGATTTGAAAATGGTCTAAAAGTGAGTAATAAGAGAATCATATCTGTAACACACGCACTTTCCGTCAATGGTACTGATCCAGTATTCATTGCCTCATTAAAGTCATCCAGGGTAAACTGTGCACAGGAAGTGATATTGCTCAAATACAGTTTAAGATTTACAGCATTAGTTTTGATTGACAGCTTCTTATGATCCTTCATGAGGCGGAAGAGATCACTGGCTTTTGTGTAGCATAGTGGGCCTCAAGGTAAAGGTGTCTGAGCTTGGTGTCTTCATCAAAATCACTGGATATGTACTCATCTATGGCAGCAGTAGATGTGAATGGGCTCCCAAACTCTTCAGTGCATCCAGATCTGTGTTTCTGCGATGATCAACTGCAATATTTGCAATCTCCTTGTCCTGCAACCCCTCTTTCTTTAGCTCCTCCTGCTTTTTGTTACAATCTAGCATGATTTCTGGAATCCTTCCTCCTTTCCTGACACTACCATAGCATCGAAATGATCCGGGCTCTCTTCGATCAATGAGATCAGTAGATTTGGCCTTCACTTGTGATGCAGAAGCACTGCCTAGCTGTTTTGCTCCTCTTCTTGAGAGTTCATAGTTGATAAAGCCAACACTGCGTTCTGCTGCAAGGTTGTGTATTGGTGTTTCTAGATCTCTTTTCCTGCGCGACACAGTTTTCTCCCATCTTCGGTCAACAAAGTCTTCACAGAACATCTTTCTCTGGTTTTTCTGATCGGCAAGCAAAGCCCATTCCATATCACTCATCTTCACTCTGTGTCTGAGTTCAAGCTGCTTTCGAATTACTGGATCATGACAGAAAATATCAAACAGGGACTTCCGTTGTAGCGAGTGATGGAGTGAGACGTATTTCTCTGATCTCCTGCAACAACCTTTAAAAAAACTATATTTAGGCACATTTTTGGTATATTTTTTCGGTGTGTGTTTTTCCCTACCACCATAACCCGATCTTAACGTCTACTTTTTGCTGATCAAAATGCCTCTAAAAGCAAGACCACCTATATTACAGCAGCGGCCTGCTTCTCACACTGCGTCCCCGCCTCAAAGTGACTCCCCTCCCTTCTTTCTACAGAAACAAAAACTTAACATATGGCCACTAATGCTAGAACTGCTGATATCCCACATACTGGGTCTTCTGTGAGATTTTTGAGCTGGAATATTGAAGGCATGGGGAGTCCAATTAAGAGATTGAGGATATTTGCTCATTCGAAACGTTTTAAAGCTGACCCAGTGTTTCTGCAGGAAAGCCACATGCACAGCAAAGATCAGGTCAGACTTTAATGTCCCTGGGTGTCTGAGGTTTTTCACCCAGATTTCAATTCTAAAGCCAGGGGGGTTGCTATTTTATTTGGTAAGTCAATCAAGTTTTCAGCTTCTAAGGTTATTTCACTCAAAAATGGCAGATACTTAATTGTTATTGGTACATAATTCCATGTTCCCATTTTATTAGTTAACATATATGCCCCCAATTTCGATGATCCACACTATGAATAAGCTCTTTGAATATCTTCCCTCACTGAATAATAACCTTCTTATAATTGGAGGGGACATGAATTGTGCAATTGATCCTAACCTAGACCGCTCTAACCCACGAACTCTGACCCCTTCATCAATGTCGAGGTCACTTTCAGATTTCATGTTCAAGAATGGTTGCATTGATCCCTTGGAGATTTTACAACCCTCACACCAAGGAATATTCTTTCTTTTCACAGATGCATCAGTCTTTCTCTCGGATTGATTATAATTTTATTGATGCTAAACTAATTCCCAAAGTGCTGACTGTTAATTGCCATCCTACTGTCAATTCTGACCACACCACCCTTTCTTTAGATATTTGGTTTTCTTCACAACCTCAGCATCCTGAAGCTTTAATACTTTACTTCTTTCAGATGATAAGTTCAATAAATTTATTGCAGCTAAAATTGATGATTTTATCACCATAAATCAAAATGAGATGGAACCAGTCTCATGTTCGTTGCTGTGGGAATCATTAAAAGCATACCTACAGGGACAAATCATCTCCTATTCTGCCCATTTAAACAAGTCCCGTAAAGCCAAATTGCAAGAACTCAGTATTAATATCACTAAATTGGGCCAACAACTTGCTACCTGCCCCTCTCCCAGTTTACTTAAACAACGTGTTGATTTACAGACTGCAATTGATCTCATTACTTCTAGTGATGCTAGTAGGCGACTTCTTTTTCATTCAAGCTCCACATATCATGAACATGGTGATAAGGCAAGCCGGCTCCTGGCTCATCAACTACGTCGCCAGGCAGCCTCACCTATGATCCCCAGATAATAGATTCATCGGGCACATTGCATAGGGATCCCACCACCATTAATTCTGTTTTTCACTCATTCTACTCCTCTTTATATGAGTCTGAATCTCCAGTTGACACCACTGAAATGAAATTGTTCCTAGATAGCCTCAATTCCCCTGTGATAAACTCAGATACTGCTAAAGAACCTGACTGACCATTAATGGTAGAAAACATTCTCGTCATGAGAAGCATGCAGCTGTCCCCATTACTGCTTGCTGTATATAAGGAATCATTGCAACATGGCTCTCTCCTCCCCACTCTAAGGCAAGCCTCCATCAGTCTCCTCTTAAAAAAAAAAAAAAAAAAAGGGATCCAAATCTTTGCAGCTCTTACAGACCTCTCTCCTTAATAAATGTGGATGCTAAGATCCTTGCTAAAGCTTTGGCATATTGTAAAATATTGTACCAACTATTGTCTCACATGAAAAGAAGGGGCGGCAGCTATTCTTTAATGTCCGTACACTCTTAAATATTATCTACTCTAAAAGTACCACAACAACACCTGAAGTAGTGATCTCGGTTGATGCTGAGAAAGCGTTCGACAGGATTGAATGGGACTACTTATTTACTGTACTAAAGAACTTTGGGCTGGGAAATGTATTCAACTCATGGATACATCTCTTTTATACATCTCCTCAAACTAGCATCTTCACCAATGGCATTCAATCCAGGTTTTTTACTCTATTTCGTGGCACCAGACAGAGGTGTCCACTATCTCCCCTACTGTTTGCACTAGCTATAAAGTCCCTGTCAATCTTTCTGAGGTCCACCTCTATTTTTACTGGGATTTCACGATTGGGCACAGAGTTTAAGTTATCACTTTATGCTGATGATTTATTGTTGTATGTCTCTGATCCTGCGCTTTCCATACTAACATTTTAACCACTTTTCAGAGATTTGGCTCATTCTCAGTCTATAAAGTGAATATCTCTAAAAGTGAATGCTATCCTATCAATGCTTCAGCATTACAGCTCACACAGTCTGATATCCCTTTTAAATTGATCCCCTCTGCCTTTAAGTATTTAGGGATCAACGTAACCAGAACGTTAAATTCTCTTGTTTCTACTAATTTCTCGCCTTTAATGTCTAAAATTAAATCTGACCTCCAAAGATTTTTTTAAAACAATTGATCAAATTATTTCTGACTTCTTATGGTGCGGAAAGACTCCCAAGTTCCGTAAATGAATTCAACAGTGTATTGTCACTTCCAAATTTCCAACTGCAATATTGGGCAGCACATATCTACAAAATTTCATTTTGGTTCAAATTAATAGGTCTGCCATGGTGCAACCTGGAGGCGCACTCTTGTGTTTCATCATCCCTAAATGCTCTACTTACCTCTTCTATTCCATCAAACCTCTCTAGCTTTACAAATAACCAAGTGGTTCGTCCCACACTTAAAATTTGGTATCAATTTAGGAGGCACTTCAAATTTAAGTCAGCATCTACCTTAGCTCATTCACTGAGGAATCATTTGTTTCGACCTGCGCTTACAGATTCGACCTTCTTTGCATGGCATAATAAAGGCCTGAAATGTTTAAATGATCTTTACAAGGACGGTATCTTTCGCAGCTTTTCGGATCTCTCGGGAGAATTTCATCTCCCTCCCTGTCATCTTTTTCGATATTTTAAAATTAGGCACTGTGCTAAAGCTTTGTTTCCAGTTTTTCCCTCCTCACCACCGAGCCTACAAGTGGGAGGAGCTTCTGAACCAGGACCCACTTCAAAAGTCACTCATTTCTAAAGTTTATAATGAAATTGTAAACTGGGTCGAAATTTTAAGGATCTTTGGTGGGATACTGCTCTTAAAAAAAAACCACACACAAGCTGGACCTGCGCTTGTCTCACACTTTTTCTGTTTAGAGTCCATTATTCCAAAACTCGACTGTCACAAATCTATTCCAGGATCACCATCAATTGCGATAAATGTCATACTTCATCCTGCAATTTAACCCATATGTTTTATTCTTGTTCGCTGCTTTCTCGTTTCTGGCAGAATTATTTTGTTTCCATGTTTACCAAAAATACTTTCAACGATCATAAAAGTCTCCCCACATGTCGCCATAGTTGGGATCCCAGAGGACCACATCTGGTTTGCCTCTAATCAATTAGATATTTTAGCGTTCACTTCCTTACTGGCAAGATGCCATCTCCTTCTTTACTGGAAATCAACTTAAGCTCCCTCTAGCACTCAGTGGCTCAATGACATTTTTTATTTTATATACTTTATTTGGTTTAAGGTCACCTCCAGTACAGAGGTATCACAAAGCTATGTTAGATGGATGGGAAAATTACCAGACACAAATATCAACAGATTATTGCTTCCCATTATGTTTCAAACCTACAGTTAGCCCAGATTTCTCACCATGGGGTTGATAACAGACTCTTTTCTGACCGTTTGATGAACGAGCTGCCCTCTTAGCTCAGTAGCTTACTTGTGTATTAAAAATGGATTACAAGTGTCTTGGGCCTCAAGAATATTTAGTAGCACTTACAAATTCTTATTATTTGTAATTTGATCATCTTGAAGGTGTCTGATTCTATTAATATGATAATTATTCATCATGACAAGCACGTGGGAGTCTGGTGTGATCATGGCCATGTTTGCAGCGGAATTTTTTAATATAATGTTATATTTGCTACAATATTATATATTTGTTTATAAACAAGGCTGTTTGATTATTTTTCTGTAATAAATATAGTCTTGAAAGTGAAATTAAGTTTAAGGCAAAAACAGAAATGTTTATATTTAACAAGCTGTAAAGATTAGAAGTAATTTCTTTCCAATACTGCTGCTAGCACATATTTTGCAGTACCATGAGAGGGTTATTTTAGGTCATAGTTGATGAAAGATTTCTTGTCTAGTTTATTTTGTAAAATTCGAAATAAACATCATTCATTCATTCATTCACTATGTATAAGTTAATCTATATTCATTCATTTTCTTAGCCGCTTAACCCTAATTGGGATTGCGTGGAGGCTGCTGCCCATCTCAGCTGACTCTGGGTGAGGGTGGGGTATACCCTGAGCAGCTCACCAGGCCATATCAGGGCCAACACACATACAACCATTCACATTCACTCTCACACCAAGGGGCAATTTGGGACAGCCAATTAGCCTACTGTGTATGTCTTTTTGACTGTGGGAGGAAACCGGAGAACCCAGAGGAAACCCACACAAGAACACCCTGAGCTGGGAATCAAACCCAGGCCTTCTCGCTGTGAGGCAGACGTGCTAACCACTACACCACCCATATATCTACACATAAATCTTTAAACATTATGATGTATATTTACTTTTGAGTTGTGTTTTTATAATAAAGTGCTGAAGGTATAAAAGTGTAAACTGGGAAAGGTGCTCCGACATTCAACCAAGTCAGAGGCTATGTGTATATTTATACAAAAATCTATTACAATGATAAATTTTCAAATATAGTAAAAAATAAATTAAAAAAATAATCACACACACACATACACACAGTATATTTGTATGACTACCTATATAGAATTGTTCCTTTTTCTGCTACAATCCAACATTGCATGCTATAATGAAACATTCTATATCTCAATATCTTCTATATTTCCTCCTAATCCAGAATCCAGATTTCCTCCTAATCCAGATTATTCATTTGGATTCAGTGAATTCATTAACATGGGAAAGGCAAACTCCAAACCATATGAACCTCAACCATCACTGAAACCTTTCACACCTTCACCTCCATCCCCAGTTCCAGGTGGGTTTAGTGAGGAGTCAGACAAACTCCTCTTAGTATTATCGTATCTGTCAGCGATGTCAAAAGCAATGTTTTTGTGAAATGTTTAAACTGTAATGTTTACTTCTTGTAATGCTCTTATCCACACTTGAACATTATCCACAGGAAACGTCCAGGTAACTATTCACATG
>JBCNYH010044829.1:0-11811 GCA_039654325.1 Tandanus tandanus | reverse complement strand
CTCCTGCCCGCTCTGCATTAGCAAAGTACCCAGCCTACCAGTAGTATTGAACCTCCTTCGGTTTTTCTTTGTATTTTTGTTTGCTTTGGAGCTTTAATAAAGACCTCAGTTTTTTTCACCCCCACTCTGCCTCTGTTGACCTGCATTTGGGTCCTACTCAGCTTGTCCCACACTTGACACAAGCTGTGTAAAATGTCATTTAAAAAAAGGATAGAATGATGTGCAAATCTCATACACCTAAATTTTATTCACAGCAAAACATAGACAACGAATCAAACGATGAAAGTGAGACAGTTTACTATTTCATGAAAAAGAAAAAAAAAAGAAAAATTTGCTCATTTTATATTTGATGGCCACAAGTCGTCTTAAAAAAGTTGGGATAAGGAAACAAAAAGCTGGACAAGGACAAGGCTGAAAATCATTCATTCATTTTGTAAGCCGCTTAATTCTAATTAGGGTCGCGGGAAGACTGGGTACACCCTGAATAGCTCGGCAGATCATTTATATATATAACCAGTCTCATTTACACTCACACCTAGGGGCAATTTGAAACCAATCAGCCTACTGTGCATGTTTTTGGACTGTGGAGGAAACCCGGCGTACCAGGAGGAAACCCACGCAAGCACATGGAGAACATGCAACAACTCCACACAGAAACGCTCAGAGACTGGGAATCGAACCCGGGACCTTCTTGCTGTGTGGCGGACGTGCCGACCACTGTGCCCCCACACCACTGGCTGAATTTCAATAATTCAAAAACCAAATATATGGCGCTTGTGATCAGGTGACGCTGCATTTAAAACAGACCTGATTCTGTCATGGAAATCACTGCATGGGCTCAGGAACACTTCCAGAAATCACTGTTTGTGAAGAAAACTTAAAACTCACTCATTTGCTGAACCACTTAATCCTATTAGGGTCGCGAGAAGGCGGAGTCTAACGCAGACAACAGTAGGCGGAGGCAGGGTACACCACGAACAGCTCGTCAGACCATCGAACGGCAACACACACAACCATTCACACCCACATTCCAACCTAGGGGCAATTTGGAACAGCGAATTAGCCTAATATGCATGTCTTTGGACTGTCGGAGGAAACTGGAGTACCCGGGGGAAACCCACGCAAGCATGGGGAGAACATGCACACTTCACAGAGAAACGCTCAAGCCAAGCCTGGGACTCAAACCCAGGACCTTCTTGATGTGAGGCGGACATGCTAACTGCTACACCACTTTGCCACACATGAAGAAAACAATAAATAAAATAAATAGTCATACCTTTTTTTCAGGCACCTCATGCTCAATCAAGACGACATCATGATTTTTGTGTTTATTTGTAAGGCACAGTTGACATATGCACTGCTGATCCCGGCGGCAGAAAATCTCCATGAATTTGCCATGCTTAGGACAGATGCTATCTTTGAGGTTCCCCATAGAGGCCACCAGCTTGTGTCTCTTCCCCACGTGCAGCGTGTTATGCATGTCGATATGGCGTCCACAGAACGAAGCCATACAGTCCAAACAGGACTTCTCTGCTTTACGCTTCCTTCCGGTGCACACATCACACTCCACATCAGAGTTAAGTGGGGTGTAGTTGAGATCTACAGACTTTGCGGTCTTTTCATCCATAATGGTGAGAATTAAGAGACTTTGGAAGTGCCAGCCTGTCTAGTTTCGTTTCTAATGTCTAGTTTCGTTTCTTACGTGAACTAATGTGCCACAAATTTCCTGGTGTGGGTGTGGATTTGGACCGAGGCCTGGGGTTTATACTCTGACTCAGAGGCATGCTATTCACATAACCACAAAAAGAGCCAGATCGGGTTTTGGCATCCTTTGTATACTTAACCATTTCCTAACTTTTCACAACATATGACTTCATATGAGTCACCGTTCCACGGTCCTCGGTAGACTCCTGTGCTCAGATTACTACGACTGAATCCCCGTCATACTCAGCCGTGTACCCACTGTCCTCAAACACAGGAACAACTCATCAACCCAACATTTTTCTCCCCAAATATAGCTGTATCCAATTCCCACTCATCAAGTATTGCATCTCTATCACACCAACCAGAGATGCCACACGGAAACACCCTCGCCGAGCCTGGGATTCGACCCGAGACCTTCTTGTTGAGAGGTGGACGTGCTAACCACCGCACCACTGCACCTCCCAATTTCTCTGGACACTGAATTATTATTACACGATTGTCAGGGACACTCACAGCAGCAGCTTATTACACAGCATTTGTTCTTCAGCATAGTCAGCTGTTGCAATGATTTACCGAAATCTGTTTTATGGTCAAATGAACCCTCATTAGACCCCCACCGTGCTAAGACCCCTGGGCAAGGTCTTAACCACAAGTGTGCCTCTGTCCACCTAGCAGTATAAATGGGTACCAGTAAAAATACTGGGAAGGTAACCTGCGATGGACCAGCGTCCCATCCAGGAGGAGTTGAGCTCCTAGTCGCTTCACGCTACGGAAACCGGGGATAAGCACCGGCCTGATGATCCTCTAGGCTCGGGTGTGAAAACCCACAGACTTACCTTATATGCATTCATAGGAATTTATGGCTACAAAGTACATAGTTTGTGGGCTTGAAGCATTCACTTATAGCCTCAGTTTATTTATTATAGTATATTCAATAACTGACCACCATGTCACTTCAGTGCAAAAAGTCATACCCCCACCAAGCACTGTGGTTTTAATATTAATCTCATTCTTAGACATTTTCACATTTTATTACATAATAAAAGAAAAGAAAAAACTAATTAGTGCGCACATTTGTATGAACAGCCTCCTGATGAAACCTGCTATCTCCATTTTTGGTCAAAATGAGATTATGCATGAATATACATTAAGATGATCCTCTGCATCTAGCTGTTTTGGGGTAAGCACACACACACACACACACACACACACATCACTGTGTGATCATCACTTGTACTTTCATTCCATTTTTTAGTCATTTCTGAGGAGGAGGTTGCATCAGGAGACCAAAGCTGCCTGTGTTTGTTGTGTGAATCTGTTTATAGGTAGTTATGGGTGATTCTTCTAGAGTCACATTACCTCCTGATGATGTGCTCCAGGGCCTCACAACACGGTGCCAGAGTGTACAATATCAACATGTTACATCAGATTTTCTTGCTTGAAATGTGAAACAGTGAGGACCCACCCTCCCCATCCCAAAAAATAACTCTCTCTTTCTCTCTCTCTCTGTTCATTCTAGATGTCATTTCTCATTTCCTAAACCACTTTATCCCAGCCAACTCCAGGCGAAGGCAGTGTACACCCCAGACAGGGCGACACAAACACACAACTATTCCCACTCACATTCACACCCTTGCCCCTTAAAGAATTTAATTTGCCACTCACAAACTTGAGATTTGTTATGGATTTGCCACTCAAAGACCTGAGATGTCATTTGGACCTGCCACTTAAAGACTTGAGATTTGACATGTACTTGTCCCTGAACGATTTGAGACTTGACTTGGACCTGCCACTCAAATACCTGAGATGTGATTTGAACTTGCCACTCAAAGACTTGAGATTTGACATGGACTTGTCCCTGAAAGATTTGTTTTTGACTTGGACTTGCCACTCAAAGACTTGAGATTTGATGTGGCCTTGTCCCTGAAAGATTTTTTGACTTGCCTTGGACTTGCCACTCAAATACCTCAGACGTGATTTGGACTTGCCTCTCAAAGACTTGAGATATGATTTGGACTTGCCACTCAAAGACCTGAGATTTGACTTGGACTTGCCCTTGAAAGATTTAAGACTTGACTTGGACTTGCCACTCAAATATCTGATTTGATTTGATTTATTTGGATTTGCATCTCAAAGACTTGAACTTGGCCTTTAAAGACATTCAGACTTGGCCTTGCAAATAATGACTTGTGAGAATCTCTGTATATTTTTCATCTGATTGTAATAATATTCCAGAAAGAATAAACTTAAATGTTTATTTTATTTTGTAATATAAGCGGCTTATTATAATCTCGAATCTCTAGTCAAGACACTTTTAATATCAGATGAAACAAACTTACAGTACACTGGCTAGGTAGGCACACCAGCAAGGACAGTCACTTTTATTTACTATATTATAGCTTTCAATCTTTTAAAAATTACTACAGAAACAAATTAACAAAATTCACCAAATCTGATAATGGCTCCATATACGTACAGTATTTTCCTTTTTTTTCCCATTACGTCTGACTACTTAGATTATGGTCCTAAATGTCATACTGTAGGTTTCTGACGTTTTGCACTCCTGGCGAACAAAATGTAACCTCGTAAAGTTTCCGTGAGATTTTGCTGTAGGTAATGAAATAATGTCATACACACAAATACACATCCAGTTGATTCTCCATGTTCTCGGGAATTCCTAGCTGTTCGGCCATCTTGTTGACTGAGTCTATAAAATGTACCTTTTTATTTTACCAGTGTAAACAAAAGAAAAGAAACAACAACAACAACAACAACAACAACAACAAAACACAGGTATATCAGCCAATATAGTATTACTTTATTATTATTTAATGCTACTGTCATTTAAATAAATTGGCATTTAATTCTATTTCAGTGTGTACTTTTTAGATTGGGATTGGTTTGCAGATTTGTTTGTAGATTTGATACTATATCATTTATGGAGAGAGAATTTTATTGCTGATATGTAATAATTTGTTTACATAATTGTAGGTATTCATATGTAAAACCACAGTAGTATTATAGACAAATACTAATATTTAGAATATGATACATATACAGATGCACTTGAAAATTTTGTTATTATTATTAATGCTAATATTAATAAATTAATAATTTATAAATATAATATTAATGCTAATAGATTTAATTACCTGTATTTCATATCTTTCAATCTTAGCACATGTTATGTATATCATTAACAATTACTGCCTGTAATGACATTAAGGTTTAATATGCCTTAGTGAAATGGACTACACTTTGATCCTTTTGGGACAGCACACGATAGAGAGAGAGAGAGAGAGAGAGAGAGAGAGAGAGAGAGAGAGAGAGAGAGAGAGAGAGAACTTACCTGTTCGATAGGTAAACCCTTCTTGGAACGGTCTGCAGTTCTCTTTGATATATTTTAATTTTCATCTGTGTGGCATCTTATACACCTTGCTGTCATGCCGCTTTGCGTCAGACATGAAGACCAATGCAAATTGCAGATTAAGAGCTCTTTATTACAGCACAATCCCAGTCCAAACTCATAAACGGTTGGCAAGCAGATATCAAATAATCAGATAAATAATTTGCAGTGAGCAAGGCATAATCAAACAACATGAGACAAACATACACAGCTGGTCAAAATCAGGGGCAAATATTTACTCACGCACCCACGGGCCGAGCTGCTTAATCCCACTGCTACGGTCGCGGAAAGGCTGGAGCCTATCTCAGCCAACACTCCAGCCTCCCCTTGACCTGAGTAGGATTAAGCAGTTTGTAAAATGAGTGAGTGAATGAGTTTATTATTTTAGAACCTTTTCTTTTTTAATGTCCCCTATGATGCAACATTTTCTCAATAAATAAATGACCAATTATAATGGAAGGGTTTCTCTGCAAAAATCAATCAATCAATCAATCAATCAATAAATCCTTACACCAGATTTGAGAAAAATATTTTTTTCTAAATCATACAACATATAGTATGCTGTGATAAACATTTTACTATTTACAAAAAACAAGGATAAATCACAATTATTTATTGAATATGAAGGGCTGACAGCCACAGTGGTCTAACCCCAAAAAACTCAAAAATGAGATAAGGTCAGAATGCGTGCCAGGATGGTCTGTCCTCATTGTGGCATAAAATAATTGAAGTTGCGGCTGTTGCATTCCTGGCACTCCAATGTTCTCATGAAGAAATATAATTTTTCTCAAAAACAGCTGGCTGTTGGTTAGACCACTCTGGTTCTCAGCCCTTCATATGTTTTGAGGTGATGAAACAGAGCCAGTTAAATTTGTGTTTGCCTCATTTTGCAGTGACACCCCTCAATATGTATGGTATTTCCTAAATTACATATCATCTTATTAGCTTTTGGACTTGAGTCTCCAACTCTGAAAATGACCCCATACACACACAGTAGTTTCCATTCCTTCATTACATTTGACTACTAGGATTATGATTCTGAAGGACAAACTGTATACTCTTCACTTTTTTCACTTTGGCCAACAAAACCGCATCAAGTTTTCATGATTATTTTTAATATATAATGTTTACACCATGTTTTCATATACAAATGCACACACCTGGCATAGCCAAGATGGAGGTCATCCTCCAGTTGATCCTCTATGCGCTCAGTTTCTAGCTGTTTGGCCATCTTCTTCATATAGAATCTATAAAATGTAATATCTTTTTTTATTTCAGTATTGTAATAAACAAACAAGTATATTAAATATGGTATTTATTTAATGTTGTTTGAACAAAATTACATTTATTTCTATTTCAGCATGTCTTTTTTTACTTTGGAAATAGTGTTAGTCGGTTTAAAACTAAATCTTCGTTTTTGAGGGAGACTTTTATTTCTGATATGTAATATTTTTTTTTACATGATTGTATGTATTCATCTGTAATAGTGCCACTTTCGTTGGTAAGTTATACATAAACAGTTATATATACAATATAATACATACACAGAAGCAATTTAAAAAAGTATATACATATATAATTTTTTTTAAAATAATGTAATGTATACCTGTATTTCAAGTTGCTTTTTTGTATTGCGACATTCATACAGATTTATTTATTGGATAAATTCATTCTGTCAAAGTATATATGCTTCAGCCTTAGCACATTTGAATTGTATCATTAACAATTACTGCCTGTTATGACATTAAGGTATAATAGAATTTATTACTACACTTTGATCCATTTGGGACAGCACACTTGATAGAGAAAGAGAGAGAGAGAGAGAGAGAGAGAGAGAGAGAGAGAGAGAATCACATGAGCATATAATTGAGTCTAACTTACCCGTTCAATAGGTAGACCCTTCTTGGAAAGATCTGCAGTTCTCTTTAATATAGTATCCATGCCAGTGTGTGGTATCGTATATAGCTAGCTCTGCGGCAGAGATGAAGGCTGATTCAAGTTGCAGATTAGCAGCTTTAGATGGTTGGCAAGCAGAGGTCAAATGATCAGATAAACAGTTCACAGTAAACAAGGCAGAACATACAATATGAGACGAGCAAAGTTCATCCACAGCTGGTCAATATCAAAAGCAATGGTCGTCATAGGTCATGTCACGGAAAGGCAAACGCTGAAATGCTATGGTTCGGTATGCACAGACAGTGTGGAATATGTGATATTTATCTGTGCTACTAGGTGGAGCTAGGTAATCGGAAGAGAAAAGGCTACCTAGCTGAGATGGCTGTACAGAGCAGAGAAGAAGGAGAGCTGATGCATTAGTCACATAAGCTGTATGTACTCGTAGATAATGAATAACGAATTTTTCAACCTAAAACATTTATTTGCTTTTCAGTTGAATGTTCAGTTGCCATATCAGTATGGCACTGATAAGCCATAACATTAACACTACCTGATTGGACTGCTGCTAGTCAGTCCCATACACAGCAAACTGCAATGCAAATATCCTCTGAGACCTATCATATCTAGCATTAACAGTTCTGCAGTGTGGGCTACAGAAGCTCCTGTGTAGAATCAGACCAGACGTATTGCTCATTTTTCCTGTAAGAATAAGGATCACAGATTAACAACAGAGGAAACCCACACATGTATATGGAGAATTTGATGAAAATGAAAAAAAATTAAATAAAATAAAGCTTTTTTTTTTCAAATCCAAGGAGTGTGGATTATATATTTATTTATTTGTTTGTTTGTTTATGTATGTATATATGTGGAGTTATTCTGTTCACTCTCGTCATATATGCACATCTCAACATCAGCTGTTTATTGTTTAGCTGGTTTCTAGCTAGCTTTGTAGCTTTTTTATTAGATTGGTATTTAGCGAATATTTTAAAAAGGAAGGTTAGGGAGTGTTTGAGTGCTTGGTGATCTTGCAGTACAAGTCTTACTATAGCAATGCAGTTTTCTCTGAGAACTTGATAGAATGCAGTAGATGATAGAATGTACTTGTGCCCAAAGACATGAGATTTGACCTTGACTTGTAAATATTGACTTGTCAGAATCTCTGAATATTTTTTCCATATTAAACTGTAAAAATATTCCTGAAAGATTAAACCAAAAGTTGTATTTTGTGCTGATAACAAATCAAGTGATTTGTTATAATGTTGAATCTCTACTCAAGACAATTTTTGTTTTGTTTTTGTTGCAATGCACTTGCTATGTAGCCACACAGACATAGACAGTCACTTTTATTTACAAGATTACAGTTTTTGTTCTTTGTAAAATTACCATAAAAACAAATGTAAAAAATGTCACATTGAAGACTTATTGGTATATTCCAAAGTAGAAGAACTTTCCTACAGCAATGTGTTATATTCACAGTGATAGTTAATAACACTTCAACAACACTTCAGCTGTAGGTTTTACTGAGCCTGGATACTAAACATCAATAATCTTCAGGACTTCAAGTCTCCGTGGATCATACACACAATCCTCCTCAAAACCACTGTCCACCATTCCACAGTTGGAAGGCACCCAAGCTGTATCATAGCCATGCCGATGCCATGTCTTCTGCAAGGGATGGCCTTGATAATCGATCTTTTTCACTTTTCCCACTCGAACATTCACCATGAGGACTGCTAGCTTCTGTGAGCGTCCTTTTAATGGATATCGTGAAGCTTTTTGAAAATCCCTGCTTAAATAGACCCCACGACCCAGCATGCCATCTAAAGAGGGGATGAATCCATTTTTTTTAATCTTCCGAGCATTAGCGTACGTAGTGCCATGATACATAACGAAAAATCTGTGTCCAGGATAGCAGCCCTTGGAACGATGGCAGTCAGCAGCCACCTTTTCTCCAAGGTCCTCATCGTCTGCATCATACTCTTCCAAGCTACTGTTTTTATAAAATCAAATAGATATAAAGTACTTGTTTAAGACCACAAATCCTTACACAGTCCTTTAGAGTTGTCTATATTGCCACATAAATTTGACTTAAAATATTATAAGATTTTCACACAAGTCCTAAAACAAGTAAACAACTCAATTAAACATATGAAAGAAACGTATTATATCTGTTTATTTATTAAGTAAGGAAAGTGATCCAATATTACGTATTAGTGTGAGGCAAAGTATTGGACACTCCAGGATTGGTAGTTAAGTTGAAGTTAAAACTAAAGTCAGGTGTTTTTTTTAAATAATGGAATGACAGTCAGGTGTTGAGTGGGCAACATGTTTCAGAAGAAGAACAGAGATCTATCAGAGTCTGATTTTCACAACACATCTTTGACCCTCCAAGTGCAAGGCACAGAAGAAATGAAAAGGTGCTGTCAAGCATGGTGGGGGCAATGGGGGCACAAAATAATGTCCAATGAACAGATAGTGGGACCCCGGACATTAGCGATTGCCGGACTTTTGAGGTTCCTGGACAGCCTATCCCCCATACTAATCTGGGAAATCGAGGGTGAAGTGCACTTTTGAACAATAGTGTATATATGCGACTCACAAACATGCAATATTGGATCAAATGCTCAATTTAAATGTAATTATTTTCTTAAACAAGGATACATTATTTATTGAATATGTTATGAGGTGAAAAACATTACAATACTAAGGAAATTTGCATTTATTTTGTTTTGCAATGAAATCAATTTTTTTTTTTGTATGCTATATTCTTGTTTATATCCTCAGGCTAGTTAACTTTTGGATTTGAGCCACCAAATGGCTCCATATACACACAGTAGTTTCCCTTTTTCTAAATTCCATTTGACTAGACTTTGATCCTAAATGACAAATTGTAGGTCCTTAATGTTTTGTAATCTTGAACAGCAAAGTGTTTCCACAACGTTTATCAGATTTTTGTTGCATGTAATATTTTACACCATGTTGTCATACACACACACACACACACACCTGTGCTTGCGTGGGTTTCCTTCGGGTACTCCGGTTTACTCCTACAGTCCAAAACATGCACAGTAGGCTAATTGGCCGTTTCAAATCACCCCTAGGTGTGAGTGTGAGTGTGAATGGTTGTGTGTGTGTTGGCCCTGCGATGGCCTGGCGAGCTGTGCAGGGTGTACCCTGCCCCCTGAGATGGGCTGAGATGGGCAGCAGCCTCTCTGCGACCCTAATTAGGATTAAGCAGCTTAGAAAATGAATGAATGAAAATGAATGAATGAAAGCCCAAATCTGTTAAAACCCATATAAGACAGTACTTTGAGCCTACGTAGGCTATAAATATGCACGGTAGGCTGGAGGGCCGATGTTGGCAAAATACCTGACGACCTACGTTCATCTCAAGAATTACGCTGAAAAATACTTTTGTGACTTTAGCCCAACATTGTCGTGATATGTATCAACGCTTTTTATTGGAAATCACTGGAACAGGCCTAATATTATATTTACGTCAGACCTACCTAGGGCCAACGTAACATCATACACTTGTACTAAATGTGTATGATATTTTAATGTTTTTTTTGTTTGTTATTTTGTTGCATTTTGCAAAGGAAAGGGAAAGATCGAGACTGCAAGCAGGTAAGACCTGTACCCACACCCTTTTCTTTCACAAACACGTCTTTGTATTGTGTTCAGAATGTGTGTCTTGAAATATGCATGGCTGTTCCTGGAAAAGACGTTGCTCTAAAGTCTGACTACTTTTCTACATCAATGCCGCATCTACAAAACTGGAAGATAATTTTACCAAGGGCACTGACTCTACGCAAAGGGTAGGTACTCCCTGAACAGCTTGCCCGCCCATCGCAGGGCCGAAACAAATAAAAACATTCACACTCACACCTTGGACAATTCTAAACATAATAAGTCTAATGTCCATGTCTTGGGACTGTGGGAGGAAACCAGAGTACCCGGATGAAACCTGTACAAGCACAGGGAGTACATGCAAACCTCATACAGAAGCACCCTCACTAAGCCCAGGACTCAAACCCAGGATAGTCTAGCTGTGAAGCAACATACTAACCTCTATGCCATCGGGCCACCCACTAAACAAACAATTCTAATTTTCTACTAATAAAGAGGTGGCAGTGGTGACCTGGTGGTTGGGTGCTGACTTACTGATTTTTTTTTTTTTAAATATTAGTCCAATTTACATCCCGGATGTCATAAGAATCCAGAGAAGCTTTGTGTCAATGGGTTTTATGGATTGCACTGCCACGGGAATGTGTGAGGGGAAAAAAAAAAAACCAACCTGCAATTAATTATTACTGATTCGGAATGAAGTCGCCATGAAGTTAAACAGATGTAGCCCTCTTTTTGTAATGTTAATGTAAATACAACAGTGCTTGTTTGACAACAACTTTAATGACATTTTAGAGGAAGCAGAGCTTACCTTGTAGTTGTAGAGCAGCCGCCACTGATGTCCACATATGGATTCGTCTTTACACGATTGATCTTTAACTTGTATTTGTGGATGATGATTTCTGGAAGTGTTCCTGAGCCCATGCAGTGATTTCTGTGACTGAATCATGCCTGTTTTTAGTGCTGAGGGCCGAAGATCACTGGCACCCAATATTGCTTATCGGCCTCGCAGAGATTTCTCCAGATTCTCAGAATCTTTTAATGATATTGTGGCAAGAGGAGGGCTTTACTACTAGTACTATTATTTATTTATTTATCTATTTATTGAGGTGGATAAAACCCCTCAACAATCCGACTACGCCACCCTGGGAATTTCACCCAGGGAATTTGGCTAC
>JBCNYH010044175.1:0-11839 GCA_039654325.1 Tandanus tandanus | reverse complement strand
ACAGACCAAGTGAGGTCGTCTGTGATGTGCACCCCCAGGAACTTGGTACTGCTAACCACCTCCACGGCCGTGTTGTTGATGAGGAGAGGAGTGTGGCTGGGCTGGATCTTCCTGAAGTCCACGATGATCTCTTTTCCAGTTATTGTGCCAACATTCAAAGTCCCTATGCTACCCTGAACATGCTTCTATGTCGATTACAATTCCCACCCACCTTGCTACCACATACAACCACCACCGACCACGTAAGCATGCACATGCCCCCTCTGTGACACACAATGCTGTCACCCACATCCTTTATAAACTACTGCACATGTGCATTCATGGTGGCCTATTCACTACTTTGTATGAATGAGTTCACAGACACCCATGATTGGGTGGTGATCACTGTGAGTGACAGGGAGGTGAGTGTATGCCACCCCTCCCATGAGAGCTCGGCCAATTAGCTCCCATGGACTTTCAGTCGCAGATGGTGATCTCCAGGTTCTGGTGTGCACTTTGTCGATGCACCACTCAGGAGCCCTGACCTGAACATGCTTAACCTTATTCTTCTTAAGCTCTCTTTCTGTCTTTGGATTCATCTTCCTCATCTTTCTCCTTCTCCTTGGCCAGTAACAGTAACCCAATTTCCGCCAGTACTGCTGGTGAAAAGTACTGGTGAAGGTCAATGTTAATCTGGGCCTTGACCAATCCAATACCATTCTGTTTTGAATCAGAATTTTTGATTTGGCACAGGTTTTAGGCCAAATGCCCTTCCCATTTACCCGAGCTTGGATTCAGCACAAAAACCTCACTGACTTGTGTGACCCCAGTGGCTGGGTTAGCAGCTGGTGTTCACTAAATCCTATTTTATTGAGCATCTGTTGTTCAATAAAACAGGATTTATTGGCCTCTCGATTAAGTGGCTGGGTTAGCAGCTGGTGTTCAATAATCCTGTTTTATTGAGATTCTAGTGTTCAATAAAATAGGATCAGAGGAATGCATTCATTAAAATAGTTTTCATTTTACTTAGGGTAATACATGTGCACTTTAATAGTTTCTGTTTTTTCTTTTTTTTGTAGTTTCTGCCCATTTTTAATGAGTAGAAGATAGAAAGCAAATAAAAAAGGTCTCAAGAAAGTGCTGATTGGGTGTTGAGACACTCCAATGTACCCATAGATATCCTATAATACTGTCATCGACAGCATTAAGCTGTCACCATCTTGGAAGTTTGATACGTGGGAAGAAGCATGTTCTGTGCCAAAGAGTTTACCAAATTCAGCAAATACTTGGGTGTACAGAGGTATTAGGTTATAAAGACTCATTAAGACTCAGGAATACAAATTCCAATGGGAGAATGTTTTACGAACATTTGGCAATTGGAGCAGCAGCGTACTTAAAGGGTACCTGCAGTGACTTAGTGTTACTAGCTATTCAAAACGATAGGTACTGATATTCCTTCCGGCAATATCAGTCCTTGCCCGTTTTCAAAGTGCGCGCGAGTGTTACGATTCTGGGCATCCTCAGAAACATGCTGAATTTCTGATTTACTGTTCCAGCCTGTTAGTGACTGGTTCTGGTAGTGAAGAACTTGTTGGATTGTCGTTACTGACCCATGAAGCAAAACACATTATCGGCCAGTGCTGAGCTGCACAAACAACATGCACAGAAATTGCGGAAAACATTTCCTTTTTTTCCTTAACTGTTGACAGGAAAGCCAAGTTGGCAAAACATTAGCTGTATAAACCATTTTGGACCTGCTGTCACACACATCTCTGGCAGCATTTTCGCCCTCAAAGTCACTGGAATGTAACGTCTCACTGTCTCCACAAGAGACATCAATCCCGCCCAATGTATTGATAGTTCATCCCCTGCTAGTAATCCATAAGAAAAAAATAACCTGTTTTGTGCTTTTTAATGGTCATTTATGTTAAAATAAACATCTGTATTGCTTAAATGTATTACATACACACAGATTATGCTGTAAGATTGACCAATACCAGTACTCTTTAATGCAGTATCCCTTTCCGTTTGCCTTCTGTTTGGTTTCACAGTAAAGTATATTTACAGTACAATTATACTGTATTAGCCTACTTTTTTTTTGTTTCATTTTAAAATATCAATACATGTTGTTAAAAAAATATCTGTGGTGTACTTATAAAAAAAAAGTGGAAGGGGAAAGCTTGCAGGAGATTACTGCTTTGAATAATACAAGCTGTTTTTGACAGAAGACATGAAACACACTTCACATAAATTGATGCAAAAGGTTGTGCATTAACATTAAATTTAATTGTGTGGTGAATGTATCCTCTTATACACATATGAAACATTTATATATTTGCTTAGACACTGACCACTGTGAAGTCCCAGGCTGCATATCATTTATGCTGTTTTCTTGTGTTTTCTTTGACCATGTTCTTTAACTTGAGTGTGTGCGTAACAAGTAACATGGAATTGATAAGAGCGGGTACTCCCTAAACAACCTAAGGATAAGTTATGACTACTAATTTGAAAATGATAGGCTGCAGCCTAGGCTAATATCTAAGATACATGGCTCCTTACCTCACCTTGTGTAACTAATCATGTATTGTTGTAACAATGAGATGGTGGTCTGTCTTTTTTGGGTTATAAAAAGACCAGGCGGAGTGAGGAAGGGGAGAGATCTCTCCAAACCCGACCTTGTTGCTCTGGTTTGTATTTTTGGTAAATAAAACTCTTTTGCTTCGTGATTTCCATGACATAATTTAATTCTGATTAATTGTTTTGCATTATATATAGATATAATTAAAAAAATGACACTTGCAACCAATAGCTTTAAAAAAAAAAAAAAAAAAAAAAAAACATAAATAACAGCTTGTGTCTATGTTATGAAACATATAAGATATCTATGCACTACACTGTATACTGCCGTCTCCTTGTTTCCAGTGCATACCTGGTTCTGATGCAATAAAATTATTTGTGTTAGTACTGGTTGCACGGGACTGGGGCAGAGGTGCCATTTTTTCATTTATGTTTTAATTCATAAACTCACAAAAAATCTAGCCATGTAAAAATTTAAATTAATCAGCTGCTACTGATCATTTGCCATTTGTAAGCTGTACCAAATATCACTCATGTGATTATAAAACATTATTATCACTTATCACACACACACACACACACACACACACATATGTATATATGTAGACCTCTTTTTCAAAACATCATAAATCCATTTCTATTGTTTCAAGAAAAATAAGATTTTTATAAACACTGCCCAGTATCTTGACAACACCTTTGTTCTTTTTATTAACTGTACTTAATAACTGTATTAAATGTACTTTATTTAAATTGGTTTTAACACTCAACTAAAAAAATTAAAATCTTGAATCTGTTATTTACAACACTAAAGTTTTTTTCCCCAAACTGCTATATATCCACATTTTTTTGTCAAATCGCAATATATCCATTAAGCACAGCTAAGAATACAAACAGCATGAAAAACACTTTTTACACATGAAAAACTACTGTACGACTAGAACACTATTAAAAAAGAATAAAAACAGCTTGAAAATTCCACCAGCAATCAATTTCATGTCAAAGTTAGTTTGGCAGGGGTGTACACTGTACCGGGGTACCTCACTCCTAATCACTATCTGCAATGTCTGCATCATTTACAACTTCCAAAGAATTAATTTAATCCCTCAATAAAATCATTACTATTAGCAAATAAATAACCGAAATGAACTACTCTCCAAACTTCAACAAATAAATGTGACCCGATCCAGCATAATATGAATTAAGTAGGAAATTTGACATACTGAGATATTGATATATTTATATTGTATAGATTATATTATATAGAGAATTTAATATGCTTTAAAATGAGGACCAGTATTGAAGTGGATCCTCATCCTCTGTAGGGTTTGTATAACTTAAATAATGATCCACTTTAATATGTACATCAACAGTTGCATTTGAGCTCCTTCTGCTCTGTTTAAGAAAAAAGTCCAGCTGATGCCACAGGTCACCTCAGAAATATATTTAAAACAATTTTATATATACTATGGTATACTTCACATTGCTGGGAGCTAAACTGCGGTTTCATTAAATGTTGTTGTTTGCACTTTGGTATTCTTAATTATAATAGCACATTCTGCTTTCATGCACAACACTGCTTCACTTACTTTGCTCTGACTAAAAAAAGTCATTTTTATTTTTCATTTTGGGTCAATCTGTAAGTTTCCTTAAGGCGGCACACTAAATTTTTGCACAGCTGTCTTCTTACATTCTTCTTACGAGTGTTTATGCTACCTATCATGCTTAACAGTGAGTGATGTGGCATTTTCATTAAAGGTATCACTTTTGTAGCTGATACCCTTTTCTCTTCTGACAGATCTACAGTTGCCCGATTAAATGGGGCTAGAACACGTAGGCTGTCTTTAAAAGCTGTATAATCTGTGTGCATCGAGAGAACTGTCTGTTTTATGAGACACCAATGCTGCCCCACTGGCTCTCTCGTGATACAGGTGCTCCTGTACATGAAAACTGCTGTTCCAATGTGTGTCAACTTCAACGATCAACTTCAGCCTGTCTTGCTATTTGTACTTGTACCTGGGTCAGTCTTTCTTTTACCATAGTACTTGTTCTGAAAATGTTGCAAGTTTTCAGGCCTTGACACACACCGTATATCATTAAGGAGAGGGACCTCATCAAATGACCTCTTCACGATCAAGTGAATACAAATGGTATGTCTAAGATGTAGTGCCTTAAAACAACTGATCATGTTTGGAGCAGCATCTATGATGGGGCATTTTGCTTTTTTTTAATCCCCACTCCTCCATAAATTTTGTCTTGGCTAAAATTATCTGAAGTGTGACAAGTGGGGAAATGCTTCACTCTGAAAAAAACTGCACCAAGCTTGTAGTTTTCATCAAGAAAATGGCAGGTTACTGCAGGATAAGCCTCCATATGCATTGATGTCCTCATGTGAGAAGTGAGACTGACTGCCAACACCACAAGTTTTTCTTTGGCCTTTTGTTTGGCTTCTTGGTACCTTTGGTCTACCGTGCACTTTCTCTGGTGGTATTAGCTGCTTCACTTCAACTAACTGACAATCGTGAATGAGCCTGTACATGATATCATCTCTTATTACTAACTTCTTTCACTCAATCTGCTCATTGAGGCCTGGTTTTTAGTTCCTACTTTTAAAGTACAATACTGGGCCAACAACATGATCTTTTGTTTTGTCATGGCAGGGAGTGACTCTGTTCGAAAGGCTCACTATTCTCCACTGATTGACCTTGCTTAGGCTCCTCTAAGGTAGTTGTGCTCACACCTGGTGGGCTGTCTGCATCTGAGATGATGAATGTCTCCCTTTCACCAGGCTCACTGGCTCTCACATGCTGAGGGCGTGATTTCCTGGTTGGACAACCTGAAAACAGTATCTGCATTATAGTCATCATCAAATACTTGAGAAGGTTATTGACTTGGATAGAGAAATGGCACCCATAGAGATGATCAGAGAACTTACAATTCACCACCCACTTCAGAGCAAAGAATTTGGGTTTGTGTGAAGGATCCCTGGTCTCATCAAAGGTCGAATAGCCCAGTATATATGGTCTGTAGTAGCCTGCAAGGAACTGCAGCACCTCTTACTGGTTGTTTGGCCTTGGCCAATATTTGACTCTGCTGATCTCCTTTGCGTTACTCTGGAGGGCTTTAACTTCAGACCATGCTCCCAAAGCCGATCAATCACCAGATGAAGGTTGTATAGATACTCATCAAAGGTTTGTGAAAAAAATTATGAGGTCATCCAGATAGATCAGAAGGTGGGTGAAATGGAGGTCACCAAAGTAACAGGCCATGAGTCTTGTGGATGCGGCATTTCGTAGCCCAGATGGCATTTTATTGGCCACAAATATACCTATAGGGGAGCTGAACACCTTCATAAGAAGGTGTCATGCTCATGCCATGTCACATCATGCTCATGTCATGCCTGTCATGCTCCACCATGTCTACTTGCCAGTAACCAGACGTGAGGTCAAGGGCGAAGAATTACTTGCCTGTTCCAGACCCTCCAGGGTTTTCTCTATTCTTGGCAGAGGGAATGCCTCTCTTGTGCTACCGGAGTTGGGCTTACTATAGTCTATTCAAAGCCTCTTTGAACCTGTATTTCTTGGTTACAATCACTACCGGTAATGCATATGGACTCTTACTACACCTGCCTGATAACTGCTGCTGCATACATCTCTGTCAACAGCCTCCTCACATTCTGCCACTGAGAAGGGGGAATCCTGTGATATGGGAGCCAAACGGGCTTAGAGTCAACCCAGACAATTTAATGCTGTTACTGTTTTTGTCTGTCGGGTTCTGTGAGAAAACTTCTACATTCCTCTCCACCAGTTCTGTAAGGTGACGGTGCTATTGCTTGTCTTCTACAGCAGCTTTATTCAGGTCTACACCACAGTCTGTCACCACTGGACCGAAACTCAGACATGTCTCCTTGTTTCCCATTTTGTTATACCCCACTTGACTTTCATCAGACACCTCCAAAAGACTGTCAACCAGAAAAGTATTATCTAACTGAGTATGTAGTTTAATTATAATTGCATGTTGAGACAGGTTCATTACTCTGACAGGGGCACAACCCTTCTTTATGTCAGCAAATACTTTGGCAGATAATTGGTTTCTGGAGAGCTATAGAGAGAGGTAACCTTCTATCAGATCATATTGAATTGTAGGTAACTCTTTGAAGGCCTGCATTAATCTTATATAACAAGTCAGTTTCTTTCCCCCATGGATGGGAATCTTATGTCCAGTGTACACAGCATGGCCTACCATGTCATCTGTTTCACTCTGTTTGGTGCCTCTAGCTTCCAGTAGAGCTGTATACCACTCAGAATGACTTTCTTTGACTCAGTATAGGAACTCTTGGCCAAAGGATGTTTGGAGGTATGCTTAGGAGGCACAGATTATGTTGGTTCCCACAAGCAGAGGGACTGAGGTGCAATAGTCAGAAACAGGAACAACAAAAGCAAGTACATCCTTAAAATCTTTTTCCAGCACTTAAAGACAATGCATTGGATACTATAGAGGGGCACATCCTGGCCTCCAGGACCCTCTATGGATATTGTTGAGGGCTGTGGCTTTTGCTTTCTAAGAAGGGGGTCACTTCACCAGTATTTGTGGGTAAGGCTTGTTACTTGAGAGCCAGAGACAATAAGAGCCCTGCATGTTTCTCCATTGCCTTCAACCTGGCCCTTATTGTTATGGGCCACGAAGAGAGATCCTTCTCATTTATCACTGTTTTGTCTGTCCTGTAGTAGGGGACCTTGCTGCTTGCCCATGGTTGCCCTGGTATTCATGGGCTGTATCAGTTTAATGGCTGATGTGACTGAGTCATGTTGCCTTTTGCTGGGCTCACAGGCTAAGTTTGCTGAGCCAATGCTGGGTTAGGGTTAAGAACAACTGCTCAGCACACTCAAACAATATTTCCTTGCTTTCCACACATAACACACACATAACACACACAGCATGTAACACTTGTGCCTTGTGTGTTATTTCCTAACAATGTATGTGATCTTTGTAGGGGGTAGAGATCGGAACAGAGATTCTTGATTCAAGGTGAAACTATTGGCAATGTGCTTCTCTTGGTTTAGGGCTAGTCTTTTCACCATCTTTGTCTACTCTGATAAATCTGATACATGTTTGGTTCTTTCTGCTTTCACAGTGGCACCACACTCAGATGTGACCTGTGCCTGGGCATACGTTTACTTTGGCTTGTGGTGTGATCAGAACCTTTCGATCTCTCTGGCTAGATTCCGTAGCTCCACTTGTAGCTCTCTGAAGCTAAGGAGTCTCAGCATCATTGATGAGATTCTTGTTATCATCTTCTCGCCATTAAGCCCTCTTAAGCCCTAGAATAGATGGGTGAATTTACTGTCATTACCAGGAAAAGGCCTACCCTCTCTGTGATTTTCTTCCTCAGCCCACAGTGTTGCATCCAATGCAATAGAATAAGAGCAAGCAGACTTTTCAGGATGTTGACCATGCTCATAGAAGTCAGGCAGCAGATCAAAGGATCCTTGGGTGTCCCCATACTCTGTTCTTAATTTCTCAAATGCCTTCTCTGGTCTGTTCATGGAGGGAGTAGCGTTAGAACCAAGTTTCTGGCCTTGCCACTCAGATTAATCAGATTGAGTAAAAACAAATGTGTGTGGGTAGCTCTATGGCCTCCAGTACATACTGCATATCACGTACCCATTAACAACAAGAATGTTGCTACTGCTCATAGTTTTGGTACTGTAATCAGGAATCAGCAAATCTGCCCCTGCAGTTGGAAATCTACATTTCAGGCCAATTTAAGGGCTGAATGCTGGAAGGCACCACAGGGGGTCTCTCTAGGTTGAATGAACATTCAGCATAAATCTTTGAATCATTAATCTAATATTTAAGGTTGTATGTAATGAATGTAAAAGTAATGTCTTATAATAAAGATATGTAAATGTGTTGTAGTGAAATAAAAAAATATATAACACTACCATATAACTTCTCTGTCTCTTTCTTTTTCCTTTTCCCCCCTTTTTTCTTGGAAATCACACACACCAAAATTTCCCTAATAACATACAACTAGTAGTTCAGTTCTTTTTTCCTGGCATATAAAAAAGTGCCCAATATAGGTACACACTATTTATTTTTCTTTGCCCTATGCCTTGAAGGATATAATACTAAAGCAGGAATCAAACTATCCAACATGATGGGCCTGTCTCTGAACAGAGCTCACCGGATGCCTAGAAGACTTGCAGTTCACCATGTAATTCACTCTCTGATGACAGTGTAAAACAGTGTCTGGGCAGCAATACTGCTCCCACAGTCTGGGTCACGGCACCAAAAATGTCCATCGGCTCCTGCAGCCTGTCTTCATTCTGCAGTACTCTGCGTTGTGTTTTACAGGTTTTGGGTATGGTATCATGCAGAGAGAAGGAAACATAGGACTCAGGATTTAGGATTTTGGCTGAGACAATTTAGCACTTCATTGCTTCACACAGGAACCTCACAGGAACTGCTAGCTTCTCCACCTTACAGGCTTGGCAAAGCCTGTAAAACTTTACCAGTGGTAGTTTTTCAGAAATTAAAGCCTACTAGTGAACTCAGCCATTAGGTGAGTGCACTTATTAATTTCTATTTTCAATTTAAATTAAGTGAAAGAGAGCCGGTAACAGCAGTCTGCATGCTCAGTTAACTTTTTAATCATTAAACTCAATTCAACTTACCTTGCCTCGCATGTGCAATGAGCGCTTTATCACATATCCTAGCTTTTTGTCTGGTTTGTTTACTTTCATCAAACAGGCT
Organism: Tandanus tandanus; assembly: GCA_039654325.1. Taxonomy (NCBI): domain Eukaryota; kingdom Metazoa; phylum Chordata; class Actinopteri; order Siluriformes; family Plotosidae; genus Tandanus; species Tandanus tandanus. The sequence goes on along the minus strand of JBCNYH010044175.1, from coordinate 2,530 downwards.
AATGATTATTGTGAAAGTCCATAATAAAAAAACCTTCTCAATGCAGCCTGAATGATAATAATTACATCCATCTAAATATTTTCATTGATATATGTGTATAAGATATGTAGTTTATTAAATAGGATACTTGTAAATATACAGAAGGTTCATATCCATTCTCTTAGCCTTCTATCTTTCCCTGTTTTAATCAGCGATTTTGTATGGATCAGAAACGTTTTCTCCAGCAATAACCAGTTTGTCATGATATCGTTCCAATGCTACCGCTCATGCCGTTTCTTGAGAAATTTTCATCTCAGGACGTCAAGGAAACCTTAAGTAAAATAAATGCTGGCAAACCATGACGTTTTTAACAAATAGCTAGTTACAAATTTCAATCCACTTTAAGGAGAACAGATGGAGAAGGATGATCTGATGTCTCGACCCTTGACCAAAGCAGCAGATAGAAGAAGAAGAAAAAGAAGATTAAGGATTAGTAATGTGAAGAATATGTGTGGTACATGTAAATAAAAACATTTATATTGTTATTTATCACATACTAGATATACACTGACAGTCATTAAAAACTTTGACGGCATAATTTTTTACATAATTTTTAGTCTGGTCCCCAAAACTGGATTTTTGTAATATGGATAATTTGTTTAGCGTGTTGGCTTTATAAAACAACAAACAAAAGTGTCAAGAATAAATTATGCACATCAAAAACAACAAAACAAAATGTCACCTGCCAAAATGAAAGTCACAACAGTCAGTATCGGGTATAGCCTCTGTTTGCGTTGATACAGCCAGTAATTAGCGCTGATACAGCATGCCGAAACTGGTCCCGCAAGTGCTACAACCAGATGCAGAGATCCTTTTCGGGAGTCATCACTCTCTCTCGCCCTGGACGTGGCCTGTCTTCAACTGACCCTGTCATGTTGTGGCGGTCAATCAGGTTTCTGATGGTGGGATGTGTACAGCCCATATGCCTTGCCACCTCACTGTAGCTCAGCCTGGAGACGTTGTTCACGTGATAGACGTGGCATTATGACGTGCACCGGACTAACAGTAGTGGATATTTTTGAGTCTTTATATAGGCTTTCCAAACCATTCCTCAAATTGTGCAGATACACATTGTGTTTTGCTCAATTTGGTCCACTTTTGTAAAGTGACCTACACATGTGCAATGAAGCGTGACAAAATGACAATTCATCATTTTCTCAAGTGCCCGAGTACTATCATCAATAAAGCCACAGGGTATACTCCCACCCCCCTGCAAGTACAGATATACAGAAATTTCTCTCTCAACGTTTTTAATGACTGTCAGTATATTTGCTGGAAAGATCAGTCTACACTAAAATGCCAGTTTTTTTGGTCCTATGACAGTGCAGCTTACTGGGAACAGTCCTAAAACTTACCGGTGAAATAATATATTGCGTTTGATGAGAGTGTTGTACCAGGTCACATCTGCACATTCACTGGCCATTCTGAATAACTGAATAAGGATTTAAAGCTTGTGAACCTTAGGGTCAACATGGGTATAACATTAAATAACGTTAAATTTACTCATTCAATCCTATCTGGGTCGCAGCAAGGCTGAAGCCTATCTCAGCCTACACTGGCCGAAGTTGGGATACATCCTGAAGAGCTCGCCAGATTGTCATAAGGCCAACACACACTCACACCTTGGGGCAATTTGGAACAGCTAATTAGCCTAACGTGCATGACTTTAGACTAAGACAAAACACAAAGATATGCTCTGGGTTTGAGTCTGGGACTCAAACCCAGGACCTTCTTGCTGTAAGGCAGACGTGCTGACCCCTATGCCACCATGCCACCCCACATTAAATTTATGTTGGACTTAATAGGGCTTAAACACATTTCAAGAAATTTCTTAGTACTGTATGATTTCTTAATTTCTATATTTATTATTAGTGAGTAAGTATAAGTTCCTTTTTTCCTTCACTCTGTGTTGAAGCATTAAAAGCTTCAATGTCATTTACATTTTCAGTGCTTGATGAATCGATGTAGAGCTATTTGTTTAAACTTTGATTTGTGAGTTCGCATCTCCTTAAGAAACCCCCTGTCAGTGTATTCCCTCCGGAATAATACCTCCATAAAATACAATATATATATTAATATTGAGGGGCAGCATGGTGGCGTAGTGGTTAGCATGTCCGCCCCACAGCAGAAGGTTCTGGGGCTCGAGTCCTGGGGTTACGTGTTTCTTGTTAGGGTTGACAGGGGGAAAAGGATCCACACGCAGACAGAAGAGATGTAGAGCACAATATTTAATAAATAGGCAGACTATTCAAAAATGGCAGGCAAACTCATGGTCAAAAAACAGGCAATGGTCAGAGATATCCAAGAAGTCAAAAAAAACAGAGGCATCGAAAAATCACAAAAGGTTAGCAAGAATGGTCAAGGAACAGGCGAGGTCAAAAACTACTAGACAGAAATATATACAAACACTGGCCAGGCACAGGAGAAAACTCTGGCACGATCTGGCAAAGCTTGTGGGGAAATGCAGGGCTTATATACACAGACAAGTGAG
>JBCNYH010044154.1:0-11842 GCA_039654325.1 Tandanus tandanus | reverse complement strand
ATTAGTAGTAGTAGTAGTATCATTATTATCATTATTATCATTATTATTAGTATTATTATTATCATTATCATCATCATCATTATTATTATTATTATTATTAGCATTATTATTATTAGTAGTAGTAGTAGTATCATTATTATCATTATTATCATTATTATTAGTATTATTATTATCATTATCATCATCATTATTATTATTATTATTATTATTATCATTATTATTTTGACTGACAGATTTATTTGTTTATTTTTTGATTGATTTATTTGATTGAATGATTTGTTTATTCATGTGTTTGTTTGTTTTTATTCATTCATTTGTTTGTTTATTCACTTATTCAGCCTTTCATTATTTTCATCATAAAAACTTCTCTACATACATAAAAAACCCATCACAGGATGCTTTAGTGATTCCAATTACCCTAATTGAAGAAGGCATCATACCTTAGATCCAGTGATGAGGAAAAATATTTCTGATGTGTGGAATAGTAATGGTTTTGTGGAAGGCAAGTTAAATAAATGAGGAATGAATAAATATGAGAAAATATGCTAAACAAAATCAGTACAATTGATCAGTACAAAATAAATAAATAAATAAATAAAAAGTGACGAGTGCTCATGCATTTTACTCAGGCATTTTAGGTGGATGCCAGACAATAATGCAAGCCATGGTGGTATTCTGAATTTGTTATGTAATTGATTATGGCAGGATTCACCATCAACCAAATAATAATAAATGCATTTTTGCAGTTCAATTGAAAAATGATTAAACGGATGATAGTAATAGGAGACAGATGACATATTATGAAACCGGAGCTGCCCTTCTTTCTTCCTTTTGCAGTAAACCTCCAGTAATTCATCAGCTCAGTGTTCAGAGTGTACTGTAGCTAGCTAGATAGATACATAATAATATGAACACTTGGCATATTTTAAATGTCCATCCCTCATTCAAAAACAAACAATTCATCTGTCTCTCTCTCTCTCTCTCTCTCTCTCTCTCTCTCTCTCTCTCTCTCTCTCTCTTTCTTTCTTTGAGCATGTGTGGAGGGTGGAGGTAAACTGTATTTTGTGTTAGCGAAGCTAGATTAAGAGCAATAGGGTCCTGGGTTTGAGTCACGGGCTCAGCGAGGACATTTCTTGTGGAGTTTGCATGTTCTGCCCACGTATGCTTAGGTTTTACAGTACAAAGACCTTCACACTAGGCTACCTGGCTATCCCGTATTGCCCCGAGGTGTGAACATGACTGTGGATGGTTGTTTGTGTGTGTTGGCCCTGCAAAGCACTGGTGAGCTGTTCAAGGTGTATCCTGCCTTTCGCTCAGAGTTGGTTGGGATTGGCTCCAGCTTTCCCATGACTGTAAACAGACAAAATAGTATGGAGGATGAATGAATGAATTTTGGAATTTATTAATGAAAGATAGAGTATCACAGAACAGCAAACATACAATAAACTATGAGGCTGTAATTTCATCCCACCCCTTCTATTATTGAAGCACGTATTATTTATTATTACATTGGGAACATGTTGAATATTATGTATACATATGATCCATCCATCCAATCAGTTATCTATACCACTGTCTGTGATTAAATACTATATCTTCTTCAGAAGCACCAACGTATTACATTTATTTTGCACTTGTTTTACCTCCTCACAAGAGATTAATGCTGTAAGTACTTTGTTCATGTCAGTCAGTCCGCTTGCATCTTGTCAGTTTGTTCCTGTCAGGTTCTCACTCTGTTGATACCATTTTGTCAGCCTGGGGGCGGCACAGTGGCATAGTGGTTAGCACGTCCACCTCACAGCAAGAATGTCCTCGGTTCAAGCCACGTGATTGTTCTGTGTGGAGTTTGTATGGTCCGTCTGTACTTGTGTGGGTTTCCTTCAAGCAATATGGTTTCTTCCCACAGTCCAAAGACATGCACATTCGACTTACTGGATATTCTCAGTTACTCCTAGGTGTGACTGTGTAAGTGGTTGTGTGTGTTGGCCCCGCAATGTTATGGCGAGCTGTTCAAGGTGCACCCCGCTTTTAACCAGCGTTGGCTGGGATGGGCTCCAGCCTCCCTGTGACTCTGAAAAAAGAATAAAATGGTTTCGAATATGGTATGAAATTAACTTTGTTAATTTGTTGGCCTATTTGTTTTGGGGTTTTTTTTCAGCCAAACCTTTTTTTTTATGTTATATTAATATTAGCTGTCGTTCTGTTTGTTAGCCATTTGGCTTCTGTTTGTTGGCTTTCTGCCTATGAATCTGCTTGCATAGAGAGCTTTTTAAGTTAAAGTGTAATGAAACGCAAGTCTTCCAAACTCTCCTGTTACGTTTGAATATATGTATATTTTCATAATCAGGTGGTTTTTACTTACTTTTTTAAATGTGCAATCTGCTAAAAAATTTGTAGTTTGCATTGGCCAGTTTGAAAAGACTGCTGTGTGTGCCTTATTGCGAGAATATGGTGTGAGTTTGTCAGATCATATAAGGCAATATAATGGCAAAAAATAACAGTATACAGATATTAAACTAACAAGTCAAATATTTACCAGTGAACCTGTGAATAAAATAAAACATGTTTACATACATGAGAGACACATCGGCCAGTTTATAGGAACAAATGATAAAACCCGCCATTGTTCATATGCAGATTACTTCTGGATTTACCATTGGATACACGTGAATCACGTGCAACTTTTTGCAGTACAATGCGCCCCCCCTTGTCTGCAGATTTTTATTTATTTATTTATTTATTTATTTACTTTTTCATAAAGAAGCTTGTAATAACAATGGGGCATTTTGATGTGCAAAGACCGATACGATGTATGCAAGCTTTTATGAAGTTTTGGCTTAATTTCTCTTTAAGTACCTTTGTAGTTAGTTACCTATTTAGTTTTATTTGCTTTACATCTTGTTTTATACCATGGCCCTTTCCAACCTGCAACTTCCATCCTTCTTCACCCGCACATCCGTACCTCTCTGACAGTCTATTTCAGGTACAAGTGTATTAATTTGATTTATTAAGTAAAGGCAGACAGCAGTACCTGCAGATCTGTAACCAAAAAAAAAAGCGCTATACAAATAAAACTGAATTGAATTGAAAATATGTGATAAATATGTCTCAGATGGTGACTGAGCTTCTCCCAGTGCTCCTCTCTCAACACAAGGATAACAGCTCTTCTGCCAGAGATGTGTAGTAAGTGGTTATCTGTTCACTCAATCTTTTTTTCCATGACTGTAAGCTGCCGTTTCGCAAGATTAAACAGAAGGGTCCGACAGCGATTTAAATCCTCTCATTCTGTATTACTGCACTAGCGAATCCTCAGTTCTGGTTGGTCAGACGCAATAATGTCCATAAGAGCAGCTGTTCTAGCATCAAGCCTTAGCACAGGTATATATATATTAATGTACTTGTGATTATAAGGTATTGTTTCTAGAGTAACAGTGTAGACAGGAACTTGTGCCATGTAAGAATGTGCATGTGAAAATTGGAATTGTAAATCACCAAGTGTATGCATAATTATATAGCAATTGTATCAACTCAAAGTAAAACAATTTTTGTTTATGTCACGATAAAAAAAAAAAAATAGAAATTTGCTCCGTGTTCTTCAGTTTCCTCCCACTATTCAAAAACATGAGGCTAATTGGCTGTTCCAAATTGCCCCGGGCGTGAGTGTCAATGGTTGTCTGGGTGTTTGCCTTGCAATCAACTGGTGAGCTGTTGAGGATGTACCCCACCTTTGCCCAGCGTCAGTTGAGATAGGCTCCAGCCTCCCTGTGACCCTCATAGGACTAAATCCTTGATCCTGATCCTTGATCTGAACTGACTAAGTAATCTGTCGATATAGGTGCTGCCAAATGCTCCCTATAAATATCTCTATTGATGGGTAGCTGGCTCCATTAAGGGCTGAACAGCTTCTGATCACATGTGCGCATGTTAGGATCAACTTCAGACTTGGAGGAACAAATAAATAAATCATCCCTGTGTTTCCTGACCACAGTCAGGAGTGAAAGCAAGAAAGGTAAACACTGGGATTTTTTCGTCACTGCCTTTCACTCGCTGATTTTTGTGCGTTCATTTGTAGAGCCGTTTCTTGTTAGATTATCCATTTAACAAGTTCAGGTTCTGTGCTAGCGTCAATGTTTTTTTTAATTTTATTTATTTATTTATTTTTCTCTTCGCTCAATGAAGGTTTTATGCCTACCTGAGTTAGACTGTGTGGTTTTTATTCTGTGCAATTCTGAGCAGTCATGTATGAGCCTCTGTTTTTTGGGATTCAGTTTTGTTATTAACAATACTTCTTTGTATTTTTTATTTTTTTACTGCTGTCTGTCATGCAAATCAGCAATACATAACAGCCAATTAGCATCAACTCAGCCACGTGGCAGCGTTACTGGGTTTCTGTGGTGGGCATGCGCAGACACCGGACAGGACACGGGACCACCATCCAAGTCGTATTCCCCTTGGTGCTTCGCTCAGGAGCTCCTCCTATATCCAAATATAATGAATCATTGAAATTTGAACCAATTATGGCTTGAACGGACTGAAATGTCATTCTTGTTGTCCACCCAGAGTTCAGGGAGGAGGTTCCAAATCTTTTGCAATATGGTTGAAAATGAAGGAACAAATGGATTTCATTTTTGGAGAATTTCATGAATAAACCATCATGACTTCTAAAACATCACTTCATTCTCACGCTAGTGATTTGGACCATGTCATATGCGTAGACTAGCCACGGTATTTCATACGAACCGGACCATGTTAGAAGATATGACAATAGACAACTCTTATATACTTTATAATTCCATCTCTCATTATTATATATGTGTTAGGGAAACCTGAGATCCACAGGCTCTGATGTCTCAAGTGCCTTTAATAAAATTTCACAGGTTTGCAAGCAGCTACAAATGTGCTAATATCAAATTTCACTGGTACGTATTTGGCTAAAGTGATTGCTGCTTATAAGTTTGGTCTCTTTACACTGAGGTGTGAGATTTCCTGCTGGCTAATGCTATTACTGTGGTATTAATGGAGTGGAGATGTGAGAAAAAGCAGTTCTCTTAAACCAACAGATGGATTCTCTTTCATTGTGTGCCACGGTTTCATTGTGTGTGAACGATTTTGAAGGATGGATGTGTACGGGTTGAAGGCCTTTGGGGTGACGATGGAGACTCATTGAAGAATACTCTTCATATATAGTGTTTAATCTTGTGAATGGACCATTTTCCCATTTCCATTAAGATAAGTCATTGTTTATTCCAACCTAATGCCTAATCCTTCTGACGAAAACTTTAAATGCAGCGTCATACAGCACCAGACAGAAGCACATAAACATAATGTATGTTTTTTTTTCCCACCTCCTACCTTGCAGATTTTATTGTGTAATAGTTTTAATTTGAATTGAGATTATATATTTTTTTATTTATTTATTTATTTATTTTTATTATTTATTTAATGTTGTTACAGCAAGTAAGTTCAGAGTTTGAATCTCGGCCAGGGACCTTTCTGTGTGAAGTTCGCCTGTTCCCCTAATGCCTGCATGGGTTTCCTCAGGGTGCTCCAGTTTCATCCCATAGTCCGAAGACATTCACATTAGTTAAACCGATTACATTAAATTGGTGAGAGTTCTGAATGGCCCTGTATTGGAATGAGAACGTGAATTAGCCTCGTAATAACCTGTTCCCTGCTTAGTCAGATCCAAAGTCAGCTCGGATTGGCTCCAGCTTCCCTGTGACCCTGACAAACAATAAATGGATAAATGCATTTTTCGCCACTAATATAGCCACAGTAGTACATTTTCAATTAAATGAAAATATTTACAGTTTATTTTTCTTTCTTCGTATTACGGAATATCAAAAGCTAAAATCTTTCATTGTGATAAACACCCAAAGCCTTTTGTAAACGCACCTTTGGCAGCAGTTTAATCTTCCAGTAGTTCGCATTTGCATGTTTCTCATATTCTTCCCGGCAGATTCTCTGCTCAATCAGTTTGGATGGGAGGCATCTGTGACTTGCCATCTTCAGGTCTTTCTACATACGTATGTTCCATGAAGTTCAAATGTGGGTTTTGGCTGGGCATTCAGATATTTGTTTTGAAGCCACTTCAGCATTGTCCTGGCTGTATGCTTCAAGTTGGTCTTGTGCTGGAACGTGAACTTATACTCTAGTCTGAGTTTCTGTGCACTAAAAAAGGTTTTCTTTAAGGATCTGTCTATATTTGGCTGCATTAATTGTGTTCTTGTTGTTTAGAAGCACCCACATAGCAAGATGCCAACGCCATCATTCTTCACTTTTGGGATTGTAGGTGTTAAATAGGTTTTAAAAAAGAACCTACTTTTCAGTACTTTTCTTTTTTTTTTTTACTTTTTTTAAGTGGCTTCTATTATGTTACAAAAATCGTAAAGGACTAATAGCTCCTGAATGGAGCCTTACAGGTATGGAAGATGAATTGAATCATTGTCTCGTGTCTATGCTACCACAGGAAACCCAATAAGGCTGCCACATCAGCAAAAAAACCCCAAAAAAACAAAACAAAAAAAACCCCCGATTTATTATTAATAACAAATCTAAAACCCCCAAATCATAGGCTAGGCTCATACACCACCGCTCAGACTTGCACACATTAAAAAAACACAATCTAACTCATCTAGGTAAACAAACTTTTGTAGCGCAAAACACCAAACATTAACGGGAGCACGGAACATGAACTCGGTCATCAGATAATTAAAAAAGTAGCAAGAAAGGCGATACAAACGAAGGCAGAATCAGCTAATGAAAGGCGGTGAAAAGAAAACTTAGTGTTTATCTTTCTGTCATTCGCTTCAGACCACAGTCAGGAAACACAGAGGAGATGCATTTATTTATTGATTTTATCCAGGGCTGAAGTGGATTCAGCCCTCAAAGGATCTGCGCCACTCTTATAACAATAGCCTCGGACACCTATTAATAGAAACATCTATCAGCAGTGGCTAAGTCTATATATTACTTTAATTGTGAAATGGTGGGGCAGTGGTGGGTTGGGGGTTCAAGGCCAACTATCACCGAGCAGCCACTGTTGAAACACCCCCCCCCACCACCCCCACCCCAATACAGCTAAGTGGATTATCAAAGGCCAGCCATGTCTCTCACTGTCTGTGGTGAGAAGCATGTAAAAGAACCATTGCTGTTGTTCACAAAGACAGCCATTGAGTTGCAATTGAGTTCTGCCCTGCGATGGCCTGGCAAGCTGTCCAGGGTGTACTCTGCCCTTGCCCAGAGTCAGCTGAGATGGGCGCCAGCCTCCCCGCGACCCTAATTAGGATAAAGCGGTTCAGAAAATGAATGAATGAATGATGAGTTTAAGATGGTTCTCCCAGATTACATCTAAGGATGTGTTAAAGTGGCCTTTGTGTTCTTGCTGGCCAAGAACCTCTTACTCATTTACTAAGTTGATCCAAAAGGCCAACTCTTGGAATAACTTAATGGTTCCACTTTATTATCCTCAAAACATTTAAAGCTTTAGAATTGAGGCCTGTATCTCAGCAACAAGTTTGATCCCAGGGCTTAATAGAAAATGCTTTGTTTGTCAAGCATGTGAATTATGGGCTCACACACACACACACACACACACACACACACACACACACACACACACACACAGGTGTATCCCTTTTTGCAATAATTATTTCAAATTGCCCAAGGTAGACTACAGCCAAGCTCGAGAGATATCTCACGATAATCAAAGCAAACAAGATGCTCCTGAGCTCAGTTTGGTGGGCCGAAATATTCGTGTGAGGATCAGTGGCACAAAAGTGCATTTAATCTGTCATGATAGTTCAATCTAACAATGCCACAGGCTTGTTCAGAGTCATGAGTAGACTGTGACCTATTTGTCAGATTGACAGGAGTACAAGAAAGATTTTTGACGGTGAGGAAAATTATCAGCCAAAGGTCTCGACTTGTAAAACTTTGCTTGACTGCTCATCTCATATAATCATGGTGACTAATATAACATATAATGTTGACAGCATTGGTCCACTGTTAATTGATTGTCTGATATGGATACTGTATACACTGCTTAATCCTAATATCAGGGTTGTGGGGAGGCTGGAGTCCCTCACTCTCACATTCACACTCACACTCACACCTAGGGGCAATTTAGAACAGCCAATTAGTCTAATGTGCATGTCTTTGGACAATTGAAGGAAACCAGAGTGCCCAGAGGAAACCCATGCAAGCCTGGGGAAAACAGGCAGGCTCCAAATAAAGATGCCTGAGCCTGGGACTCGAACCCAGCACCTTCTTGCTGTGAGTCAAATGTGCTAACCACTACACGACCGTGCTGCCCTCTTGCTGTTGGGCGGATCTGCTAACCATTATGCCACTGTGCCACCCTCTTGCTATGAGGCCTGACTTTGCCTTCCAAACAGTGCACCATGCACAGCACCTGATATTCCCAGGCAGTCTCCCACCCAAGGCTGCACTCACACAGGGTGGTGTGGAGGAAGATAATTATGTCTAGTTAGTAAACATTGGGGTGTTAGAATGTGTTCAGGGTGTTAGCACGTCGGCTTCACAGCAAGAAGGGTTAGGGTTAGGCTTGGGTTGGGCTTGGGTGTTTCTGTGTGGAGTTTGCATGTTCTCTCTGTGCTTGTGTGGGTTTCCTTTGGGTACTCCAGTTTCCTCCAACAGTCAAAATACATGCATTGGGCTAACTAGCTGTAACAAACTGCCCCTAGGTGTGTGTGTGGTGGGCTGCGCAGGGTGTATCCTGCCTTTGCCCAGAGACGGCTGAGATAGGCTCCAGCCTCCCTAGTAGGATTAAGTGGTTTGGCAAATGGATGGATGGATGAAATGCGTTAAAATAAGCTTTTAGTTACAGTGAATGGGAGAACACAGAAAATGCACACTTTTTTTGTTGTTGTTTGTTTTGTTTTTTTCCCTCCCCTGAATAGTCAAGCTCATGATGGTCCTCATAGTAGGCTTAATGATGGGATTGAACATTTAAATGTCTGAGAATAACACTCCTGCAAAGTGAAGAACCTATTATGAACCCTTGATGCATCTCACATAAGTGTAGGTTAGCATGCCATGCGTGAATCCTTCCTTCCAATATCTAGACCACTTATCCATCAGGGTTGCGGGGGAAGCTGATCAATCCCTTAGGGTTAGAGGTGGGGTACATCCTGAAGAGTCTACTGCAGCTGCAGAACAAATCACACTCAAATTTACACTTATTGGCAATTTAGAGTAGCCGGCTGACTTAATCGGCATGTTTTTGATCTGTGGAAATCAAAACAGAGTACCGGAAATAATAATAATAATAATAATAATATTAATAATAATAATAATAATAGTAGTAATAATAATAATAATAATTATATTATTATTATTATTAATAATAATAATAATAATAATAGTAATAATAATTATTATATTATTTAATATAATTTGTGTATTATTATTATTATTATTATTATTATTTAATTTTTACATTTTTATATGTGTTTCATTTGCTTCATGCTTTTACTTGATTCTTTTGTTGTTGTTGTTGTTGTCATCATTATTGTTTTTTTTCTTTAGTCATTGGTTTAATTGTTGAATTATTTTGTCATTGTTTGTTTCTTTTCATAAATAATGTTTTTTGTCTGCTGTTGTAATTATTATTTATTTATAAATATCCACATGTCATTATTTTCACTTAAACCATTGAACTACATTTACTCACAAAATCATAACTGCATTATTATAAAAGTCAGTTTCAACCTTATATGCTTTGTCAGAGGAAAATTCAGTAAATAACAATAACGAAAAATGTCATGCAAATAATAAACACATACAGTTTTGTATCCCACTATAGTCATTCATTTTCTAAACTTTTTTTGATCCTAATTAGGGTCCTGGGGAGGCTGGCGCCCATCTCAGCCGACTCTGGGCGAAGGCGGTGTACACCCTGAACAGCTTGCCAGGCCATCGCAGGGTTAACACATATTCACACTCACACTTAGACCTAATGGTGATTTGGAACCACAGCCTACTGTGCATGTCTTTGGGTTTTGGGAGGAAACCGGAGTACCCGGAGGAAGCCCATGCATGTAAGGAGAGAACATGCAAACTCCACACAGAAACGCCCCGAGCCCAGGAATCGAACCTGGGACCTTCTTGCTGTGAGGCGGACGTGCTAACCACTGCGCCACCGTGCTGCCTGTATTCCATTTTTGTTGGTAAAATAATTCTGAACTGATGGAAACCGTGGAGGAACTTATAGTAATTAGATTATTATACGGTTTCCAGTGTTTGTTGGCTGCGAAAAGTTAGAGAACTCCACTAATAATAGACACTGAGTAGAAATTCACTGTGCGCTGCGGCGGGTTAAAAGGGCAGAGCCGCTTTGTATATGCTTTGTAACTGAAAATGAAGCAGGGGGTTGGTGTAATTATGTTCTTCTCATAATTTTTTCTGACCTTTTGCTGCTCCATTAGCGTCGTGCAAACTGTCTGTTTCCTAGTTTGTTTATTTATTTATTTATTTGGTATAATTTGTAATTGTATTTATTTGCTCATTTATTTATTCATTTATAGTTTGTATTCGGGTCAATCAGACCAATTATTTCATATTAAATATATTCACCCAGCAAGTTTTACTGGATGCAGTGCACACTGTAGAACAAAAATTAGCTTATTAAATAACAGTAAGTTGTAAACCTTGCCTTTATAAAAATAAATACATCACTGCTTTCTTAGTTAGCATCATCTGATGACCTTTTCTCTTGCACGGATTCTGAAGTAAAATTCCTTCCTCAATCATCTCAATATCAAATTCATAAAAAAAAAGAGGTTGCCAGAGAACCACAACATGAAAAATAATTGATTCTTGTCAATCCCGTTTCTATAGAGCAGTTTATAAATAGAGCAGCATGTCATATAATCCATATTTCACATGCTTTGAATGAATTAAATGAATTTTGCAGCACTAAGGAGTAAAAATAGCTGATCGAACTTGGAGTATATGATAAGCTAGAGCCCAGGATCTTCATTAAATACTTTCAAAGTCCCATTTAAAAGTATGCATGGCTTCATTTGGTGATTATTTCACAATACACACTTATTGTGTTTCGGGGGTCGTCATATGCGGGGGTTCATACGTCATACGGGGGTCGTCATATGCTGGACGAAGGCGGGGTACACCCTGAACAGCCCGCCCGACCTTTGAATTCCCAACACTCATACAGCCATTTACACTCACAGTCACACCTAGGGGTGATTTGGAACAGACAATTAACTTACTTTACATGTTTTTGGATTGTGGGAGGAAACCGGAGTACCCGGAGGAAACCCATGCAAGCACAGGGAGAACAGGTAACCCCCAAACATAAACGCCCCGAGCCCGGGAACTGACCCAGGACCTTCTTGATGTGAGGCGGACGTGCTAACCACTGTGTCACCGTGCCGCCCCGTTTAATTTGTTAAAAATGACATCATTTACAGATATTTTACATTTGAGAATTTCCTGTGCAGACTTGAATGATGTTAAAATTCCTGGATATTGTTAAAGGGTACTATATATCGAACTAAAATCTTACCTCCAGAACAGGATCCAGAGTGAGTGCTCTTTCTTTATTTTAATCTTTTAATTTTTCCTCCCTCAATTCTTTCTAACATAAATTATCATTATTTCATCGTGTCATTATTTTTTCCTAATTGAGTTCTCGTTTAAGTCTCATACAGTAGAGTGCAGTGAAGATTATACACCACCACGTTTGTCTAAAAGGGCTCCTAATAAAAACATTTCTATAATTATTTGGTGAAAATGTATTGAACGATGCTATTGTAGGCAACGAGAACCAAAAAAATAATTCCGACAAGTATATTGAGGT
>JBCNYH010043861.1:0-11851 GCA_039654325.1 Tandanus tandanus | reverse complement strand
ACTGGGAATGCGTCCATCACTTCAGCCTTGTTGGAGGCTATCTTGTGGAGCCGAAGGTTTGAGGCTGCCAGCATCTTCTGTGTCTTTTTGAGCAGATGAACTGCCTGTTGTACAGTGGAGACAGACTTGAGACCGTCGTCCACATAGAAATCACATTCAATGAAGTGTCGGACATCGATGCCATACTGCTCTTCTCCCTGTTCAGCTACTCTCCTTAATCCGTAGGTGGCCACTGCAGGCGAGGGGCTATTCCCAAAAACATGCACCCTCATTCTGTAGTCTACCATATCTTTACTCATGTCATTGTCTTGGTGCCAGACAAAGCGCAGATAATCCCTACAGTCCTCTTGCACTAGGAAGCAATAAAACATCTTCTGGATGTCCGCTGTGATTGCAACTGCTTCCCTCCTGAATCTCAAGAAAACACCCAGCAGACTGTTGTGCATGTTTGGTCCAGAGAGCAGCACGTCATTGAGGGATATACCTTCAAACTGTGCGCTGGAGTCAAAAACGACCCATATCTGTGCGGGCTTTTGTGGGTGATAGACCAAAAAAGGGCAGATACCAGTACTCCTTGCCCTCCTCGGTTGGTGGAGCAAGCTCTGTGTGCTGGCTATCTAGCATTGCCTGCATGAAGCTCTTGAAGTGGGACTTCATCTCTGGGTTTTTATCAAGGGTGCGGTGCAAGGACTTAAGGCGGCTCAGGGCATACTGGCGGTTGTCGGGGAGCCTTCTCCGTGGCTGGCGGAATGGTAGTGGGGCCACCCAACTGTTTGTCTCATCTTGACTAAATTCATTCTCCATTGTCTTGAGAAATAAAATATCCTCCATTGATGGCCCAAGCTTGTTGCCATTTTTGGTTTGATGGAAGACTGAACTTCCCAGGTCTCCAATGTTTGTGCTGAAGAGGTTTTCCCTTGGGGTGTGAGGGAAAATATGTAGTTGATTGGGGAGGACAGGTTTCTCTTTGACAGTTAGATGGCTCTCACATGGAGGGAAGTGACTTGGCCTGCCATTCTCAAGAATGTATGTTTTCATTACAGTGACCTCTGAGGGCTTGTGGGTGCTTCCCAAGCACACATCACCTATAATAACCCATCCTAAATCCAATTTCCGTTCGTATGCTGCCTCATGGGGACCACTGATCTGTCTGCGTACCTTATGGACTCTTAATATGTCCCTTCCCAGTAACAGCAGGATCTGTGAGGATGGATCCAGAGGGGGAATTTCCTGAGCTATACTTCTGAGGTGGCGGTGGCCATGCTATTGTTGGGAATCATGTTGCACTCCAACAGCATAGGCAAGGGAAGACTGGTGGCACCATCTACAGATTCTGTGACATATCCTGTGGCTCGGCGGCCAGCTGTTTCGCCCACCCCGGAGCAAGTTCTGAGTGTGTATGGTAATGTGGGCCCATTTATTTCGAACATATCAAAAATCGAGCTAATGACTTCTTACTTTGGTCGTCCAGCATGACATACATTTTCTTGCCTTTGTTGCGGTTGCAAGCTGGATAGACTGTGACGAGGCATATTTTGGAGCAAGACTTGCCATGAAAGCCTTCTCCACACACTTTAGTAAAGTTAGAGATGACAGCAGACTCTAGCGGTTCTTCTCCCTCCCCGCCATGCTCTACAGGGAGAGGAGAGGGCTTGGAGGCCCATGGAGCTGTGCCTGGATGCAGAGCAGTCAGATGCCTATCACTGCTACAATCTCAGACAGCAAGTCAGACAACACTCTAAGCTTGTGGTGTTCTTTGAGCGTTACTTTAGGGAATTTTTCCAGTTTTGTGAAAAGAGCACCCTCTATGGCTTCAGGCGAACCATTCATCTCCTCTAGCCTCTCCCATATCAGACACAAACCTGCTGAAGGATGCCTCACATTTACTGATTTGATGCGGCGTGCATGTTCCGTGGACTCTGTGCCAAGCCATTTTATCAATAAATCCATTTCTTCTACTGCTTCTATGCTCTCGATTGTGTTGTTAAATTACATCTTCCAGGACAAGTAATTCTCTGGCTTGTCATCAAACCTGGTGAGTCCTGATGAAACTAGCTGGCTCCTTGTGAGATATTTAGCCAAGCCTGATGTGGCTGAGTCACTAGAATGGCGGCGAGCTCTGGCTGTATGTGTTTTGGGAACAATACAAGAGGGTGTGTGAACAGGGAGGTCTCTAGCATAATGTTGCTGGCTGTCCAGGAGTGGAGGTAGTCTGTGCAAACCTTTTGCTGTCATGCACATTGTTAGCTACAGAGTGGCTATTTGGCTGATGAGGGATTAGGGTTGACAGTTTATCTTCCCGTTCTACACATACTGATGCGTAGGAGCTGACATTTTGTGTGATTTTCTCATGGTTTGAACTGTGTCCTTTGAGTGAGGGCTCACTGCCACTGAGATGACTATGCTTGATCACGTACTCCTCAGTCCATTGTTGTACACTTTGCAGGGGTTGTAACAGCAGCCTGTGTTCATCTACAGCCTCCAATTCTGCAGCAGCCGCCTCCATGACTGCAGCTTCAGCCATAGCTGCCTCTGCCTCTCTCTCTCTTTCCAGGACATCCAGTGTTGCCTCTAGATGGGCCTTTTCGGTCTTTAACAAAATCTAGGCAAAAAAAAAAAGGCAGCCCTTGCCTGTGCAGCTTCGGCTTTAGCACGCGCTGCAGCAGCAGCCAAAGTGACGCTTGATGTTGTGGTGCATTTACTTGATACTGTTGCTCGTTCTATTACGTCTTCTCTATCCATCTTTATTGCAGGTGTGCTGTACCTCAGTCCTTGTTTATGATGCTGCAGTCATCATATTGGCCACGGTGCCGTTCATGACAATGCAGTCTGATCATCAGCAGCTCCTTGCAAGTGTCCCTTTTCACTGTACTGGCCTCACAGAATGCCTTATCCTATTATCCAGCAAGATAAACACGTCCACACAAAGAGTGTCGTACTCGTGAAATTGAGAGCTCTATTGTGCTTTAGTGTGAAACTGAATATAAAACATACATAACAATAAAGGTAAGTTATTTAGAATATTACAAATGCATTAAACTGATGCAACATGTGGCTATACTATAAAGTCACTACTCAGGCATGCAGTGGAGTTAGCAGCTAGGATACAAGGTAAGTATTAACTTCAAACAAATAATTATATAAAGACTAAACAAACACAATGTTAATTAACATTATACTTCTCACACCTTAAATAACCCAACATTCATATACTTTACTTACAGGGAATGCTTTCAAAGGGCTAACAAGGAGGAGCACACAGCTGAAAACTCAAGCTGCTTCGTTTGTGCTTTTCTTACTTCCTGTCTGTTCCGCATTAAACTTTAGGTAGTCCTGAATCCTTCCCTGTTCTGTGGTGATTCCCATCTTCCTGCATGCACCAACGAAATTTGTGCCACAATCTGAGCACAGCTGCTTAACTGGGCCACGCAAAGCAACAAAGCGCCTAAAGGCATTGATGAAGCTGGAAGAACTCATTTCCTCGACAACTTCAATGTG
The DNA here is from genome assembly GCA_039654325.1 of Tandanus tandanus. Lineage (NCBI taxonomy): Eukaryota > Metazoa > Chordata > Actinopteri > Siluriformes > Plotosidae > Tandanus > Tandanus tandanus. Next base: position 8,353 of record JBCNYH010043861.1, on the reverse strand, counting down.
GACAGCCCTTGTGCATAAACAGGTGAATAGTATTACCCATTGCTTCCTGTTAGCTTGTTCCCCACGCGTTCGTCTGGTGGACACCTCCCATGGCCAAAATATGTCCAAGCCCACATATGAGAAAGGGGGATCTATTTGGAGTCGATCTGCAGGTAAATCACACATTTGCTGCTCTTCGATCTTTCCTCTGAGTTTCCTGCAAATCACACAACTATTGAGGACTTTGCTGATACACCTTTTGGCTCCAACTAACCACACGCCACTGTCTCTGACTGCGCCCTCTGTAAAGTGTCTCCCTTGATGTTGGATCCTCTCATGGTGGTGACATATAAGCAGTGTTGAGACATGGTTGTTGCCAGGTAGGATGATGGGATGTGCCTCTTTCAACTCAAGGCCTGACTGATTAATGCGGCCACCTATTCTGAGCAAGCCATTGTTATCTATTGATGGGTTCAGCTTTACGGGAGGACTGCTATGTGGCAGATCCCATTTTGCAGTGATACAGCAGAATTCCTCTGCGTAGACTTCCTGTTGCACATTTCTGATGATCACATTCTCTGCTTCTTCAAGCATGTTGCAGCAGACAGCCTTCTTACAAATGTGCCACCTCTTACAGTCTTCATTTTCTCTAGGATGAGCAAAACAGTGAGCAATATGCTGGAGGTTGGCCACAACATTTGTCAGTGATTTCCATGTGGAGAATCTCTCCCATCTCTTCGCTCTGAGGAACTTCTCTGTAATGTGTGTGGACAGAGTTTTCACCTCGGGACGGATCTCTGCATCACTTTCTGGTTCAAGCAACTTGAATGTTTCGTGTTCTGATGGCAACACTGGTGAATGGTGAAGGAATGAAGGTCCTGCTATGGAGTTTTGAGGCTGGAACAGATCGTGAGCCATGGTCGGCAGGATTCTCATCTGTTGGAACATAGTGCCATTGCGCAGGTGTAGTAGACTGTCTGATGTGCTGAACTCTGTTATTTACATAAACATAAAAGTGTCTTGACTGGTTGTGTATGTAACCAAGAATCACCTTGCTGTCTGTGTAGAAGTTGACTGAGTCAAGTGTGAGGTCAATCTCTTCACTTATTATCTCTGCTATCTCAACAGCCATGACCACTGCACACAGTTCAAGCCTGGGGGTGGTGAGTTCAGGCTGAGGCGCAAGTCATTCTTTTCCAAGAACAAACCCAAGTTCTGTGTTCCCCTCGGTGCTGGTGACTTTCAGGTAAGCGACAGCAGATATAGATTTCACAGATGCATCTGAGAGAAAACACAGCTCTCTGCTCTGGATCTTAGAGGAGGGAATGAGAGCATAGGTACCAGGCACATGGATGCTGCTAAGATGTTGCAGTGAAGTCCGCCAGTCCATCCATTTTTCGCGCATTTCCTCAAGGAGGCTAGAGTCCCAGTCAGAAGCATGAGCTGATAGCTCTCTGAGCAGGAGCCGTCCTTGTATGGTTACTGGCACCAGGAACCCAAGTGGGTCAAAAAGGCTGTTTACTATGGAGAGCACACCCCTGTGTGTATAAGGCCTCTCCATCTCAGGGACATTGAATGTAAAGCAGTCTGACATAATACTCTATCTCATTCCAAGACTTCACTGGTCTGGTAGGTCATCCATGAACAGGTCAAGATCCTGGAGATCCTTGGCCCTGTCCTCGACTGGGAATGCATCCATCACTTCAGCCTTGTTGGAGGCTATCTTGTGGAGCCGAAGGTTTGAGGCTGCCAGCATCTTCTGTGTCCTTTTGAGCAGATAGACTGCCTGTTGTACAGTGGAGACAGACTTGAGAGCGTCGTCCACATGGAAATCACGTTCAACGAAGTGTCAGACATCGATGCCATACTTCTCTTCTCCCTGCTCAGCTACTCTCCTTAATCCGTAGGTGGCCACTGCAGGCGAGGGGCTATTCCCAAAAACATGCACCCTCATTCTGTAGTCTACCATGTCTTTACTCATGTCATTGTCTTGGTGCCAGACAAAGCGCAGAACATCCCTACAGTCCTCTCGCACTAGGAAGCAATAAAACATATTCTGGATGTCCGTTGTGATTGCAACTGCTTCCCTCCTGAATCTCAGGAGAACACCCAGCAGACTGTTGTGCATGTTTGGTCCAGAGAGCAGCATGTCATTGAGGGATATACCTTCTGTGATAAACTGTGCGCTGGAGTCAAAAACGACCCGTATCTGTGAGGGCTTTTGTGGGTGATAGACTCCAAAAAAGGGCAGATACCAGTACTCCTTGCCCTCCTTGGTTGGTGGAGCAAGCTCTGCGTGCTGGCTATCTAGCATTGCCTGCATGAAGCTCTTGAAGTGGGACTTCATCTCTGGGTTTTTATCAAGGGTGTGGTGCAAGGACTTAAGGCGGCTCAGGGCATACTGGCGGTTGTTGGGGAGCCTTCTCCATGGCTGGCAGAATGGTAGAGGGGCCACTCAACTGTGTGTCTCATCTTAGCTGAATTCATTCTCTATTGTCTTGAGAAATAAAATATCGTCCATTGATGACCCAAGCTTGTTGTCATTTTTGGTTTGATGGAAGACTGAACTTCCCAGGTCTCCAATGTTTGTGCTGAGGAGGTTTTCCCTTAAGGTGTGAGAGAAAAGATGTAGTTGATTGGGGAGGACAGGTTTCTCTTTGACAGTTAGATGGTTCTCACATGGAGGGAAGTGACTTGTCCTGCCATTCTCAAGAATGTATGTTTTCATTACAGTAACCTCTGAGGGCTTGTGGGTGCTTCCCAAGCACACATTACCTATAATAACCCATCCTAAATCCAATTTCTGGGCGTATGCTGCCTCATGGTTACCACTGATCTGTCTGCGTACCTTATGGACTCTTAATATGTCCCTTCCCAGTAACAACAGGATCTGTGCGGATGGATCCAGAGGGGGAATTTCCTGTGCTATATTTCTGAGGTGGCAGTGGCCATGCGTGGCAACTGGGTTGGGAATTTCATCCCTATTGTTGGAAATCATGTTGCACTCCATGAGCATATTTAAGGGAAGACTGGTGGCACCATCTACAGATTCTATGACATATCCTGTGGCTCGGTGGCCAGCTGTTTCGCCCACCCCGGAGCAAGTTCTGAGTGTGTATGGTGGTTATGGTGTGTATGTGGGCCCATTTATGTTGAACATATCAAAAAACTCAGTGCGAGCTAATGACTTTTATTACTTTGGTCGTCCAGCATGACATACATTTTCTTGCCTTTGTTGCGGTTGCCAGCTGGATAGACTGTGACGAGGCATATTTTGGAGCAAGACTTGCCATAAATGCCTTCTCCACACACTTCAGTACAGTTAGAGAAGACAGCAGACTCTAGTGCTTCTTCTCCCTCCCCGCCATGCTCTGCAGGGAGAGGAGAGGGTTTGGAGGCCCATGGAGCTGGGCCTGGATGCAGAGCAGTCAGATGCCTATCACTGCTACACTCAAAACATTTGGCTATTGACTCAGTGTCGAGCTACATGTTTATCTGATGCACAGCATTTAAAGCAGATATTGTGCTCCTTTAATATTTTTTTTCATTCATCAATAGTCTTTTCCCTAAAGCCTCCGCACCTCCTCAAAGGATGTGGTTTGTGATGTACAATTTCTGTTTCTGTTTAAGCTTTTATAGATGAAATCGTGCCTGTTTCACCAGTTTCTCCCTCCCATGAAGATGTCTATAGTCGTCTGGAGACGGTATGGCTGTCAATTTAAATCCTATTCACACACGTGTATTCAGTGGTTGGAGTGGGTCATGTTCACAGACAACATTTTTATCCACATGCTCTTAGGTAGATACTTCGTAGACGGATACGCCAAAATTAACGGTGTAAAATATGTCTGGGAGTACTTAGGATGTTTTAATCACGGGTGCCCTAAGTGCTGTCCTCGCCAGTGTTCACAGGGCATGTGTCTCAGGTGTGTGTTGGAAATGATGTAGACAGGTTTTTTTAAACGATTTCTTGAGTAATAATTCTAACTCGTCGCATGCGAAAACACCGAAGAATGCATCACCCGCCAGATAACGCATCAGATTTTCTATCTAGTGATTGTTCATTTTTTTCTTTTTTAGTAATAGTCCACCAACACCTGAAGTTTAAAGTTGATTTCCAGAATGGAGTCATAACAGGCGTTGACAATAAGAGTGGCCGTATGCAGTAGCGGTCTTATGAATCTCATCTCGAGCCGCAGATTCCCGTTTGGAACAGGAGATAGAACCTGGCTGTCGTCGACAAACTATACCCTCGCTCAAAATCGTCATGTTCCCTTAAAATAGATTCTCCTGATTGCATATTCAGGAATTTTCAGGGATGGAAAATGTTTTAACATTAACGCGTGATACAGGGCACATTGCGTTGTCTTTCATTAGCGCCGCTGCATGTCCCACACACACGGTTGAAGATGTCACCACCTTCTTCATAAACAGCAAAGCCCCCAATATTTTAAATAATTGTTTTTAATAATTGTAATTTGATGCCTGTGGGGCTATTAGACAGAACGCATCCGTAGCCCTGGTTAACTTAATTCTTAAAGCCACCAAGTTCAACAACAATCTCTCACAGAAGAATATATCACTGGGAATCGGGCCCAACTCAACCCTTTGTTCGGTCCGTTCTCGCAACCAACCCTTTGTTCGGTCCGTTATTAATCACTGTCAAATCCATACTCCCTGGCGGTAAATTGTGATTTTAGCATGTGATCGGAAAAGTTTAACAGAGTTTCTATCATGGCTCTGTACGGGTGCGTGGAGCAGGCTTGAGAAACAAGCCTGTCCCCCAAAATTACATCACACTGGTTAAAAATGGTATTCACCGTGTAATTAAGAATTCCTATGGCTGCGTCACGAGCCAGATCTGTTCCATTGGTGTTAACGATTTTTAATCAAAGATGTATAAGAGTATCGCTTAGGTTGTATCACCCGGTTTGGGTGATACAACAGAATAATTTCGAAAAAATAGAGCCGTCACCGGCTTGGTTTTTGTAATAGCTTACGAAGCGCCGAGGATCTAATCTCGTCATGGGCTGTGCCACGTTCTCGCGGGTCTGAAATGCAATTTCACAACGACTTTACCATAGGAAAAGTTCACCGGGAGGTTCTGGTTGGTTTTAAGCTCGATCTCAATGCTCTCAATATGCTTTTTCGTGACAGGTAGATAATCGGGCATAGGATTATTCCGCATAAGCCTGGATCGCATGTAGAAGCGGACATCTCCTACCAACTGGTGCATGACCACATCAGTATAGCAATAAATATGATAGAACCCCGCGTTTATATCGATGGGGGAAGGGCCTAGCTTCGTATCGACGGGATAAGGACCTAGCTTCATTTCATAAGCCATGTTTTGTAAGCCATTCTCCGGGGTCCACGCCTAGCATGTAGGCAGTATGGAGTCGAATATGACCTGGTAGTCACCTCTACCTTGAAATTCAACTCTTTTCTGAAGCTGGTTTATGGCGGCTTGAATGTCCAACCCGAGCTCTCTAAAATGAAATCCCAGCTCTTTAACAAGTTGCGGGATGCTGCCATAATGCCCAGCTGTAAATTCCCATCTAAAGGCAGGACCTACCTCGTCGCCGGCTCTATCTCGCCATTCGAAATATGCTGATTCTCTGTGAATGTTATAGCACGTGCGAGGGAATGAAATTTCTATTAATGCCACCTCCCATGGGCCTTTTAAGTTTATAGGCCAGGCTTAATTGTCGCGGAAGCAAGAATTAGTATTATTTTTACATTGTTGCATGCATTTGATGGTGGAGTCACATAAAACCCTTCGCCCAACAGATACTCCATGCTTGAATAAAGAGGGCAGGAGAAAATGACAAGGTTTATATTTGTTGAAGTTCGCTAGCCAGAACCCATGAGTTAAATTTGGACGGCCATTTTTTCCATTTTACGAGAATATATTCCATTTATTTTTTCTACGTTGTGCCAGAATTTCTTCAGTGTGATGTATCCTGTCAGTCCCGAGCTTTTCCTTCTGTAATTCCGGTTTGTAGAATGAACCCTGGATAATCTCCCCGTCATAATCTCTCAGTTTGTATACAGGCGATAAGCGAGGAATTAATTCGGCTGCAGTGAATATCTCATCCGTATATATCCCTGTTCGTATTTTTTTTAATTGAAAACCCCTCTCATTTTAGAAATTCTGACTAAATCTCCTACCTTTAAACAGGGATTATAGACTGTCTTTTGTCGTCCCCTATTATCCGTAGAGGTTTTTAATAACTTGTAGTCTGTTCTCGGAGTTTTAATCAATCTGTGGTAAGCCTAATTATACCCGTTCAGCAATTCTTGCTAAACGTCCACATATCGATACCTATTTCTTGCTGAAAAAAATTTCTCCGCATCTGTGTTTTCAGCATTCAGCTAAACCTCTCAACCACGGAAGCTTTGAGGTTGCCGTTTGTACCATAATGAACAATCTCGTGTTTTTTCATCAACATGTTAAAACTCCTGTTACAGAATTCTTTACTCACATCAGCTACACTCACATCAGTACCCGACTTATTCTTCACCGGTCGAGCATAAGCCATGTTCGAGAATACATATATTACTGTTAATAAATAATTATTCCCGTCATTGTACCTCGCCAGACTCTGCATGTCGCAGAGATCGGCCTGAAACAGGGCTAGTGGGCGTGATACAAAACCCCTATTTTTCGGGTAAGGTATTCTAACAGGTTTATGAAGTGTGTACGCGTCCTGTTCTTGTAGGAAAATTCGTAACACGTCGATTGGTATGTTAACACCGTCGTCGCTTAGACCTCTGTGGAGGTGACCTAGACCTCCGTAACTTCCTTGATGGAAAGGATCGCAATAAATTTTCTTGAGTAAATCAGACATACCTTCACAATTGTCTTCTGTCAAATTGAAAAGACGGCTGGGTATTTTAGCTTTTTAGCTTACAAAACAATACGATACATACTTGTGTTTGTGTGTGTTAGAGAGACCTGGTCAGGGAAATGAGAGCTGTTTCCACGTCTCAACTGTGATGAAATGCGCTGTAATTTTAGCTTGGAGTTCATTCATTAATTTCAACCATTTGTGAACAGGGAAGTCGAGCGCGACCTGGCTCACCCCTAAATCATGATTAAAGCACCTCATCAGGAAACGACTGGTCGGGGTATTCACATCACACGTGACCTGAAAATACCAGCGACCGGACCGTCCAACACAGTTTCCCAAAATGTTCTATACGTCTTCCCTTGTTTCGGGCCGTGCTGAACATCGGAGCACTCTTGTTCATAAACAGGGTTGTACATCTCAAAGGGGTTTTCTCGATTCCCCTGCCAGATATGATCAGTTTTAACACAGTCCAGTCATTATAAGCACAGTCCAGTCCAGTCCAGTCATTAAAGACGCATTAATGCTCGCAGGGCCGAAAGTCTCAACCTCTTGAAGAGAATAAAAGCTGACCACGTTAAACTCGTAATTTCTCTCGTATCCGTAACTCGTAAACTCGTATCCAAAAACACCACCCGAGTCAGCAGTACATTGCTCTCTTAAAGTCTCACCTAAAACATCAAAGAGTCGACGTACATAGCAGAATCTCCTCTTATGTGCATACCACAATTGGCAATCTTCGATCGTTGTCACTAAAGTTCCTCGCTGGAAAACATCACGGTTCGAGCAATCCACGTCTGAAACAGTTGAGTTCTCGTGAAGAAACACCTCATCCGGAGTTAATATAGAATTTCTCCCCCTTATAGGGGTGTCTCTCGGAATCATCAGCTGCCTCTGCCATTCATCCAACCACGACCCCCAGCGAAGTACAGGTCTTTATGGTTTTCTCACATTAACCGTCTTCGGAAAACATCAGCTGTCGCCCGCAATCATCCAAACTCGACACCCACTGAAGTACAGGTGTATGTATTTTTCTGCTTTATGGTTTTCTCACGCGAAGTACATTTCTCTGTATTTTCAGACATACACCATATCTGGGAAGCAACAGCTGACACCCCCCCTCCTTAGGCTACATAACATTCATCTTTTATTTTTCTTCAAAGTCATAGGACCGGTATGAGGAATTTACTAGACCTGACACTGTAGCGTTTTTGTTTCTTACCAGTGAGAAATAATTAAATAAATAAAAACATACAAGGAAAAAAGATCTCCAATAATACAAAATACAATACTAATAAGAAAAGAAAATAACGTTATAAAAAATGCTTCCAATAACAGGAAAAGAAAAAATAAATAACAATAAATAACATTTAAAAAGGACCAGATAAAGAAAATTTAAACTAAATAAAATTATTGAAAAGAAAAGATTTATAAAGGATTCCAATAAAAAAAGGATTTCAATATAGTAAAACACCTGTAAAAATATATATATAGATATAGATGTATGTATGTATGTATGTGTA
>JBCNYH010043742.1:0-11856 GCA_039654325.1 Tandanus tandanus | reverse complement strand
AAGTCCTCGAACTCGGCAGGAGTATCGTGCGGGGCTAGGTGGTCTTTGATCTCCTCGCTCAGCCCGCTGACGAAGGCATCTTTGATGGCCGGGGAATTCCATCCGCTGTCGGCTGCCAGCGTGCGGAACTCAATGGCGTAGTCAATGACCCTCCGGGAGCCTTGTCGCAGCCCGAGCAGGGCTCTGGACGCATCGCGAGCTGGGGAGGAGTGATCGAACATGCGGGTGAGTGTTTCTTTGAATAGGTGGCACTGTTGGCAAACCGCTGCGCCTCGGGCCCATTTATTGCCTCTGCATTCAACCCATCCAAAGTGAGCACACACCCACTTAAACAGTGAGCACACACATACTTGCAGCAGTGGGCAATCATAAATGCCACTTGGGCTTGTTCTGAGATGAAGGCGGCTGGGTCGTTTTGGAAGTGGAGCTCACACTGGACTAAGAAGGAGCGGCACTTCCCGGATTCTCCCGAATACTTGTCTGGCAGGGCTAGGCTGACGGGACGAGGCGGGGGTGGTGTTGCTGGAGGCAGGGCGGCGGCTGGCGGTGGGGACGCTGGCGTGAGTGGCGGGGGTGAAACCAGTAGCTCTAGGTTAGCGGTGATCTGGCGCGGCTGCGAGCTCAACTGGTTCACCTGTGCCCACACGTCCCGTTGAAAATGGTCCTGGTGGTCCGCGAGCTCCTGCACTCCAGTAGCTACAGTGGTTAGCTGGCTGTCGTGGGCCTTGATCTGATGTTCCTGGGTTCTCAGGGCTTGGCTGATCGGATCTCTGTCCGCTGGGTCCGTGTCTGGCCAGATCGTACTGTTACGATGGCACACAGGAATAACAGACCCACAAGCAGGACAGACACGACAAGATTGAGCTGTAACAGGGATCCTTTATTTTTGAGACTCAGGGTGACTTGGTGTAAGCGCATACGAACGGTCGGCTGGATCGTGGTACGAACTGTGAGATAAACTTTCTCTGTGACGGCACAGGACGATCTGGCAACGGGACGGGGGGAATGCGGGCCTTTTATCCTTGGCTGTGATGGGGAACAGGTGTGGATACTCAGGGCGGAGCCGGCGATCCGCCCGCGCCGGGGGAAGTCAGGTTAACTGAAAAAGGAAAGAGCCAGAACAGATCACGAGACAGGCATGACTCTAACACATCTGACGGGATCTCACACTACCGATTGATCACGATCAACATATTGGGCACCCCTGCATATTAGGAGCATAGACATTCACGAGATTATACTTTACATTTTGTAAAAATCCTAATTTAATGATATTTCTGCCCTTTTTTTTTTTGTTGACAATTTCATGTGATAACCAAAAGACAGCTATTTTGCTATTAGATAACTGACACTTTTTGAAGTCCTCATTCAAGGTGATCAAAAAATCCTGGCCCTTAAGAGATTCAACATGCTTTAAAAGTGTCTCCTGTAACATAACAACACTCCAGTATTTCAATTGAGAAATCGTTTTACATCTATATTATAAGCTTAACATTCGACGGTCACTTTGAAACAAATCACTTACTGATTTTCTGTGAATAAAAAACAAAAAACTAAATCCTAGAAAACAAAGATCTGCCCTGGGATTTCTAAATTATCTGCACTAACACAGAAGGGAGATAAACACCAAGGATTTAAAAGACAACCCACAACTTGCCGAAAGACAAATAAACACAACAATAAAGAGACAAAATCCATACTCATCCCCTGTCCGTAAAGTAACAGAAATGCACAGATATCTTGTCTGCAATGAGCAGGTCGAAATCTTTCAAAAGGAGAGAAAAAGATCCTGTAATATAATAGCCCCCTCTAATAATACAAGAGCTGTACACCACCAAATATAATGAGTATAATGCACAGACCTGCTTATGGCCCACATGACCCCACCAAAATTATCATGTCTCAGCAACAGAAAAAAAAAACCAATAATATAGAGTATTCCTTTGTACCTTTGTAAACAAAGGAATACTCCATATTATTAATGTTTTTTTTTTTAAACAAACTAATTCTTATTATTAATAACTGGTTGCACTCATACCTCAAACTTCAGTCCACTTTAAACAAGAATAGTGGGGATATTCCATCCATCCATGTTCTCCCTGTGCTTGTGTGGGTTTCCTCCAGATATTACAGTTTCCTCCCACAGTTCTAAGACATGTACAATATGTTGACTGGCTGTTTTAAATTGGCCCTAGGTGTAAGTGTGAATGCTTTTTTGTGAGTTGCCCCTGCAATGGTCTGGCAAGCTGTTCAGGGTGTACCATGCCTTCATCCAGTGTCAGCTGAGATAGGCTTTCGCTTTCACGTGACCTGTAATCAGAATAATTACAATACATGTTATCTTGCATCATGGCCATGGGCTTCACTAAGTCTCAGTCCCAACCGCCTTCTCCTAGCAACCAGACAAAGTGAGCCCTGTCTGTAATCTGACTGCCAGTTTCATTGTTTGCATGTCCATCCTGTTGTCTTCATGCCACACCTACGCACATGTCTTGTGGCTCTAGGGGGCCCTGTGGTAGATCTTTACTTTCACATCACAGGATATATGTTTAACATGGTATCCAAGTCTTTATCCTTTTCTGGGTGTTTCTATCTTGTCGACTGGTTGTGTGTGTGAATACACATGAAATATAATCTCCATCCAAACTGATACGCTCCCTTACATATAGCCTTTTACCTCTAGCAAGCCATCATATGTCTGCAGCCAAACACGAGCAAAACACAGCATAATTAAAAGCATATATCATTTCCTGGATGCTATGAAAACAACACACTCAGTAAAAGTTGACAGATTTACAGAGGTGAAGACTGTTTTGGTCATGTAAAAGAATTTGGAAGTTTTCTATACTCATTAGCTTGTCTGAAACTAAGAGAGTGTTTAGCACTTCTTTTCATGGAATGTGTTCATGTTTTACACAAATGCAGCATGGAAACAGAAACAATACAGAAAATTGTGAATAAAACAATACAACAACTCGCATCTAAGAGATAAAACTTGAATTTTTGACAGTCAAAAATTTTACACAACCAGTGCAATCCCCAAGTTCCCTCAAGATCATCAAAATTTGATCCAATGGCTCCCCATGCTCCTCACGATTCTCTCAAATGAAGAGAATGGGGCAGCCATGGCCTAATGGTTAGAGAAGTGGGTTTGGGACCTAAAGGTTGCTGGTTCAATGCCAGAACCAGCAGGAAAAATGTGTGGCGACTAGTGGAGTAAGCTGCACCTTCCCTTCCTCCAGTTTCATGGCTGAAGTGTGCTTGAGCAAGGCACCTAACCCCCAATGGCTCTCCGTGCGCCCCAATGTGTTTAAGTGGGTGTGTGTGCTCACTTTGGATGGGTTGAATGCAGAGGCAATAATTTCCCTTGCGGGATTAATACAGAATTTCAAAATCAAAAAATTAAAACAAATCGTGGCGATTGTGGACATTGTGCCCCAGTGTAAACCCAGGGTTAGATATGCGCAGACTTATGCAGGCCGATTCTGATTTTTAAAAAATCCTGTCCCAAATCATGATTACAGTCATGTTCACTCATTGCGTGTTTTTAATCATATCATTATTTGTTTTACCTAATTACTCGCCTAACTGCTTAATCCAAACTTTTTGGAAGGTGTTGCAGGCCTGAAATACAAGAATGGACATAACATATTTAGACACTGTTTTAAAGCAAGGATCCCCATGAACTTTTTGTGGGCTGTTTTTAAATTATTAATAATTTTGTTGAAATTTTAGCCAAGTTCTCCAATAAATCAGTGTGATCATTCCCAAAAAATACTCTATAATTTTAATAGAAATTAATAATTTTCATTTGTCATTCAGATGTTGTTTTGGTATGAAATAAATATGTCTGTGCACTCCTTAGTGGATCCAGCAAATTGAGGGCACAGAGGCAGCACTCCATCAGAAAATGATAGACTTGGAACTTGAGATGGTAGGCTTATGCACTTCATGTACTCATGCATATTATGTCCAAATATAGAACATATGATTTATAGTAGTAGATTTGCAGTATTTCTAATAAGCTGAAATATGTTGGATATTTAAATTTTTTGTCTTTTAATTTTTAAAACAATTTTGTTGTGCATTAAAGGTGTAGTTTACAAAATTCTCTCATATAATAGGAAATGTTCTGCAAGCAAAAAGGCTATCTGGAGGAGGAGCTTGACTACAGAAAGCAGGCCCTGGATCAGGCTTATATGGTAGGTGGTTACAATAATAATAATAATAATAATAATATTATTATTATTATTATTATTATTATTATTATTATTATTATTATTATTATTATTATTATTATTATATGGTAGTGTCTATTTGCACCTGGATGGGAGTAGTCAAATGGCAGCTACTTATGGGAGTAGTCAAATGGCAGCTACCTAAATGTTAATACATTTTCAAAAATTTAACAATGTATGTCTTGTCTTTGGCTAATGCTATATATTAACCCTGTTTCCTAAAAAATTGGGGATGGGCTAGTTACATGTGAGTGAAAGTACCATTGATGTTCAGGTAAATATTGGGATTTTATAAGACACAGGTTGCTATAAAGGCAACATCTCTTCCAGGAAAGTGCAAGACAGTGCCAGGCCTCGTTCTGCATGAGATGCAACAATGTGGCTTTAGAGACAGAGTGCATGTGCTTGACTGTCCTGCTGCCAGTCAAGATCTGTATCCTATTGGAAATTGATGGTGCATCGTGAAAAGAGGAATCAGACAACAGTAACTATTAGCATCATCATCATCATCTACTTTTGCTTGTCCGGTTGCGGGGGCAGCAGCCTAAGCAGTGAGGTCCAGACGTCTCTCTCCCAGGCCACTTCCTCCAGCTCTTCCGGGGGACACCGAGGCGTTCCCAGACCAGCCGGGAGGCATAGTTCCTCCAGTGTGTTCTGGGTTGACCGTGGGGTCTGTTCCTGATTGGACATACCCTCAACACAACACACCCCAGGGAGGTGTTCAGTAGGAATTGTAATCAGATTCTCTCAACGAGGAGGAGCAGTGGTTCTACTTCAAGCTCCTCCTGGATAGCCAAGCTTCTCACCCTATCTCTGAGGGAGAGCCCCACCACCCTTTGTAGGAAGCTCATTTCACCTGCTTGTATCTGCGATCTTGTTCTTTCTGTCACTACCCAAAGCTCGTGAACATAGGTGAGGGTACGAATGTAGATTGACTGGTAAATTGGGAGCTTTTTTTACTGGCTTAGCACCCTCTTCACTTCAACGGATCGGTAAAAGCTCCGCTTTTCAACTGTTGATCACCCACTCCATCGTTCCCTCACTCGTGAACAAGACCCAGAGATACTTGAACTGCTCCACTTGGGGCAGCACCTCAACTGTGAATTGCTCCGAGAGCTAGAGGTCCCGGCTTGATGAAGCCAAATGGATGACATCATTCGAAAAAGCAGAGACGAGATCCTATGGCCACCAAACCAGAACCCCTCAACACCTCAGCTGCGCATAGAAATTTTGTCTATAAAAATTATGAACAGAACTGGTGATATCAGAACTGGACTCCCATGCCCTCTCCAGGATCCTGTTAAGTGTTAAGTGTGTAGAGCTGGTCGAGAGTGCTGTGGCCAGGACGAAAACCACATTGTTCCTCCTGAATCTGAGGTTCGACCATCGGACGGATCCTCCTCTCCAATACTCCTGAATAGACTTTCCCGGGTAGGCTGAGGAGTGTAATTGCACAATAGTTGGAACACACCCTCCTGTCCTGTCCTCCTGACTGTCATTTGAGCTTATGCACCAAATGACAGTTCAGAGTACCAAACCTTTTTGGAGTCCTTAGGGGATGTGCTAGAAAGCTCCTCCCCGGGGACTCCCTCATTGTCCTGGGAGACTTCAAACTTCCATGTGGGCAGTGACAGTGTGACAACAGTGAAAGTAATACGAATACATATACACAAGCACATAGTGAGTGCTCACTGTTGAAGGACCACATCCGAATGAAATACAATGCAAACATGTCAGGAGCACAAACTGAGTGCACACTGCTAATGCAGTACACAATTTTTTTATTGTAATCATCCAATGCAAACGTAACTATTAATAGTAATTAATTAATTAAAGTGTTTTAATTACTGTAATATTTAACCCATATAGTTCATTTTAAGTAGGGGCCTGGAGGCTACAAAGATACATCTGGTAACTAAATTTCAGAATTATTGATCAGATGGACAGACGCCAAAGGCAACAGCAATACCCCTTCGGCCGAGGGGTAAAAACTGTCAGTGAAAGTAAGGATGATGTACCCCAGAGATGTACCCCAGAGATAGTATGCCTCTATCCCAACATTTGTTGAATATGTTTTAGGCGTTGAAATCTAACTTCAATTATAATTACAAAATAATTATTTTATAATAAATTTTATAATTTATAATTTGCTAATTTAAAAAATGACAGTGTATCCTTTGTACTTTTGTCAGTTGAATTAAGGTTCACATAAATTTAAAAAAAATCAAAGATCTTATTTTTTGATACATTTAAGAAAATATCCCAACTTTTTTCAGTGGGGTTAGTACATCTGGGTATGAATATCCATGTTGGGTATCTACCCTTGGTACAAATAGCTTTTTTGTTACCAGCACCCCTGGTTCAAATTACATCTGCCTAATCATTGTTATCAGTATGTGGGGTCCAAGCAGCTTTGGCAAACAGCAGCTTGCGTCTTTCAAGTTTGGCTCAAATCCATACAACATGATAAACTAATTATATTTAATTAATTTATTTTATGCTGCCTATCCACTGCAGGTTGTGGGTGAGCTGGAAAACAATTCCAACTAATCTTGGACAAGAGATTTGGTACACTCTAAACAGGTTGCCAGTCTATTATGGTGCTACTAGAGAGACATTTATTACATTTAGCATACATCCTTATCCAGAACGACTTCCGTAAGTGTTTTAAAGTTACTGATACTGGTTCACTGGGACCCAGGCTAAGAATACCATCAGTCAAAACATTCATGACACTATTCCAATTGACTGGTTGTCCTTCCTTGGCCCACATTTGGTAAGTACTCTGTAGACCAGAAATACCCCACACGACATGCTGTTTTGGAGATGAATGGAAGTAGTTGTTTAGCCATCAAAATGTGTCCCTCAGACCCTTACACTTACTTGTTTTTTCTACTTTCAACACATAAACTTCAAGAACAGATTATTTGCCTTTTGCCTAATTCATCCCACTCCTTGGCAGGTGCCACTGTAATCATCAATGTTATTCACTTCACCTGTTAGTGGTATATATGTCTGTCTAAAATCCCAATATATGTATCTATGTCAATGGTACCCACCCATGCCATAGATGCAAATGCACACCATGGTATCACAGATGCCAGCTTTTGCACCTTTTACTAATAATAATCTGGATGGTCATTTTTATCTTTGACACAGAGAATTCAATGTCCATTTTTCTCATAAAATTGAGCTGAAATGTTCACTCATCTGAAGTACTCACAGTGGCATGACAGTTGAGCAGTGCTGGAGGATTAGATAAGGGCTGGTGCAGTGTGGGGTGTGACAAGTGCATTAGGTGTGTGGGGGGTGCTGTTCTATTGTTCACTTTGTAGGCAAGCATCAGTGTTTTGTATCTTATTTGCATGGCAACAGGAATCCAGTGGAGAGGGTGTAGCAGTGGACTGGTGTTAGAGAACTTTGAAAGGTTGAAAATGAGTTCTGCAGCTATATTCTGGATCAGCTGCAGTGGTCAATTTTCACTCAGAGGCAGACCTACTAGGAATGAATTACAGTAGAGCAGCTTTAAGATGACAAGGGACTAAACAAGTATCTGAGTGGTGGATTTAGTGGAAAGAAATGCAATATTTGAGAAATAGGACAGGTGATTGTCTGTAATTACCCCAAGGTTCTGTGCAGTGACAGACGTTTTCCTATATTTTTAAATGAGCAATTTAATTGTAGCAGCAGCAACTGTAGCTTTGGCTTCTGCAACCAGGGTATCTCTGATTGTCCAGTGGTCGATAGCTTAAAAAATGTTGTAAGCATAGACAATTGCAATGACAGCAAAATTGGAAAAAAAAAGTATCGAGATTTGGTTGCCTTCTTTTTCACTAATCTAACCAGGATTAAAAGTCATATATCTAGCCAAAAATTATTTTTTATCTTGTTTTGGGAAAATTAAACTATGCAGGAGCAGAATGTGTAAGATTATTAATACTGTTATTATTATTATTTTTTTATCTTACCAAGTATAATTATCTTACTGCACTGGCAGATAATTTAACTTGATTTGAATAGATACAGACTAAAATCAGGTTTCATTATCTGCCAGTGCAGTAAAATGATAATCAGAATTAGCAAAAAAAAAAAACCTCTTTCAAGGACACTTAAGGTCAAAGGTCATTGTCTCATTTAAAGGTCATTCACAAATATAATTTTTTCACAATAATTTGCAAGTTCCTAAAGAAGAAAAATACTGCTCACTTCGTGATGTCATTTTAGCCAAACACAGGTACTGCAGACTATATCCGGTTAGCTTTGTTTACATGCTAGAGTGAGTTTGTGTGGGTTCGTGCTTGCTATATCATATTGTAGTGCCGTGGGCTGGAATAATGGGACTGGATTAGGTAAACGTTTTTTTGGCTATTCGCGTAAAGTGAGCTGTAGGAGATACAGACTGGAAGCCGGGCAAATCCTCCTACCTTTTTTCCAGTTATTTCCCAAAGGAATCATTTGTCCAAAAGTCCAGCATTGTGAAATGTTTGGAAATGTGTCTGGGGCAGAATAGACTGAGAAAGTATGCTGTACCAACAGTATTTAAACAAAAACACTGCAGCAGTGGAGCTTAGGAGAAAAGGAGAAGGCTGGAGGTAAGTAGGCTCTAATCTTATAAATAGATATCTACTCTAATCTAGATCTACTGCAGAGCCACAGAGCTAGATGGAGTGCTCAGCAAACAATACTACCTTTATGGATTACTGTAGCAATGTACATGTTTCACGGTTGTTTGTTACAAGTTATCTTAGGGCTTAAAGTAGGTAACAGCCTCTGGTTTTCAATACAAAAACTTTACTATAATACAGTAACAGACTATCAGTGCCTGCATTTTTACATGTTTATGCCTTTTATTCCTCTTATTTATTTTACACCTCACTCTGTGTATGTCTGTGCTGTGTTTGATTGTAACACTCAGTGCAGTGTTTACAGGATAACTCTTTGTGCTAATGCTACATGTTGATATAGAATATCTCAGATTAGTTTCCCAGTAAGGTAGATAATAACATGCGTCATTTCACTTTTTATAGCGGAGCACCATAGTTCTAAACCCATACACTCGATTCTGTTGTTGTGTCCATGCTCACAGGCAACCCAACACACATGCCGCCATGCACTTGAACTTGGAGGAAATTATCTTGAGAAGATGGTGGCGCAGGTACATGCAGCGGCCCGGCACTCTCCATGTTTTAGCAGCTACGTCTTTTATTTTCTTTATGTTGTGTACTCTTATTTTCTTTTCCGTGCTCAGTCTCTGGCAGACATTTGACTAGCAGGGCCATGGTTTGGACAATTACTGCTCCACATTCAACAATAATAGCAGCTGGGACTTCATTCCACCAGAGATCCAAAGCCCGCAGACCTCTCTCTCTATCCCCCCCGATGAATTGGCACAGGCAGTGGGGACACATGAAACAGAAGCGGGGCAAGAGAGCAGGGATAAGGGCTAAGCTAAATGCTAACCCCTACAAACCAGCCATTCCGAGCCTATTACTTAACGAACTCCCAGTCATTCAACCACAAGATGAATGAGTTATGACTGCGCTTTAATTCACACCGCATGGATTATTGTGTAACAGTAATTTCTGAGACTTGGTTGGACACTTTCACCCAGGACACCGCAATTGAGCTACCGGGCCATGCTACCTTCAGAGTGGACAGAACCAGCATGTCTGATAAGAAATGTGGAGGAGGTTTGTGTATTTACATTAACAACAGCTGATGCTCCAACGCCATAATAAAAGATATTCGTTGCTGTCCAGTTACAGAGTATCTGATGGTACCGTGTAGAACTTACGTCTGTAGTTATAACCGGAGTTTATGTGTTGCCCCAAGCTAATGCTACAATGGAGCTGCTACAACACTCCATTAACAAACAGCTATCGGCACAATCAGGCTGTGTTATAATCGTGGCAGGAGACTTCAATCATGCTAACCTGAAGTCTGTCCTGCCTAGATTCTACAAAAATGTGAGTTTTCCGATGAGGGATAGAAACACACCGGACCAGGTCTACACCAACATTCTAGATGCCTATAAAGCCACCAACCTGCCACATCTCGGACTCTCAGATCATCTCTCTTTGTCCCTGATTCCTGCTTATAAACCTAAGAACCTAAGATTTGTAGCCAACGACCAGCAGTTAAAACAGCCCAGGTGTGGACTGAGGAAGCCACCGCAGCTCTACAGGATTGTTGACTCTACAGACGGGAATATTCGCAGAGGAGACAGACCTGGAGGGTCACACATCAGCTGTGCTCTCTTACATAAATTACTGCACTGAGAATGTGACCACAAGGACTGTTAAAGTGTTCCTGAACCAGAAACTATGGTTTCACAGTGCGGTGCGCACCCTGCTTAGAGCACAGGATGATGCCTTCAAGTCAGGAGACCACCAAGCTCCCAAAGAGGCACGCTGGGTCCTACAAAGAGGCATAGCGCAAATATAAACAACTCATCAAGGAGCACTTCGACGATAACAACACCAGGAATATGTGGAAGGGGATCAAGACACTCACTGGCTACAAGGACATGCACACATCAGCGGACTCCTTGGACAGCACCCTACTGGACACCCTGAACCAGTTCTTTTCTTGCTTTGACCAACACAACAGAGAGGCATGCACCTGCCCTGCTCTTCCAGAGAGGGGCGACGACCCCATCCAGCTGCAGCAGCACCAGATCAGAGCCACCCACCGCAGACTCAGTCAACGCGAGGAAAGCTACTGGTTCAGATGGAGTAAGAGGAAGGGTACTTAAACATGCGCAGATCAACTATCAGGGTTTTTTTCCACCATCTTTAACTTCTCGCTACTGCAATGTATGGTTCTCACCTGCCTCAAGACAGCCACCATCATTCCAGTGCTGAAGAAGCGCACAGTGAGCTGCCTGAATGATTATCACCCAGCTGCCCTAACCCCGATCATCACCAAATGTTTCGAGAGACTTATCTTGTCTCATATTAAGGCTGCCATTCCTGCTGATCCACATCAGTTTGCATACAGAGCAAACAGGTCAACAGAAGATGCCATCAATACAGCCCTCCACACAGCCCTCACACACTTAAACAGCAGTAACTCCTATGTGAGGATGCTGTTCATAGACTTCAGCTCTGCTTTCAATACAGTTCTACCACATAAACTGGTTTAGAAGTTGGGCAACCTGGGCCTAGGGAGCTCACTGTACACCTGGATACTGGACTTTCTTAGTAACAGACCTCAGAACGTCAGGATAGGAGACCACATCTCCTCCACTCTCCTCCTGAACACCAGAACACCAGAGGGGTGTGTCCTCAGCCCCCTCCCCTTCTCCCTCTTCACACACGACTATTCCCCATTCACACCAGCAACACCATTGTCAAATTCGCCGACGACACCACCGTCATAGGTCTGATAACAGATACCGATGAGTCAGCCTACAGGAAGGATGTCCGGCATCTGCGGCGATGGTGCGACAACAATACCTGGACCTCAACACATTCAAGATAAAGGAGATGATAATGGACTTCAGGAGATCTAAACAAACCGAGCACTCTGCCCTCTATGTTGAGGAGGTAGAGAGGGTGGAGTGCATCAAGTTTCTTGGAGTCCACATCTCTGCTGACTTCACCTGGACCACAAACAT
>JBCNYH010043688.1:0-11857 GCA_039654325.1 Tandanus tandanus | reverse complement strand
GCTGATAGTGGGGCTTGAACCCCCGACCTTGGGATCAGTAATCCAGCACCCTACCACCAGGCCACCACTGCCCCCTGTGCTTGTTCTATATTGGCATATCATGAAATGTTCCTTTCGGCAGGAGCGTCTGGACCCCTGTGGTCTAATTTTATAATTTACGTCCCACAATCCTCCAAAGAATTTTTCCCCATTTGAATTATTATATGGTCATCTTCGACATCATTAGAAAAAAGTGGTAGAAGGGGCTTTCAGAAAGTAAAACTGAAATTCTATACATTCTTGATCTGAGAGCAAAACTCAACACTATAAGGAACCTAACATGGGAAAATGGGGGGCACAGTGGCGCAGTGGTTAGCGCATCCGCCTCGGGGCATTTGCATGTTCTCCCCATGTTTGCGTGGGTTTCCTCTGGGTACTCTGGTATCCTCTCACAGTCCAAAAGCATGCACCATAGGCTAATTGACTGCTCCAAAATATCCCTAGATGTGAGTGTGAGTGTGAATGGTTATATGTGTGTTGGCCCTGCAATGGTCTGGCGAGCAGTCCAGGGTATACCCCGCCCTCGGCCAGAGTCGGCTGAGATTAAGAAACGAATGAATGAATGAATGAATATGGGAAAATTTGCTACAGGTGCAAGAACGCCAAACCTGTCCCTTTCTTTTGGCTATTGTATGTGGCTCCATAGTGACACCTGATGGAGGAATGCAAGACCATGAACAGGCTAAAAAGATGCTTTGAAATCAGAAACTTTGCAGAAATAGTCAACCCCTCTAAACATATTCACCAGCCTTCACCATTCATTTTCCCCTTTTCCTCTTCCTCTATACTCCTCTAGACTCAGGAAAAGTGATTTTCTTTGTGGCCCTCACTGAACTGCACAAACAGCACAGCAAGTTCAGTATTGTTTATTTGTCAAAGTCCTTTTATTTAATTACAGTATATATAAATATACTTGTATATTGTCTTATAGACAAAATCTGTTTTTTACATTTAAAAAAAACAATTTTTTACATTTAGACGTTCTATTTTTTTTTTAATGGTTATACTGTGCCTTCTATTTTTATTAAAATATAAAAAATTTTATAATGTTACCACTGTTATTTAAATAAATAAATATTAGAATAAATATTTGTGCAATCTACATCACTTAGCAGGGGTGGATAATCACCGCGATTTCCACTCAGAGGTGTAACATCTCTCCCTGGGGTCATAATGTTGGCCCTTATAAAGACATGTTCATAACCTTCTTACTTTTCAGGGCTGTGCTCACATTTTACTGAACATCCATACATCTCAGTAAGCAGACCTGCACTGAACATACATTTTTTCATGAACATAATTTGGAATTTGTTATCAAATGTTTATTCTGTTTGTACTTTGAAAAAATTGTTATCTTGGAGTGGCTAATTCTGTTCTGTTGATATTACTGCACTTGGTCTGTAAATATTATTGCATGCTCATGGTCTGTACAACATTATGGCAGTCATTAATGATAGCACAACTGAGGTTATGTTAATATATCAACAATTGTTTAAGGTTACACTGACTGAGGGACCCATCTCAAAAGTTAGTGTTGCAATAATAATGTCTCTGTTTTTTACTTATCTGAATGCTATCATGGTCTACACTCTTTGCAGTAAGCCTGTATTTAAAGAGACTCCACGCTATATTCTGTTTATCCACATGCTTCTTAATGACTCAATACAGCTCCTTATGACCTCTCTACTGTATATTTTAGGTCTGGCCTATCTCAGGTTAGTCATGACTGCTTGTGCTTTTATGCTTTTTGTTTCAGCTACAACATTCAATAATGCACCTTTAAACCTGGCTGTGATGTCACTAGAGCGTTATGTGGCTATACGCTTTCCTCTAAGACATGCTGAAATAGCCACTCAGAAAAGAACTCATTTTGCTATCGGTGTCATTTGGTTTATTGGTTCCATAAACTTTATAATTGACATACTTTATGGAATAGTAATGGATTCAAACTTTTTAACCATGCAGTTGTTATGTACGAGAGAAAGAATCTTCATAAAGCAATGGCAGGTAGATGTTTATCAGGGCTTTAACATATTTTTCTTTGTGTCAGTCACTATGATCATCCTTTTCACTTACATCAGCATTTTGATCACAGCCAGATCTATTTCCTCCAGTAAAGACTCTGCTGCAAAAGCACACAAGACCGTGCTGCTGCACCTCATTCAGTTGGGCTTGTGTCTTACCTCTTTTCTCTACAGCATTATGGAGCGAGCTGCAGCGATGGCTGGCAGCAGCAGGCTCTTTACAGACTTACGTTACATAAATTATTTATTTGTGCTGATCTTGCCACGCTGCCTAAGCCCACTCATTTACGGACTGAGAGACGATGCTGTACGAACCTTATTTATCAAATACTTCTGCTTTGCCACAGGTAAACACAAGTCTACTGAGAATGCACACTGAATTAAGGTTATTGATGCTTGGCATACTATTCAAATGGTGTGTTTATTCTTAAGGAGACTTTTGAAAAAATACATTAAAAAAAAGAAAGAAAGAAATGCTTATAATTACTTGCCCTGTAACTGAAAGCTTCCACTCTGTTACATGTTATGGTTCAGCTTTGTTAAACGGAGTTAATCCTATTCAGCCATGTGCCTTTACGTAAAGTTGAAAACTGAGTGTCTTCATGAGAATAAAAACTATGCCATGTCATTTATACTTATATATTTATAACTTTAAATATAAAGAATAAATATTATTCACATTATAATCTAATTTTAAACTTCTCATTTAGTGGTCAGTTAATGAAATTCATTATATAATACAGTATATGTTCATTATAATAAATAATGCTAAAAAAAAAAAAAGATATGAAAAAAATCAGTAAATACTATCCTTCATTGAGGTCTTTTGGTTTTTCCTTTTATGAGAATTTCTCAAAATTGTACTAATTTGGAATAAAAGTCTTTTCTAATAACAAACATATTATTAGCGACTAAGTGAATCTGCAGAATGAATGAATAAATGAATGACTAAACACATCTAATTGAACATCTCAATTTTAAGAGATGAAATCTATTTGGTATCATATGTGGCTATGATTTCATGGGGGCAGTGTTGATTAGTGCTTTTACTGATGAGGCCCTCCACAGTTGTTTCATTAGCAAACATGATGATGTAATTTGATCTGTACGTTGCAACATAGACGTGAGTCAGCAGAGTGAACAGCAGTGGACTAAGTACACAGCCCTGGGGGGGCCCAGTGGTCATTGTGGTGGTGGTGCAGCATTTCCTGCTCCCAATCCGGACTGACTGAGGTCTCTCAGTCAGGAAGTCCAGAATCCAAGTGCAGAGGTAGGAGTTCAGGCCCAGCTTTTGAATAAACAGCTGGAAATTACGGTACTGAATGCTGAACTGAAGTCTATGAACAGGATTGGACCGTATTAGAATATAAGGCAAAACCCAAAAATTATCTTAACAGAAAAACAGCTGTGGTCATTTTCCATGCTCTCACTGCACTTATTTTGACTGGTTCTGTACTAACGTGGTGGCATAGTGATTAGAAATCTCCCCTTACAACAAAATCCCTGTGCTTGTATGTCCTGCTAAATAGTCAGGATATATTATATCCTGGCTATGCATAGATTATTCATTGCATTTGTCTGCTTAAATATGTCAGGGATGAAGCAAAAGATTATTGTTTCATTCTGGACACTGAAGGTTCAGCAAATTCGGAGAGAGTGTTCTCCATTGTGGGGTTGAACAAAACCAAGACTAGTTACAATTTGACTCTGGATGGAACACTGGCACCTATCATAATGGCCTCAATATCAACGGCTGGCCTTGAGCCACAGCGCTTTAAGTGGAATCCCATTACCCGTCATCAATGCATCAAAATCTGCGACAAACACTTACAACAACAACAAACACCACAACACAACTGCAACATTCATATGCTGAAACTTGCACACACACACACACACACACACACACACACACACACACACACACACACACACACACTATATGTGTTCAGCACTGCTGTTCAGTGGGTCCATTTAGGTCCAAATTTCTTTTTCTTTTTTTATCTATTTTTTAAAAAATTATAAATGCTTATTTGGCTGAATTTGTCTGTCTTTAGTTCACCCTTTTTTTCTATTTGTGCTGGACGGTTATATACAATAAGTTAACTGAACTAGTTTTTAAATGCAAAACTAAATGAAGGAATGGGTGGGGGCAAGGGGCCTTTGCTGCCACATTTTGACCAAATTTGCCAAAGATGTAACTCCAAACTTTTGATGAAATTTGAGAGCCCTGCAGCAGTAACAGCAATAGCAATTATTAAGTGGCTCTCATATTTGTACATTTTATATGCGCAGTCTGGAACGTTGGTAGTATGATTATATCGCGGGTGGCATGGTGGCGCAGTGGTTTGCATGTCCACCTCATAGCAAGAAGGCCTGGGTTCCCGGGCTCGGCTGTTTCTATGTGTAGTTTGCATGTTCTCTCCGTGCTTGCCTCGGTTTTCTCCAGGTACTCCAGTTTCCTCCCACGGTCCAAAAACATGCACAGTAGAACTGTCTGTTCCAAATCGGCCCTAGGTGTGAGTGTGAGTGTGAGTGTGAATGGTTGTATGTGTGTTGGCCCTGCAATGTTCTAGTGAGCTTTTGAGGGTGTACCCTTCCTTCGCCCAGAGTCGGCTGAGATGGGCGTCAGCCTCCCTGTGACCCGAATTAGGATTAAGCGGCTTAGAAATTGAATGAATGAATGATTATATCGCCATGCATATGGTTTCCCTTAGATACGATCTCATCATTCCTAGTCTAAAATATGAACATCATAGCATGAAGATTTTCAGTGGGATTTAGTGGGTTTTTCATCCAAATTATTTTTCTGAATGATCCCAGATGAATTAAGGTCAGTTTTCCAGTACTTATCTAACTTTTTAATGAAATGACAGTAGGAGCCCTGAACTCCTTATATTTTAAATTTGATCATTTTAGTTGTCTGCAAACATTTAGGTTGTACTCCGTTAAAAGCTATTGACGTAATTTGAGGTTTATTATTTCTATTTGCGGATTGACCAAGCTGCTTTTTTGTATTATGACAGATGAGGAGATGGCAAATTATATCTGTTCATATGCCAACCACTTGGCTGTCCTTCCTTTTTGTATCCAGAGGGAAGGAAATACTGATGAAAAAAGTAGTTTTAGACTTATTCTCCTTTTGACACCTACATATCATTACAAGTTTTCAATACTGACCTCAAGTGAACTTTCATTTTTAAGTTTAACAACTAGGAAATTTTATACAGTGTGTGTCATCATCTTTCCCTGTGGCCCACATGGTGCTTATTATAAAGATAAGTTGACAATAACTGTTATATTCAGGTTTCCAATCATATATGAAAGTTGGGTCCTGTTGCAAAGGACCTAAGAGACCTGTATGTGCACACAATTTATAAATGTTTTTTATTCTTTTTGTAAATCTCATCTGTAAAGAAGTAGTGTTTATTTGTAGTGGCTTATCTTTTATTGCTGTTAATATTTGTGAATATCATTGTATGGTTATATTCGGTATCATATTATGTCAGTTACTAATAATAACAGCTTAGGGAATTGGTTTATACAACAAATATTTCAGGATGTGCTGACTGAGGGAGCGATAATGAAAGTTATTTATGCAACACTAATGTCTATAGTCTTCATCTTTCTGAATGCTATCATGGTTTATACTCTTTGCAGTAAGCCTATTTTTAAAGAGACTCCACGCTACATTCTGTTTATTAACATGCTCCTCAATGACTCAATTCAACTTCTCTTCACTTCCATGCTCTACATTTTTACTCTGTTCTTACTCAAAGTAGTCTCGGTTGCTTGTGCTTTTTTTAGTGCTTATTTCAGTTACGACATTCCGTCACGCACCTAGAAACTTGGCTGTGATGTCACTCGAGCGTTTACCTGGCTACCTAGTTTCCTCTAAGACATGCTGAAATAGCCACTCAGAAAAGAATTCATATTGCTATTGGATTTGTGTGTTTTTTTGGTTCTATAAACTTTATAATTGACTTTCTTTATGTAGCATTGCTGGACCCTGATTTTCTAATCTCACAAATTATGTGCACAAGAGAAAAGCTCTTCATAAAACAGTGGCAGACAGATGCTTTACATGGTTTAAGCATAGTGAACTTTGTGTCAGTGTCTATAATCATCCTTTTTGCATATATCAACATTATGATTACAGCCAGGTCTGTTTCTTCTAATAAAGAATCTGCCACAAAAGCTCATAGACTGTGCTGCTGCACCTCATTCAGCTGGTCCTGTGTCTTTCCTCTTTTCTCTATGGCTTCATAGAGCAAGCTGCAGCATTGGTTGGCAGTAATGGCCTTTTCTTAGACCTGCAATATTTAAACTATTTGTTTGTGCTGATCTTGCCACGTTGCCTAAGCCCACTCATCTACAGATTGAGAGATGATGCTTTACGATGCTTTACGGCCCTTATTCATCTAGTAATTTTGCCAAACCTCAGGCAAATCCAAGTCTACTGTTAATGTACACTGAATTAGAAATATAATCCAATGTTTGCCATCTTCCATGGGTAATATTTGTGGTGTTGTGATAAAGAATGGTTATTAAAAGCTTGTAATCCCATTCTGCTGTTTTTGTAAACTGTCAGTTTGAACTCTCCTCTTACCCATCCTCTTAATTTAAAGCTAAGCTTCACTGATACCATCAATTTACTGGGTTTTTTTCTCACAAGTGATTCATCATTCCACTCTTTCTTGATACTCTTGAGTGCAAACTGATGACACACTTCTCTAGAGTAATTTTTTTTGCACATCAAACATTGGTGAATAAAATACAGCAGAGGCTTTAAAAAACATCTTAAAGCATAAACATTAATGCATTAATTATTCATGTACTGTTTTACAGCAATTTATGGCACCTGCATCATGCAGATGAAAAACAAGATTTCTCTATGGGAAGACCTTGATGATACACTCGAGACCGGAGCCATAGTACTCTTTCAAACTTATTAATCTTCAATAGAGTCGCTTGCAATAGAAACCTGTACCATTGCTCGGTAGTGCAAAAGATCGGGATTCACTTTAGTTTCAGATTTGTGTCGAGCCACACTTAGATTTTGCATATCTGGCCGTCTTGTTCAACTGATTCTTCTTTGAAGATTTAAAGTGTAAATAATCTTAAAGTTATTGTTCTGTAGTCACCAAATTCCCATCCATAGGGTCTTAATGTACCCCAGGAGACAGTGTGTTTTTCATAACTCTCACGATAGCTAGCACACAAGATAGACACTTCATGGATAAATAATTCATAAATGCAGTAATGAGGGCACAAGGGAAGTGCTGGGGTATGAGAGACTGTTGATGCACCTACATCCATGTGCTGGTCTATCCATCAGAGGATTCTTCATCTTGTTGCTTTAACTGGAGGTTTTGCCATAGTGAGTTGGAAGGCTTTTGAGTTTCAAATCCCAGGGTTGCAAGAACAACAGTGCAGACCTTAACCTACACTCATGGCTGACCCTACACCCTGACCGCAGCATCAGTCCTAATTGGAATATAGAAAGAAAGCACTCTATTGTACTGTACGGAAACGTGGATGCAATATGGTAGTGTTGCCACTTCACAGCTTATGGCTCCCTGATTCAGGCCTGAACATGAGTGCAAAGTCTCTGTGCATGTTCTTATTGTGTAAGCATCGGTTTTCTCTGGATTCTCGGGATACTTCGCTTCTCCCGGCCCCTCCCTGCTACTCCCATGCCAGCAGATGAATTGGCTACTCTAAGTTAAATGGATGTGCAGGGTACTATATAGTGGACTGGCATTCCCTCCAGGGTGTATTCATCTCCCTTACCCTGTGCACCTGGGATAGGATTGGGATCCACTACAACACTGACCAGTATAAAAAATTAATTGAATATGAAGAAATGAATAAAAAATAATACTAATACTACATACTAATTTTAAAAACTCCATTCCAGTTTTATATTGGGCAAGTTAATATTTTGGGCACAATATGGAAACCATTTGTCCTGTGAATGGGTACTTTAGATTTAAATGGGCCTGTTCCAAGGGCATTGTTACCTTGGTTAGTTAAATGGTGCCTTATTGAATAATAATTATTAGCTATTTCAAAAGATAACATATGACACCATTGGTTCCGTTAAGTTAAGTATGTCACAGGCCCTGGTAAAGTATGATTGAGTTCAAAATCATTCAGGCACGGTCAGTGCCATGTTATGCCCCTCACTAGCTGTTCCAACACTGGTAATTTTGCACACTTGTTGATTTGTCTGATTGGGTGGGCAGCAAATGGCTGGTCATGTAACACCATGCTGTGTTACACCAGTCTAAGATATCATATCAGCATATACTGCACAGGAAATGCAAAAATCATTTATACAAAATGAGTCTTAATGCAACAAGTTGACTTGTTTGGGAAAATTACATTTTCTTGAAATGTCTCCTAAGTAAATTTATTAAATGAGTAATGTGAGTAAATTCAATTTAAGACACATTTTTATCATATCTCTTTTGTCCCATTGTCAAATTTTGTCCCATTTTAAAGATTAGTTTAGGTCAGTTTGGTACATTACTGTAAGACTCATTTTGTGGTGTCTATCATGGATTAAATATGTAAAAATGAACTATAAAATGCTTGCTTTTGTTTGCTTTCTTGTGTTTCCACAGAGTGTATGCTATAACTCTGAATGAGTTTAAAAGATATCTGTCTGAAAAGAATGAGTTTCTTCCGTTATTTGACTGGAGACATGCCTGTTAATCAACTGGCTTCAGGTGCTCACACACATCTCTGGCAGCATTTTGCTCTGCCGAATTGCTTGAATGTGGTGGTTTACTATCCTCACATGCCCTCTTTGGCTCATATAGGTAACCATTTACACTCATTTCCTTGAAATTGCTCACTATAGCTATAACTTCTTTCAACAATTTAAAAAAATTCTTATTATTATTATTATTTTTGCCCTGCGATGGCCTGGCGAGCTGTCCAGGGTGTACTCTGCCCTCGCCCAGAGTCGGCTGAGATGGGCGCCAGCCTCCCTGCGACCTTAATTAGGATTAAGCGGTTCAGAAAATGAATGAATGAATGATGAATTATTATTTTTTAACATGTATTTGATAACCCAGAAACAATAACTTTAAGCCACTTCCAGTTGGTAGTAGTCGTTACACATTGGTTTTGCTCTGAGAGTGGTTCACAGAATAGATTTGTCCAGTATAGTGCATTAATGATGGTTTAGACCAAACATACACCTCTACCTATCTTATATAAAGCTAATATATAAAGCACAATTAAGGTTGTAAGTATGACCAATACTGGTATGGTTTAAAATTAAATTCTTCCAACAACATAAAACGTAGGGAAATACTAAACCACTGGGATGCATACAATACCTCAAAAAAGTGGACTCCTATGTGTAACCTTCAAGTTCCATTGTACTGTCTCTTTAGAACGCACACAAACATTAGGCCACAAAATGTGTCAGTGTCAGTGATGACAGCTAGCACATCAATACCAGAGTAATGGCAACTAACAAACTAATATACAGAGACCGGACATAAGTAAATAGACACCCAAAATTTCAGAATGAATCTGAACCTCTACTGTTAATGTCTACTGTTAGTGTACACTGAATTAGATGTATAATCCGATGTTTACCAGCATTGATGTGTAATGTTTTTGATGTTGGGACAAATACAAGACCCATATGTAGCTTCTTCCCAGAGTTGGAGCCACACAGTTGAAAGCACACAATTGTGCAGAATGTCTTCGTCTGTTGTTGGGTTACAATTTCCCTTCACTAGAACTAAGAGGCTCAAACCTGTTCTAGCATAACAGTCCCCCTGCACACACAGTAAGCTCCATGAAGACACGCCTTGCCAAGGTTGGAGTGGGAGAATGTGAGTCGCTTGCACAGACCACTGACCTCAACCTCACTGAACACGTTTGGGATGAACTAGAATGACAACTGCCCCATGTCCCCGCCTGACCCTAATAACGCTCTTGTGGATCAATGATCACAAAGGACATTGATCTGTCAATGGACAGCCTTCCCAGAAGAGAGAATTTTATTATAACGGCAAAGAGGAATGGAACCTGGAGTCCAACTATAAACAAACGCATATGAGCGTTATGGTCAAGTGCCCATAAACTTTTATCCATATGGTGTATATTAAGAATGATTATGCGTAACATGTAAACCACGTACAACATGTACAATATTAACATGAGTGTTTAAACTTGTTTTTGTGAATTGGCTCCATTTGATATGTAAGTGACTTTGTTTTTTTTAAAGCCATTCTTTTTTTTATTCCTTGTTTGGTGGATTTCTATTATGTAAACCCAAGACAGGAGACAGGAAAAAATTAATAAAAGCATTTTTATTTTGCCCTTTCTTGTACTCCTAAAGAAGGCTGAACTAGTGCATTGATTTAAACATTTAACAATTTGAATACAGTGGTCTGTCCTGAGCTGATAGCATACATGTAGTACTTTTCATACTATGTAAATTCTGTTGAAACTACTGCTTTAAACAGACCAATGGCACGTACTGTCACAAAGTTTTCCATGCCATTCAAAAAGGAGACTGCCCCTACAAATACTTTCATAAACTTCCCCTTTCACCTTGCTTCTAAGGGTAGTAATAAAAGTGACTGGACTCCTAGGTAGCTTTTCATGCTGCTGCCATCAGCTCAGGATGGAGAATGTCTTCATGTAGAATTAAATTTGAAGTCTCTACTATTGAAAATGAAAACAAAAACAAACAAACAAAGAAAAAAACATGTACTGACCAGTTCTGTCACACATGTTGATAGTATCACTTCCAATGCCAGATGTGCAAAATGTTTGTACGCGCACATACTGTGTAGATTGCTGTATAGATTCGAAACAGCGGCTGGGTGTGGCAACACGTACGCATGCATGATGCCTTAGTCGGTCAGATGATTGTGAGTGGTGAACTGCATGTTGGGAGGTGTAGTGTGAGTCCAGAGGGTGAGCTGATGATGTGATATAGGGTTATAAGCTAAAAATCATTCCAACAACATAGTACTTAACAAATATACTGGACCACTTATCATAAAATAGATAGATAGACAAATAGATAGATATTTCCAGGGTTGTTTCTTTTTCAAATAATCCTTACTGGTTTTAATCTAGATTGAACTGACTCTACAAGTTAACTCAATTTAGATGAATGCTTGGGATCACTGTCTCCCTGATATACAGTTTGTGGTATCAATGATCATAAACAATTTGCATTTCTCTCAGTTGTACCAGGTGGTCTAATAAAGTAGTTAGGTTCTGTCACTGTAAATTAATCAACTTTTTCATTAAATATTTAGTTTATAAAATGCTATTACGGGAACTAACTGACAACATCTCTAGAATGCACAGAGGTCTAGTATGCACACTCATCAACATTTGTCATCACCATCTCTCTGGGGCTTACAAAGTGCCTATTATAACAACCGGCTTGCAAATATATTACTCGTTAGAGCTGGGCTCAAACATGAAAGCGGTTTCTGCACCAGGAACAACAGATTGGTGCAAATATACAATTTATAAATACTGACTTTTCTTTTTCACGTTGGAAAAATCTGACCTGCTGCAAATTGGTGATTAGTAGAACTCATTCTATATTGTTGATGATTTTTGTAAATATTTTATGGTTCCATTCTGTATCATATTATGTCTGCTAATAACGACAGTACACTTGAGGTTCTGCTTGTACATCAGCAAATATTCCACATTGAATTTTCTGAGAAACCAATAACAAAACTTACTTTTGCAATGCTAATGTCTCTGTTCTTTATCTATTTGAATTCTGTCATGGT
>JBCNYH010043678.1:0-11858 GCA_039654325.1 Tandanus tandanus | reverse complement strand
ACTCTGAATAAAGAACCTTGCTTCTCTTCATCTGCTGCATTGAGATCTTTTATTTTGACTGAGTATTTTGAGTGATTAGTGAACTATTGGGCATGAACTAAGAGACAACCAGATAAAGAGAGGGACCTTGCTTCCACCAGGCCTATATCCACTCAGAAAGGGCTCTGAGTTCCGACATAGTAATGGTGCCCAATGTGGGGCTTGCGTAAGAGGCTGACGTTAGTCCAAAAACCTGAAATAGGACTGTGGTTACTACTGTAGACCGCAGACACCTAATTGAAAAGGTATGCAGACACCTGTTATCAAGTCTGTTTTAGATTCTGTAGCTTGTAAGACTGCAGCTCTTGGGAAGGTATGGGCAGTGGAATGGGCCCACAACTAAATGGTGGAAAGTATCAAAATTAACAAAAAGCAGATGATAACAGGCAGAAAGGTATTTTAAAGCTTGATAAAGTGAGTACAAGGAAAATTCCTGTGGGTAAAGCAGGTGGTATAAAGTAAAATTCCTGCAGGGTAAGGCACATGGAAATATTTGTCCTTAAAAGCTGTATGGTAGGGATGCTCAGAGAGTCACTGCTGAAAATGGGTTAGTTTTCGGAGAAGGCAGGGTTGGACCTGAGGAAAAGTGTAATAAAAGAGTTATGTGCTATGAGTATTCTTGTTGTGAATTTGTTATGTTGTGTGGTTACTAAAAGCATACAGGAAGAAAGGCTAAAAATGCAAAAGCAAACAGGAAGATAGGCTGCCGGCAGCAGGGAGGTACAGGTAGTGGAGAGAGGATTGTGAAGCTGAATAGTTGAATTGGTGCTAGAAGGAATAAAGATAGAAAAAGTTGAGTGATTAAGGAAGATACTGGGATAAGGTTAGAGGAGTTGAGACAAAGAGAGAGAGCGAGAAAGGAGTACACACACACACACACACACACACACACACACACACAGAAACAGGAAACGCACACACATAACCACGCACAGAAGACACAGAAGAGGGAGACTCTGCAAATCAGGGGCAAGCCAGAGGTGTGAAAGTGAGTGATTAGAGACAGAAGACAACAGTATTGAAGATTAAGTAACAAAATAAGTATATCAGATAAAGGGAAGTATTAGACATAAGTTATGGTATATGGTGGATTGAAGAAGATTAGATGATTAAGAGTAGCAGAATTAAAATGTTAACTCCCTGATATACATTAAGAGGACAGGCTTCAAGCTCTCTGGAGACCTAGCCTGCTGGGCCCAACAATTTAATACAATTACTAGAATAACCTGCACCGCATTCTAGAAGTCTGACTATAGTTCTGATCCTTCTGTGAGGACAATGAGCCTTCAACAGAGCTAGAGTAGGAAAGGTCATAGAAAGGGGAGATATTAATCTGGGTGAAAGGTCACTATCACAGCTGGACCCAGTGGGTAAAGAGGTCTGGTAACGCCAATATGGATAAAACAAACAAACTCCCTTGCAGAATCTTGGGGGGAAATAGTAAATAAGACCGGTTGTAACCTGTAAGACGATTTAAAGCATGATTGTCCCAGAGCCCCATGAATATACTCAAAACACTGACAGGTAGCCCATAGACAGGGCTAGACAGGGGTGTGTCATGAGCAGGGAGGAGTTACCAACTACACCCGCAGGGGTGATTATGTTAAAGCATAAAGAAGCGAAGAAAGACATTGAAAAATACATGAGGAAATGGAATGACCAGACATGTGGGGAGTTGCAGTGGCCAATAACTGCTACTTTTAATGATGAAAGATGTGAGAAAATGAAGCCGAGGTTAGATAATTGGGGAGAAATAAAAAAGGAGAAAGGTGAAAAGACAGATAGAAAGAAAAGGATAGTGGAATGGTTCCTGGAAGAGGGAGAAGTACAAAGAAAACTGAAAGAGGAAAGGGAAAGAGAAAAGCCAACAGCCCCGCCAGTGGAGGAACTTGAGGAGCAGAAAAAACCACCCCCCTATAGAGAAATATCCGCCCCTCGTATAGCAGGAATATACGCACTCCTCTTGGAAGAAGGAAAATCACAAGACGTGGATTTAGAGATAGTGGGAGGCCAACTCAGGGGCAAAGTGATTATACAAACCATATGAAAACGAGGAAAGGGGGGTGACAGGGTGCCAAAAGGAAGGACAAAAAGAGGAACTCCCCGAAGGAGAAGAAAGCCTGGAAAGAGGCGCGGAGAGCCTAGAGCGGGAACACTAGAGGGATGGTGAAGAAGCAATGAGAAAGAGGCGACCAAGAGAGTATGTGTACCACTTAAGTACCCCAATGCCGAGGGGAGACAGGAAGGAGAACTGACTAACAGAAGCAAGTAGCAAAAAGGAAGAGCCCCAAGATCGAGACAGCCAGAACCGCAGAGAAGACCAGTGCACAACAACCCAAGGCGAGAGGTCAGATACTCAGACCTGGTGAAGCCAAAGTGTTGGAACAGTGAATGTACTGAGGAAGGCGAGGCTGGTGCAGAAAGCGAGGATGACTACTTTGTGGAAGGGAGGTTGAAGTTAACCCCGTCGCTGAGATCACAGCTCAACAGCCAGTTGCAAGCAGTAAACAGCCAGATAGCGGGAGTGGAAGACAGTCTTCTGTTAGTAAGTGAGCTGGGAGAATAGTCGCACATGAGAGCGAGAAATGAATTGGAGGACACAAAGAGACAGCTGAATCGGATGGAGCAGGAGATGGAGCAAGGCAAAAATCGAAGTAGACAGTTACAACAGAAAGTACAAGGAATGGAGCAAATGCAGAGTGAGTGTGCGGTGCTCAGCAGAAGAGGACTAAAAGCAAATAGCAACGAGGTAGAGCTACTCCGCCAGAGTGTACGGGAAATGCAGGACGAACTGGAACAAAAAGCGGACAAAGCCTCCCGAAAAATAGAAATGGTAGACAGCCTAATAAAGGACCCAGCACCAAGCTGGACCATAACACTAAGGTCCAACATGACCAAATGGGACAGGGAGGAAGAAACAGAAGCCCACTTCCTAGCAGACAGGGAAGATGACGATGACGGACAAATCATGGTCCAGCCAACAGTGGTCCACCAGTACCCAGTGATAGTAAAGGGCCGCGATGTGGCTTACGTTCCCTGGTCATTCATGGCCCTGACATGACTGATTGGCAGATTGCCAAGCATCTGCGAAGGAGCTCAGAGGTGGATTACAAGATTCGAGGAGCTAACAATGGGGCAGGTGCTGGCTATAGGAGACATTAAAGCCATATGGTCACAAACGCTGGGCAAGGCAAAGATGAGTGAAATATCTAAAAAATGCTGGCCTAGGACAAATGGCTGAAGAACAAAAATATGACGCAAGAATGATTAATAACTACCAAAACCAACTTTGGCAAGCTCTAAGGGATGCATATCCAACTAGGGCAGATCCTGGGAGAGTAGAGAAGATAACGATGGGGGAGAATGAAAATGTGGTCGAGTTCACACTAAAACTACAAAGGGCATGGAGAGAAGAAATGGGGAGCGCATGGGATGAGGCACCAACTACCCAAGCGCTATTCCACATAATGGAAAAAAACGGTCTCCCAAAAGAAGCGCAAGATAAGTTGGAGGACATAGTAGAGCTAAGCACGATGTCATGGCCCTCATTCGAGGCAAACGTAATGCACTGCATAAAGCAGCACAGACAAAAGGAAAAAGACATGAAGAAAGCAGCTGAGGGCCTGATAATGCAGCTCCATAAAGCCCAGCTGAGCGAGCTGGCTCACGCCAAGCAGGAATGTGCGGAAAAGAAAAAGGAAGAAAAGAATGCAGCAAAGCAGGCGGCAGTATTGGTGGCGCAGCCAATGGCACAACCGGTGGCCCAACCTGCACCTCCAGTGCCACAGCCAGCAGCCATGGTACAAGCCATACCAATGTATCCACCACAACAGGCACAGCCGACCTCCTATGTGCCTCCACCCATGCCAATGTACCCCCCAGTCCAACAATACTCCCCTCAGAACCGAGGATGGGGCCAAGGACAAAGACGAGGCTGAGGTGGGGGATCCTGGCAACAATCCTCAAGAGGGAGAGCTCCAATGAAGATGCTGGATATACCAAGATCTGAACCATATGAAATGAGACTGCCCATATGCATACCAACAAGGACGACAAGCGGCCCCCCAAGGAATAACCCCCCACAAAATCAGGGATGGCAAGGTCAAGGGAACTGGACGGGACCCTGGATGGGACCCAACCAACCACCTCAGGGACCACTAAACCTGGGAGCAGGTCCCATGGGGCCTCCCCCAGGGAGTTTGTGAAGAGGCCCAGAGAAGGCAGGGGGGGGGGAGCTGGTGCAGTAAACGATCTCACTGCACCCTGCTCAGGAACCCACCGTCTCAGTAATGGTGGGAAGGCAGATTCGGGCACTGTTTTTGATCGACACAGGTTCAACATATTCAACCATAGGAAGAGAAGGCTCAAAGCTCCCCCTCTCTAGCAAAGGAGTAAAAACAGTAGGCTTCTCAGGGAAAACACAGACTTTGCGACTTACTGAGCCACAAGAGATAGATTTACAAGGAGTAACTGTTCAAGCACCATTACTGTATTCTCAAGACACCCCAGCAGAGACATTCTCTGTAAGATGAAAGCTAAGATACACTGTGAAGAAACAGGAGTATGGATAGAACTTCCAGATTGTCTGATCCAGCAATGTCTCATGATGGAAACAAATTAGAAAAATGTGTGATGGATAGAGTGCATTGGCTGGAACTAAGCAACTCGCCAAATGAAGCAAGAAATTTATATGAAAAATGGAGAAACTGGCTGAACAATATGCAACCAGACTGTCAACCGAGCAGAGAACCCTGGCACTTTACAATGATGTATGACAAAAAAGGACTGGACGAGTATGAGGCCATGTGGGATGAACTGGTGGCTCCGACAACATATACTTTGAAAACTGTGAGCATTATAATAGGCCCCAAGGGGTCACTGCCATGATCCAACTACCACCACAACTCAGTTACTGGTACCAAGTCTCTGATGCTGCTCCCCATGTCTCCCTGCTGATCGGGCAGAATTTTAAATCAAAAGAATTAGGGCCAATGGTGAAGGATGCAAGTCAGGTGACAGTGGACACAGGTAGAACAGGGAGTCAGTCTATCACCAGACAGAAAATTTCTTAGGATAGAGCAGGTAGCAGTAGATGAGGTAAAACCACAGACTGATCTGATAAGTCGGGCAGAGGATGTAAGGATAGAGAAGGGTAGAACCAAACAGCTGCCCCAATGGGCAGGAGATGAAGAGCTTACAGAGGAAGAAAGGGGTGATGCGATAGTGCAGGTACCAGACCAACTATGGACTAAACATCCAACAGGTGTAGGATTGGTAAAGTCAGCAGGGTTAGTCAAAATACAGCTAAAACCAGAGCACACTTACCATATCAAAAACAGTATCCACTGTCAAAAGATGCAATAATAGGGATAAAACAAACAATTGAGGGATTAGTGGAAGCAGGGGTTCTAATACCGACAGAAAGCCAGTGCAACACCCCCATCTTTCCGGTCAGGAAACCAAATTCAGACAGATGGAGACTGGTCCACGATTTATGGCCAGTAAACAAAGTGGTGATAGCAGAAAGACCGGTAGTCCCTGATCCTCACACGCTGTTGTCTAACATTCCAGAAGGAACAAAGTGGTACACAGTAAATGACCTATGCTCTGCATTCTTTAATGTTCCACTACAGCCAGATTCGCAGTTTTTGTTCGCCTTCACTTATGGGGGACAACAATATACATACAAAAGGCTGCCCCCAAGGGCATTGCGAAAGTCTGTCAGTCTTCAACCAAGTTTTAGCGTGAGACGTTGCTAATCTGAAAGTAACCTCAACTTTGTTCCAATATGTAGATGACTGATTTGCAGCCAAACCAAAGAGCAATGTATAC
The DNA here is from genome assembly GCA_039654325.1 of Tandanus tandanus. NCBI lineage: Eukaryota > Metazoa > Chordata > Actinopteri > Siluriformes > Plotosidae > Tandanus > Tandanus tandanus. Next base: position 5,987 of record JBCNYH010043678.1, on the reverse strand, counting down.
AGGACTCTGTGACAGTTCTAAAAATTTTGGCAGAAAACGGCCACAAAGTAGCTAAGGAAAAGTTGCAATTCTGCCAACCAAGGGTAGAATATTTAGGTAGAGTGCTCGAAGGCACTATACGAAAATATCTCCAGAGCATGTAGAAGTGATCCGCAAGGCTTCTAGACCTCAAACCGTTCAGCAAATGCTATCCTTTTTGGGTTTGGCTGGGTTTAGCACCAGTGACTTTGGCACCAGTGACTCTGGATTTGTGACTTTGGCATAAAAACACAACCACTCAGAGACATAGTGAAGACAGCAGACCAAACAAAATCTAGTGCTAAACTAACCTGGACGGAAGACGCAAAGGCAGAAAGGCTTTCCACTTGTATGTATCAGGAAAAAAAAGGGTTTGCTTCGGCAGTGCTGGCACAGGAACAGAAGATCATGGTTTTTCCCATGACCTATAGCTTACTATAGTGCAGCACTTGATAGCATGGAGAAGGGCATGCCACCATGCTATCAAGGATTAGAAGCAGTGTTAGAAGCACTTCTCATGTGTTACATGCATTGCTGACCAGCCAAAATTTCAAAAAAACTAATGCACGGCGAATGGGTTATGATGTCATTCTATCAGCTCCAGAGCTGAGAATTGAAAAGTGCCGCACAATAAATCCTGCAGACAGGTTGGTGCTACCACAAGAAGGAGCCCGACAGAAATGCACTAAAGAGGTAGAAATATATCTGAAAGCTAGAGTGGATTTGGAAGCAGAAGCACTGCCTAATGCTCAATATGTCTTCTTTGTGGATGGATCATGCTTTCGTACCAATGAGAGAAACAATGCAGTATGCAGTAATGCAGGCTATGCAGTAATCAAATTTGATGACAACTGGAAAATGTTTGAAACAGTAATGACGGTGGTGGTGCCACAACTGTGCTCTGCCCAACTGGCAGAAATAAAAGCACTGACAGCTGCGTGCAAATTAGGCACTGGTAAAACGTGCACGATATATACAGATTCGGCTTATACTTATGGAGCATGTCATGTGTTTTGGACACATCTGGGCACAAAGAGGTTTCCAGAGAGCTGACAGATCAAGTATTGTACACGGGCCGGCAATTTCAGAGTTATTGCGAGCAATGATGCTCCCTAAGCAACTGGCAATTGTGAAATGCAACGCCCACAAGTCAGATGGAGAATGGATTAGTAGAAGGAATGCAGTGGCTGATGAAGCAGCAAAACAGGCTGCAGCAGAAGAAGAGGTGTGTGTAATGGGAATGATGGAGGCGGGAGAGCCAGGCGAAAACGAGCAGATGCAGGTGACAATAGACAATGTTAGATAGTTTCAAGAGTCAGCCACAGCAGCAGAAAAGGTTTTGTTTAAGACGCGAGGTGCAGTCTTAGACCCACAATCTGGCGTATGGAGAAGTTGTGATGGAGTATTGGTAGCCCTGCTAGGATTCCTTCCAATGCTGATTAAGGAAGCACATGGGATAGATCATTGTGATCGCAGGAAAATCCTTGAGACAATTCATACAGATTGGTGGTCCCCACACTTAGCCAGTATGGTAAATAAACCCCTGAGAACATGCAAACTCTGCGTGACACGGAATGTCAGGAAACACTTTACAGCACCTATTAGTCATATACCACAACCAAATGGGCCATTCAGGCATAGTGATCGATTTTGTAGACATGACACAAAGAAAAGAGTGAAAGAGGTAAATTCTTGTAGTGATAGACCGGTTCAGCAGATGGGTAGAGGCACAGGCCACAGCCAAAAACGACACTAAAGCAGTAGCAAAATTTCTGTGCAGAGAAGTGATCCCTCGGTTTGGTATCCCAGACCAGTTGAGTTCAGCCAACGGTAGCAACTTTGTGAATGAGGTGATAAAAAGTATAACAGAGGCATTATGTATAAAGCACCATTTGGGGTGTGTGTACCACCCACAGTCACAAGGGATGGTTGAAAGGGCAAAAGGAGTGCTAAAGGAAAAGATAGTCAAGATTTGTGCAACCATCAAGTTAAATTGGGTTCAGGTGTTGCCACTAGCACTCATGAAAATGCGTTCTCAGACCAACAGAAACACACATTTAACCCCACATGCGATGCTCACAGGGAGGCCAATGCCAGTAGCATTTACTCGGGGACCCTATAAGGGCCCTGCACTGGAACAATTAGAGGGCGAAATGTCAAGCTATGTGAAACACTAAACCCAAATACATAGAACTCTGTATTCACAGGTCCGTGCAGCCACACATGGTGCAAGGGTAGAGCAGGAGGAGCTTTGCCAAGTGGAGCCTGGAGACTATATGTATATCAAGCTATTCAAAAGGACACACTGGAGCCAACCACGGAGAGAAGGACCATTTAAAGTGGTGTTGGCAACACCAACAGCAGTCAAGGTAGAGGGTAGTGAGCATTGGTATCGTTTCAATCATTGTTGCAGAGCTGCCGGAAAAGGGCCCAAGTGGACGAAGTCTAGGTTGGTGCAACTTGCCCACTCAGATGAGGACACCGACCCGGAGGACATAGGTCGTCCGGATGCGCCAGCGTTCAACACGCAGAGAAAGGGAAAGCAACCTCAGAGGAACATAGAACCCCAAGTTAAAAAGCCAAGCGAACAGATAGCAGACACAGAAGATCCACTCACGCCCGATATCGAACCAGTAGTGCAACAGTTTGCTGAGGAACTAGGGATGATACAGGGGTCGAGCCCCAACCGGGTCCTTCAGGGCACGAGCCCAAACCTGGTCCATCAAGATATGAGCTGTTTAGTACAATCAACATAACTGACTTAGCTACTTTAGATATTTCGGACCTGGCTCGAGGTTACACCGACGAATCAGAATGAAAATTAATGGGGTGGGACAAAAGGCGGCACCAAAGCCACCCAACATAACTCGACGGCCGCCACCACCAATGACCCAATGTGCCCTGATAATCATAATAGCTATAGGATGCACAATAATAATTTTCAAATGACAGCAACATCGAAAGGACCGACTTCTATAAATTCGACTCAGGGAAACTTCACAACTGCCACCATCATTAACTATTTGTACCTTACACCAGTTCAGTTCAGTTCACCAACCACCATAAAAAAAATAGCACCAACATACAGAATAACGGTAGTATGGTCCACCGCCCCGCCATAAAAAGTAAGGGCCTAACCCATAAGGAGAACAAGGCTGGGGAGGACACGGGATCAGGGACACACAGGCCGCAAAACTGGGAGAACTGGCAAGACACAGCACGTTTCACTGTAACCCCTCGACCGGGTGAACGCTCAGAGGTATTGTTCAGACGATGCAGGCAACTTGATCGCAGGGCAAGCGTGTGGGCAATTGGTCACATAAAGGCCAATGCGTCCACCATATGGACGTGGCAACGCTCCCAACGATGTTTCACCTGGCAGTATGGCCACTTAAATCGAAAAAATCTGTGACCTGGCTTGTCTGCCTTAAACCGGGGTTCAAGTCCCAGAACGAAAACCAATGGACAAAGGTCACACTGACCTGGAACAATACAATAAATAGCATCATAGTACACCCGCTCCCCAAACCAGAAGTAAAAATGGGTGGAATGGTAATACCAAGCCTTCAAGAATGGGAGACAGAAAATTACACACTCGCGGAACAGAATATGGTGCATGAGGAACTAGATCCTGAAGCTGAACTGTGGCACAATGCCCATCTGGGAAAAGAAAGCTGGAACTGGTCCCACTGCCCTACAACACCGAAACCTGTAGAGAATTCCGAGACACCCTTGCAGACGTCTACAGAACTAAGATTGTAAAAAACAATACCATTGAAGTTAGGATCAATGGCACCTTACGTAACGTGACAGTCCCCTAAGACAATTAGTAAATGGAAGTGTCTATCCCTACTGGTGTATCTTGTTTGCTGGCGTAGGCAATGTTACCCAGAACTTTGTGAACCGATGCGGAAACGTGGCCAGGTGGCCACAGACTACTAAGATGAAGCAACCTAAGATTCGCATATCCTTCGTCTGGCCAAGAAACCATACATTTAAGTGTTACTGGAAGAAGGGTTCAAAAGATGTGGGGAATTTCACAGAAAGGTGCAGCCGGACTTGGAACGTAACAAGTACAGAGTTTTCATCCGATGCATTCCATTACACCTGGGGAGTGGTAAGGACAGAATTGGTCCAGGGTGATAATGGGATGGCTCAGAAAGATAACGTTTGTTTTATGAAGACAAACTGTGCCCCTTGCTGATATTTGGTGGCTGTGTGGGGGAATGAGACTGAGACAAGTGCTGCCCTTGAACTGGTCAGGTCTGTGTACCTGAGTCATGATTGTAACACAAGTGCGGATGTTTAAAAAGGGTGAAGATATCGATGACAGCATGACAGGGTAAAAAGGCAGGGTAAAAAGGGCATATACGAGAGACCCCGGAGTATATATAAACGACATAAGACAACCGCGAGAAATCCCTAATGAATTCAAAGCGTGAAAACGAAGCCGCCGCAGGCATTGAGTCGTTATTTCTTCACGTGATCACAAATAAAAATGTCGAGTGGATAAACTACATCTACTACAACCAACAGAGATTTATTAATTACACAGAAGATGCCTTACCTGCCTTGGGAGAGCAACTATCTGCCACTAGAACAATGACCTTACAGAACAGGCAAGGAGGGAGGGGTGTGTATGCTCTTTGGAGACCAATGCTGTACATACATTCCAAACAACACAGCCCCAGGTTTGGTGAACTATGGCACAAGGTGAAAATGAACACAGGCTTCATTATGTTTTCCACAGAATGGTTTACTAGTTTCTTTGGCAGATGGGGCGGGTGGATTGTGAAAATGGCAATGCATGTGGGAATAGTACTAGCAGTACTGGCAGTAGTGGTTTGCTGCATATTCCCGCTAGTTAGAGGACTGTGCATCCAGACAACGGTTAAACAAATGACTGTACTAAGTCCATCCCCCTGATAAGGACTGTACTCTGCCTCTGATAACAGACATACTGGACGACAACACTGACAAGGACTTAGGGACTGGCGGTTGGACACAGGACTCTACCTGCCTTATTCTGGACGACTTAGCATATTATAACTGAACCATCATAATTACTGTACAAGGTGTTTGTCTTCTGTGTTATTTCTCTGTGTCCTGCCCTGCCTTACTGACTGCTGTCCTGTGTTTGGCCTCTGTCGTTGTGTCTGTATATATGTTTATAAGTGTTGTGTGCAGGAACAATGGCGACCCCCGTAAACTCTGGCAAACCTCTCCAATGTCTATGCTGCAGACACAGCCACCACAGGTGGAGAACTCAGCAGTGTGCATGACTGCAACTAGATAAGCAGGGGAATCTCCGCATGGCCCCGCGACAAGCTGATGTGCCACATGCTGCAATGTAGTGGGCAATCTAGAGCTATTGTACGGCCACAAGGACCCAAACCCCCAGTGGAGGGTCTTCTACCCCTGCTGCCCAGACAAAGACTGGACATGTGACATGGAGACAGTGCGCCCAGTCCATAAGATATTCAACAGAGCTAACTTTTATTATGTGGAAAATACTTGGCACGTCCGCACCTACTTTACGGACATCACACTTCCTCGTGGACTCTCTTTAACTGTACATATATATATATCACCTCCGCCGTTCAGTGTCATTGGCGGAGCTTTACGGGACATCCGCTGCACATGGCTTTCTCGTTACCTGCGTCTCATTCTGCGGTTATGGTTTGTAGACTTCTCATTCCAAGCGCCAGCACAGGTGGCTGAACAAATTAAAGCCGCCACCACCTGGTAGCTGGTAGACTCGGGAATCTAAAGACTCCGAGGTCGTGGCGTCTCAGGAACACCCTTGTAAACTCTTGCTGCGAATGAAAATCTGGGCAACGTTATGCTCACGAGAATGGATTAATGTGCCTCTACCGAAGTGGATTTATGAACTGTATAGAACCCACTATTGGTGGTGGTACTTGATTCACGATGCACTTCTTCTCGTTGCTTTACATTGGTGTGTCATT
>JBCNYH010043556.1:0-11862 GCA_039654325.1 Tandanus tandanus | reverse complement strand
ACAAGATGTTTTCAAGACTCTTTCACTTAACAAGATATTCAAGATGCACTGTCTAAAAACAAGTCCTCATATCTCACTGAAATTTTACTCTTTAGGTGATTTTGTCTTATATTAAGTTTGCTGAGATATTTTGACTAGAAACTAGAAAAAAATACTTGGTAAGATTTGGAGTTTTTGCAGTGTGAGACTGGGATTATGAATGTTTGTATGTAAGGTGGATTACATTGACCGATAGGCGAGCATAAACATCTGGTGAAGGTGTGAAGCGTCTCACATGTTCAGTTCACATCACGCCTTGATTGAAGTAGGTGTGTTTTCTTACATTCCATAAAAACGATCAGTTAAAAAAATCAAGCAGCGCATTCATTAGAAATTCAAAACGATCTCAGCATCAGAATGATTGTAGAAATGGTTTCCATCGATAAAAACACTGCTAGGTAATTTCCACAAGAAGTTTGTGAAAAGGTTAATTGTCCCAAAAATAAAAAATAAAATCACAAGTAAATCTGTGTTAAGATTGTGGAAGAAATTGAAGCAAAGCCAATTTTTAAAAATCCTGCAATGAGACTTGGATCGTCCAGTACGATCCAGAAACAAACAGCATTCAACACACTGGAAAACACCTGGGTCACCAAGGATGAATGAAATACAGACCAGATAACATGCATTAAAAATATTGTCCAGAGACTTGTGTGTGTGTGTGTGTGTGTGTGTGTGTGTGTGTGTGTGTGTGTTGTTTATATGATTTAGGTTTTTTCTGTGTGAATGATTATTAGGTATTTTGTAGACGATCACTGACTCGGTCCAATAGGAAACCTTGCCGGACGAGTATTTAAATCCCTCATCTGGATGTTTACAATGTTTATTTTTTTTTATGTTTTGGGTCATAAAGCCCTAATTTTTATTTAGTTGTTTGCTATATTGTATTCCTGCAAGGGAAATTATTGCCTCGGCCTTTAACCCATCCAAAGTGAGCACACACACATAAACAGTGAGCACACACACACACACTCGGGGCAGTGGGCTGTCACACACATTGGGGTGCTCGGAGAGCAGTTGGGGGTTCGGTGCCTTGCTTGAGGGCACTTCAGCCATGAATGTGAAGGAAGGAAAGGTGAAGCTCACTCCTCCACCGACACACATTTTTCCTGCTGGTTCGGGAATCGAACCATCGACCTTTCGATCCTAAAGCCCAAAAGATTTGACCTTTGGTTCCCCTCCCCAAAATTCTCTGAACTTTGAAGCAGCAAGCCCAAGTTAAAAATGTTCACCATCCATCAGGAATCTCCAAAACACTTTCTAACCTTTGTTTCCAGATTTTTTCACAGGACCTCCAGGCTGATCCTCTACGAGGATGATGATCTCAGAATCTTTTTGGAAAGACTGACTGAGCAGGTACTTCAGAGATACAAATCTTCTTTGTTAGAAAATGCAAGTTCATGCTCCTCCACATCACTGGGAGATCCTGAGGACTGGTGATCGGTCCCATCCTATAAATATACACCATGAGGAGGACTTTCTCCTTTTGGTCCTTTGGCTCCAAACATTTCCAGACTGATTGTTTGTAGGTGTGTTCTGTGTGCCTTTGGATTATTCATCAATGTCAGAAAATGGTTCATTTTTCATTGTGATGTAAAATAAATATCTTGCAAGAAAGTAAATTAATAACGATGAATTAATTATTTATTTATTCATTCAGTTGCCAAACTGATTAATCCTATAAGGGTTGCTGGGAACCTGAAGCCTATCTCAGCCAACTCTGTGGCAAAGATGGGGTACACCCTAAACAGCTCGCCAATCCATCGCAGGTCCAACACACACAATCATTCACTCTCACTCTCACACATGGGGCAATTTGGAACAGCCAGTAAGCCTAATGTGCATATCTTTGAACTATGGGAGGAAACCGGTGTACCGGGAGGAACCCACACAAGCAGGTGGAGAACATGCAAACTCCACACATTAACACCGTTGCCAAGCCCGGGCCTCGAACCAAGGACCATTTTTGCAGTGAGGTGGACATGTTAACCATGTTATACGTAACTGTGCCATCCATTATGATAATGCTTTATCTAATTTCCTAGAATGAAGCAAGCATTTTAGGGCGACATGGTGGTGTAGTGGTTAGCACCTCACAGCAAGAAGGTCCTGGGTTTGAGTCCCAGACTCAGCAAGGGCGTTTCTGTGTGGAGTTTGCATGTTCTCCCCGTGGGTTTCCTTCGGGTGATCCAGTTTCCTTCCACAGTCCAAAGAAATGCACATTAAGCTAATTGGCTGCTCCAAATTTCTGAAAGGTGTGAGTGTGAATGGTTGTATGAGTGTTTGCGTGTTGCCCTGCAATGGTCTGGCAAGCTGCTCAGGGTATACCCCTTCACCCATTGATGGGTGGGATGGTCTCCTAAATGATATTTATTTTAAATGTAAATCCATTTGTAAGGCCAGCGGGTCTGCAGTACAAGATGTTTTCTTTCAAAGTGATGATAAAAGTTTGACGTGGTCCCAGTTGTCTTAGTTACACCCTGCTGAGAATTTTATTTCCACTTGATTTGCAAATAAACTATTTGTGTTTAGAATAAGCAAATTGCATAACTGATGATTTTGACGACATCTCTGCGACCACAGACGGCGTCCTGCTTTCTCTCTTTTCTTTTCTTCCTTGGCACGGAGAAGGTGGCCCAGAATCAGCATTGAAACTTTCAAAGTAAAATAACTTTCACTCCCAATCACAGCAACACAACAAAAGGCGTCACTGCAGCTGTGGCCTTGACTGGTCTTGAGATGAAATTCCAAGTCCAGTTCATCCGAGACCAAATCAAGACCAAGTCAAAATGTAGTCAATTCCAAGTCAAGGCCAAGACTTTAATAATGCGGTGTCGAGACTCGAGAAGTTGTGGCACATTTCTTTCATTCCTGGGACTAAGGAGTTTTTTTACAACCCCACCCCCCCCCACCCCCCGGTCTGTGGTGTTTCATAGTCTGATAAGTAATTTGTTTAGTATTTTGCATAGACACTGAACCTTCTTTCTGCAAGACTGGGTTATTCATATCAGATCATTATTCTGTTTCTATCCCTCTTGCCTTTTTCTGATAAAGTGACTCAGCAGGGGTGAGACAGTAATGTTCTTCAGTCACTACTCATCTCCAGTCTCGACTTTACCATGGTGTGCAATGACTAGATAAAAAGCATTTAATAACAGCCAAGTGAACGATATAATCACAACAGTTCAGCAAAAAAGAAATAAATAAGAAAAATTGAGATGGTTTAAACATGACCCCCTCCTAAAAGTACTTGTAAACTCAATCACGTGTTATTAATCACCTTCTCCTTTGAACACTGTGCTAACTGACTAAACCCTGTACTCTAAAAATCTAAAGATTATGAAGTCATTACTTTCAAGATGGCAAACTTTGGGGATTTTGGTAGTGTGATAAGCCAAGTTTAAACCTTTGCATGGACACTGACTTATAGGTCACCTTGTTTTCTGTCAACATTGACCTTACAGGGTCATCTTTAGGATTTAAATTCATTATTATTATTATTATTATTATTATTATTATTATTATTATTATTAGTCATTCATTCATTTTCTGAACCGCTTAATCCTAATTAGGGTTGCGGGGAGGCTGGCGCCCATCTCAGCCGACTCTGGGCGAGGGCAGGGTACACCCTGGACAGCTCGCCAGGCCATCGCAGGGCAGAAACACGCAGCCTACTCTTGACGAAAATCAGCAATGGTTCTTTTACGTGGCTCTCACCACAGACAGTGAGAGACATGGCCGGCCTTTGATATTCCAAAGTTTTGATAACTTTGGAATAGCCAATTACCTTAAATGTGCATGTTTTTGGACTGTGGGAGGAAATTTATTAATCCATGTGAATATTTATTTAACTGACAAATGTACAAACACAAATTTTGTAAATTTAAAGAATTATAAAATTTGGCACCAGCAACTCACTGAACAAAAGTTTGGAAGCGTAGAGTTCGATAAAGTAGTGGTTCTAAAAAAATGGGTAGCAGGTGAGGGATCATGATGGGGTATAAAAGTACATCCACCAGACGGTCAGTCTTTGCAAACAAGTTTGGGTCATGGCTCAACACTTTGTACCAAAATTCATGAGAGAATTGTAATCAGTTCAGAACATTTCTCACTGAAATATTGCAGAGAATTTAAGTTTTTCAACATCTACTAACCGAAATGTGTGACTAGAAAATTGGGTTTTGTAAAAATGTGGAGAAACTAAATGTGAACAGATCTTCTGCTCCGTCTCGTGTGTTCTTGTTTGAGTTTCATGATTCCTATAAAGTTTTGTAAAAGATTTAACAGAGATCAACTTGGCCAATCATATGATTGACAGGGGACTGTTTTGTCTGTGTACTTTCCTATAAATCATTAATTCTAATGATCTAAAACAAATAACTAAACTCAATCTTGCCTTCTGAAATTAAATACTGAACTCAGAATTCACTTGTGTTTTTCCATTACAGACACACACCCCACCCCCCGCCCCCCCAAACTGGCTGGGACGAAAGTAATTTCCATAATTTGCTTTTAATCTTGGTTAGACTAGGCAAATCTATACAAGTAGTTTTCATATGACATCTAGACTGACACAACTCAGACAGCCAGTTCAGTGTTTGAGAAAGTATAAAGCGCTCTCAGAAGGACAGTGAGGTGTGTTCGTGCTGTAAGACTGATCGTCTGCTTCCTTCAGGTTTCAGGTATTTTATTAAGGTTTTTATTTTGATCCTTTATATATTTCTTATAAATAATCAGGGGAAATATTTCAACATGCTCAGCTAGGAACCATTTCTTTTTGAACTATATTGGTTTTCAAGAATGTAAAAAAAATTCTGAGTTTAAAGTTAGAATTCCTGAGAAAAAAGTCAGCAGTAACTTCTGAATTTAAGGTGAGATTTTTCTTCAGTATGGACCCACTTCAAAGTATGAATCTTTGTGATGCGGTGTTTGTGTGCAAACAGACAAAGAATCTCCTTATAAACCCAATTCTGTAATAAAGCATAATAAACACATCCATGTCATCAATTTGAAGAATTCTGTCCTTAATTTTTTTTTAAATATTTCTGACTTTTTTCTCAGAAATCTGACTGTATAGTCAAACAAATGACCCTTTTTTTCCTTCAAAAATAAAAAATAAAAAAATCTATTGATTTCACCTCATAGGAAGCTGAAATTTTTTATTTCTACAGCAGCAACAATAAATAAATAATAGGAAAAATAAAATATTTTATTCGCCAATATTTATGAAATGTGAGTTTAATTGCAATAATATTTTTTTAGATGTGAATTTAATTTAATATTATTTTTTCTTAATGTTAGCGACCCACGCCGTGTTCCCACTGGTAGCGGCTGCATGAGTTCTCACTTGCAGCTTTGTGGTTTTGCTCGGTCCTCAGCGTGGCTCTATCTTTTCTGTCTGGTTTTCTCACGTTTCTAACTCCTGGCCAGGAAAGCGGATTGAGAGCAGCAAGCAGCAGAAATAGAGCAGGCGTGTATTTTAAAGCGGACCGGACAGCCACTTCTGAGGAGATTCTTAAACTTACCACAGCGCATCCGGTGGGAACACCATCATTTTCTGTAGTGACTGTGATCAGCTCCAGAGACCGCATCGCATCAAGCTTTCATGATGGAAACCTGGCTTTAATAATCCAGCTGCTGTGTGTAACATCACACTCAGACTTTACCTGTGATTACCTGGAGTCATGAGACTGTGCACAAATCACAGCCGTTCTGATATTCACTACAGCAGCACTCTTGTTTATGTGGTATTTCTTAAATATACACACTTTTATTGCTCTAAACGAGGATGAGTGCAGATCAGAAAATATTGCCGCGTGTAAACATGATTGTTTCCTGGTAGAAATGCACTGGCAGGTTGCCACCCGTCACCTATAAATAAATAATAATGAATTTATTGCTGAATAGGTTCCACTGAGCCTCAGCCCAGCTTGAATCATTGTTTTAGTATATACTATGCTGAAACATAAGAAAAGCAAGGTGAGATTTTTATTGTTCATGGTGTTCATATCACAAATATGTGTACATGAATGTTTTTCTTTTATACTTGAGCCAGACTCCAGCTGAATTTCATTTTATGTCCTCATAAAATGACAATAAAGAATCTACTATCTCTCACTCAGTCAACTGCTGACCATCTTAATCTTTGCTTCACAGGGAAGGTGGAGCCTATCTCAGCTGTCACTGGGAGAAGGGGGGGCACACTCTGAACATCTCCAGACCATTGCAGGCGCCACACAAACATTCAGACTCACATCCACACCTAGGGATAATTTGAAAGAGCCTTATTAGCCTAAAAAGAATCTAATTTACTGTAACTTATTTTTTATTTATAAAGAGTAACGGTGTTCATGTGCATTACAGACTTGGGCAGCAAGGTGAATCCTCCTCATGGGCATTTTTAGTCACAAAAACCGCGCTGAGTTTTTTCCTGTCAAACTCAAAATACTCTTTACCTGTCACAGCTTCATACAAGTTTTCCATGACTTTGTGGGTCACAGGAATTTTTTATTGCCTGAATTTCACAAGAACTGCTTCACACTTAAAAAAAATAAATGCTAATGTTAGCTCTTATTATCGGAGTGAAATTCTTGAATAACTTGATGTAAGAAACTGAAAAACTTATGCAGGATAGAACAAAGATTTTACTGAAAAACTATGAATACTATCTTTGTTACAGGAGAATCCCCATATAAAGTTGCTCATGGTTGGACAATATGTTTGACCTCGTTTCTGAACAACCAATCGTCACTTTCTTTTTGCTTCGACGTCACAATTTAATAGGTGCTGTTAATAATCTGACCTTTGCTCGCTGTGCCATGGCGAGATGACCAGACTGGCATATCATATTATGATGCCTGACACCCAACAAACTAGAACCAGCTGTGTTTCCCTCGACTAGGCGATATCAACAACCACACAGATAAACCGATTGGCGGAAAATTTTCATCCCTGCCAACTCCTATTCTATATTTTAAAGATTCCTCTTCACTGGCACAATTTTTGAATCTCACAACTGAAGAGATCCTGCATGTCATCTCATCATGCAATCCTACCACCTGACCACTGGATCCAATTTCTTCCACAATGTTCCAGACCATCTGCTACATGCAGACTCTCCACTGACATCCCCCAGGGTTCAGTACTTGGTCCACTTTGGTTCTCCCTTTATACTAGTTCACTCGGTGATGTCATATCCTTACATGGGTTCTCATACCACTGCTATGCAGATGACATTCAACTTGTCCTCTCTTTCCCTCTCGCAGACACTAATGTTTCTGTCCGGATCTCTAAATGTCTGGCAAATATATCATCGTGGATGGCAGCTCACCAGATAAAACATGTTCATCCCATCTCTTTGATCTCTCCTTTGGTCACTGCATGGAACCTAGTGGTAACCATGAGCAATCTCCTGTTCTTTTTCTCTCATATTGCAAATTTTTCTTGATAATGTAAATTTTTCATTTTTAATATCTGAAGGATTTGTCCATATCTTTCCTCTATGGCCACTCAGATAATTGTCCAGTCCCTTGTAATCTCAAGGCTAGACAACTGAAACTGCTTCTGACAGGTCTGCCTCTGAGCGCCAGTTGACCTCTGCAACTATGGAGAAGGACTTTTGTTTGGCCTCAAGGAAGTTCTGGCAAACTGTTCACTACCTCAGAAAGGGAACACGAGCCCATCCCATGCTGTGTTTGGTGTGTTTGGAGAACTGCTAACCTGGACTGGAGACATAGTTGAGCGGTAAAAGGAACACTTTAATAATCTCCCCAATCCAAAAACCATGTCCTCCACTGAGGAGGCAGAGGTTGAAGTCTGAAGACTTGGGGGTAGGCGATGCAATTACCCTGGCATAGGTTACTGAGCTAGTTAAAATTTCCTCACAGGCAGGGTGCTGGGGGTAGATGAGATTCACCCCAAGATTCTGAAGGCTCCGGATGTTGTGGGGCTGTCTTGGTTGAGCCACCTCATCAATGGTGCAAAGAGGTCTGGGATGACACCTGTGGAGTGGCAGCCCAGGGTGGTGGTCCCCATTTTCAAAACAGGGAACCAGAGAGTGTGTTCCAACTATCAGTAGATCACACTGTTCAGCCTCCCTGGAAAAGTTCACTCCAGCGTGTTGCATAAGAGGCTCCGACCAATTGCTTTCATCTGGGTCATGGAACAGTGGACCAGCTCTTCACCCTTGCAGAGTTCCTGAGGGGATCATGGGGATTTGACATTTAAGTCTAAATGTGTTGGGTGGACTTGCAGAAGGTATAGTCCCCGGGGGATACTGTGGGGGGTGCTCAGGGAGTACGGGGTATCAAGGTCACTGTTGCAAGCCATCAGATCCCTGTGTAACCAAAGCAAGAGCAGTGTCCGCATTCTTGCCACAAATTCAAACTTATTTGCAATGCATCATGGACTCTGCCAGGGCTGCCCCTTTTCCCCAATCATTTTTGTGGATTTCATGGACAGGATTTCAAGGTGTATTCGTGGAGAGAAGGGTGTCTTGGTCTTTTTGCGGATAATGTGTTTCTTTTGGCATCTTCAGAACATGATCTGCAGCATGTTCTCAAGCAAATTGCAGCTAAGTGTGAGGTGGCCAGGATGAGTCAACTCCAAATCTGAGGTTATGGTTCTCAACCGGGAAAATGTGTCTTTCTTCCTCAGAGTCAGAGATGAGACATTGCCTCAAGTGAATGAGTTCAAGTATCTTGGGATCCTGTTAACAAGTGATGGTAGAATGAAGTGGGAGATGGACAGATGAATCAGTGCTGTGTCAGAAGTAATAAGGGCTCAGCACTGGTCCATTGTGTGAAAAGGGAGCTGAGCCTAAAGGCAAAGATTTTGATTTGCTGGTCTAAGTTCCAACCCTCACCTATGGTAATGAGATTTGGGTAGTAACCAAAAGAATGAAATCGTGGATACAAGTGACTGAAATTAGTTTCCTTCTGAGGGAAACTGGGCTCAGCCTTAAAGATAGGGTGAGGAGCTCCTCTGCATTGAAAGGAGTCAGTTGAGGTGGTTCAGGCATCTGATTAGAATGCCTCCTGATGACTCTTTTTAGAGGTGTTCTCGGTATTTCCAACTGAGAGGAGGCCCCGGGCTAGATCCAGAACTTGCTAGAGGGATTATATATCCCATCTGTCCTGGGAACACCTTTGTAATTCCCCAGGAGGAGCTATAGAGTGTCGCTGGGGGGAGGGTTGCCTGGGTTTCCCTCTGAGACCTGTTGCCTAAATGATCTGATCTCGGATAACTTGAAGAAAATAAATGGATGGATGCTGCAGAGCAGAAAGAAGAGTACTTATTAATACATGGGGTTGTTTTTCCTTTTCCGTCATGTCTCTTCTTTTTGGACTTGCATTTAATCTTGCATTTAAGTTTATTCATTGTTTTTTTAGGTAATCGATTTCTATTGATCAACTGCTTAAATAATGAGAACAAGAGAGAGAGAGAGAGAGAGAGAGAGAGAGAGAGAGAGAGAGAGATTAAATTAGATTAAATTTGATTAGACAACCACATTCCAGTAATTTAAAAATCCTGTTCACTACCGGATATGACCAAATAGTTATATCCGGTAGTTATATATAGGGGAAAATGTTAATTAAAAAGTAAAATGGTATTTATATTAATCAGTGTTAATGGAGGCACTCTGTGAAGTAGATGTTAATCCCATCTCTTATATCACAGTAAGTTTTCCAGCAACACATCAGTGATGGAGAAGCATCTGTTTCTTCTCCTACTTTTCACAGGTGAGAGAAAAATAAAAACATCATATGGAAAACACTCACATACACTGTAACATGCACCATCGTCTTCTTATATGATGGAGATGGAGATACATTACTACAAATAATACATTTTATAATTTGTTCTATTTAAGTACCAAACCCCCACCCAAAAATAAATAAATAAATAAAATCCATATGAAAACGCACACAGTAAACTTTAAAATTATCCTCTACAGGAGTCCTTCCCCTTGTCCTGCCTGTCTCTTGTATGTACCATCTGATCCAGCAGGGGAAAACATGGAATGATGCTCAGGCATACTGCAGAGACACGTACACTGACCTCGCTACCATCCACAGTGATGATGAAATGGCCAAACTTCAGAAAGTAGCACAGGCTCAACAGTTCAGTTCCAGTGCTTGGATTGGACTGTACACTAACATCAACGGCTGGTACTGGACCTTCAACAACGAGTCACTGGGAAGTTTCACATCCTGGGTTCCTGGGTTTCCTCTCAATGAGTATGGAAATGATCAGTGTGTTTATATTCAGGAGGAGAAATGGTGGGATGCACCATGTGACTGGACACAGTATTTTGTGTGTTTTGATGGTGAGTAACTTCATGTTTTTATTATATTTCATATAATTTTCAGGACAAACATAGCTTTTTATTTGGGCTGTGGGGAGGCTATCTGCGGCAAGCCAGTGTGTCATCTCTCTGCTGCCATAATGAGGAATGTGGGGAACCACTTCAGTGTCCATAGCTGCTTTTTCATGGGCAACAGAAACAAGTTGAACCCACAACTACTTATACCCAGAGCAAGTTGTGCCCACTTTACCATATGGTTCCACGGTCACTCTTAAATCAGAATAAAAGTGAAAGCAAGAAAACAAGACAACACTCAAGCAAACCACTGGAGAAGACCCACCTATCGGCCACAAAAGCCTGTAAAATGGCATAATAACGCTGATGTATGCTACTGCACGTGTTATAATCTTTATTATTTATTTTTAATTTTTATTATTTATTTATTTTTACTATACTGTATTAATCCCACAAGGGAAATTATTACCTCTGCATTTAACCCATCCAAAGTGAAAACACACACATAAACAGTGAGCACACACAGACTCGGAGCAGTGGGCTGCCACACACACTGGGGCGCCCGGAGAGCAGTTGGGGGTTAGGTATCTTGCTCACGGGCACTTCAGCCATGAATGTGAACACTAATTGTGTTCAGACAATCCCTAGGTGTGCATGTGAATAGTTGTGTATGTGTTGGCCCTGTGATGGTCTGGAGAGTTGTTCAGGGTGTACGCCTTCGCTCAGAGTCATATAAAAATGCACCAGCTTTCCCCCGACCCTAGTAGGAGTAAGTGGTTTGGCAAATGAGTGAGATGAGTAAGTGAGTTGTGCCGGGGCAACTGGTTACACGTTCAAGTTGTTCAAGCACAAGTGCCCATGTAAAATCAATCATTTTAAGTACGATGTGAGTTCAATGGCTGAATACAGATGCTGCATAATAGAAATGTATCATATATTAAAGAGTATGGGTAGTTACTGAGAATTTGGTTGGCTGTTGTACCAACGTAACAAAACCCAGGTGAGTTGTTGCAGTGTGTCTTTATTCCTTTTATTACTCAGTAAAACCCCAGCATTTCTGGGCAGTAAAGGCATTTCAGTTCTGTATTATAATGAAAAACAGCTATGTAAGAGTTTATTTGCTATGAAATAATGAAGGCACAGATCATAACTGGCCATGGAACTGCTTATCAGTTTCTTTTTTGAACCTGTCAAAATGGGGAAATTTGTGTATAAATGGCTGTATTTCTCAAAAGGGTCTTATTTTATTTTAATGTTTTAAATTACAGATGAAAATCACCACTTTAATCAAATCTTGATTGCTTCATTGAGAATAAATCTTTAGTAGTAAAATCATTCTTTCTTTTTGGCACATTTTAGGTAAATAATATGTCACACAGAAATCATCTCCACTGACGTTTGTCTATTGACAATCAAAGGTTTTGAACTTTCTCTGTGGTGGAAATTGGTTTCAGTAGAACAGGTCTTGGACTTTGTAATGAGTTTATAGCTGAATATAGATT
>JBCNYH010043545.1:0-11863 GCA_039654325.1 Tandanus tandanus | reverse complement strand
TTTTATGGCCTGTGAGCTGTCTTTGCACATTTTTTCTTGCGGTAATGTTGGTTACTGTGGTCTTGCACTACCATTAGTGAACTCTGTGTATCACTATGGTGAGTCTTTAGATGGTTAATCAAGTTGGTAGTGTTAAACGATGTACTTTCCTTTCCGCCTCTCGACACCGTAGCAGTACAGATCTTACAATCTGCCTTACTCCTGTCGTCATCCCTTATTTTAAAATATTTCCAAATCAAAGACATTGTTGACTTTTCCCAGTGAAGATCTACATGCTTGTGCACAGAATCTCCAAACCTAATTTTCCAGCTCATTGTCTCCCCGTAGACACCAAAGTCAGGTAGGATAACAAATCTCATCCACCGACAGCGACCAATTTCATGTAATGAAATCCATTTGAGTGGTATCGGTATGTGGCATCAGCAACTTATTTCTGAATACAACTACTAGTATTTTAACGAAGTATCAGCCCAATACCCAATACTGGTGCAACCCTAATTATTATACATCATCACTGGTGCAAATATTTTTTGTGAGAACAGATGCATGCACTTGTAACAGCCTGCAGTAACTTATAAAAACTTTATCAATAGTGACATTAATAGCGGAGCCCCATAGATAAGCAATGAGTCTTTTTTGGAGCATCAAGAAGTGTCCGAATACGTGTACACATGACAACACTGTATTTCATTCTCACAAGAGGGTAAATATAAACGTCGTAATGGGAATGAATGTCTGAGAGATAGTAACTTCTACTCTATCTTCCCCTCCAAACTGTTATTTGATTAAAGCCATAAAATAAAATACACTTTTCTAATAAAATAAAATACACTTTATAGTTTTTTATAATCAGAATTCTATGTGCCATATGCAGGAATTATCTTCGTTGTTTTGGCTGGTAAAATAAACTGCTACTGCCAGGCAATGCAGTACTCATTTGAATAGAAAGGCTTTTAATCCAATCACATTGAGGAAGCGCATGACGTTTCTGCCGTTTATTACGTACTTCTGAAAGTGAACCAATAGAAGTAATCGCTTTTGTTTATTTCCAATTTTTCCAACACATTTGGGTTGACCGGTATCCAAGAAAATCCCAGTTTGCTGCATCTGCCAGGCTGTCATATATACAAGTATACAGTAGATCTAATTATCTAATTGTCATACTTTCACTTGTATTCATTAGAGTTGATTCTGTTTTTTTATTTATTATTATTTTTTTTTATATGATCGGAAATATTAAATCTTGTTCACGTTGTTTGTGAACTCTGGGTCCTGAAGATAAGAAACGGTATGAAGAAAAACTGCAGGTGGGGAGTGTGTCTCTTCCAGTCCCATAGAGTTTGGAGGGTTGGGTGGCTGATCGTAGTGTCTGGCCAGACACCAAATATTTTTATAAATATGTTTATAATTATTTAATTCTTACTCCCGGTCCTTATGAAGAAGAAGCCATATGAATTGAGAACCTGCTTAATGCTTAAATTACTGACAAGTTATATTAATGGAGCAACGCATGAACATCAGATATATGTTGAAAAAATAAATAAATTACCCCCAGTGCAGCTAACTGGGTTATCAAAGGCCAGCCATGACTCTCACTGTCTGTGGTAAAAAAAAAATGCTGTAAAGAGTAGGCTGCATTGCCATCAGCGTGTTCCTGCCCTGTGATGGCCTGGCGAGCTGTCCAGGGTGTACTCTGCCCTCGCCCAGAGTTGGCTGAGATGGGCGCCAGCCTCCCCGCAACCCTAATTAGGATTAAGCGGTTCAGAAAATGAATGAATGAATAAATAAATAAATACATTTATTATTATTATTATTATTATTATCAACAACAACAACAACAATAA
Organism: Tandanus tandanus; assembly: GCA_039654325.1. Lineage (NCBI taxonomy): Eukaryota > Metazoa > Chordata > Actinopteri > Siluriformes > Plotosidae > Tandanus > Tandanus tandanus. Next base: position 10,019 of record JBCNYH010043545.1, on the reverse strand, counting down.
TAATAATAATAATAATAATAAATTTAAATTTAAATAAAAGCGTAATAATGATAATAATAATAATAATAATAATAATATTAATAATAATGACTAAAACGCAGATACTGGAAACCACTGTCTTGTCTAGTGGACTGGCATCTCTGTACCTTGTGGTGATAGCGGAGCTCACATCCTATGGATACTCGCTCACACTCTTACTCAGATAAATAATTTGTTTGATGTTTTTTAGCTAATCTTCATTGATTCTGTTAGAAATTCATTTTAAAGAGTAAGCAATTCACAAATAAACATTAATGATATTCTTGAGTTATTGAAATTTTCTCTAAAGCTACGGTTTCTAAATGGTGTACTTTACATGTCAATATTAAGATTGCATGTTTGGTTCCCTCATTTTTATTCCCTTCCATAAACAAGTTATTAAAATGAATTCATCCCTATACACGTAGGATACGTGTATGGGGTTTGAGAGTTCCCACCAAAAACTTGTCAAGTAAGGAAATCAATATAATCTATATAATAAATACATTAAAAATATCAATGGAAACAAACCACAGTATTATTCCATAAATTAGTGTTTTAGCTGATGGGATTTTAAAAATCCTAGCCGTTACCATGAAATACAAACAGGCTGTTAAAGGCTGTAATGGGGTACAGATGATTAATAAAATGTGTAAATCTCACACACTTTACCTTTCCTTGTGATAATCTGACTGCTAAATCTCATTAAAGAATCAATACAGTCATCTTTTAAGAAGTTCTGCCAGTATTTAGTCTGATCTCCTGTAGGATCCCACTTTTTTATAAAGCTCTCAGCTTGAGGTGTATCTGCAGTCCAGGTTCCAGTTTCCAGATCCAGACTGAAGAAATCTTCTCCATCATAACCGAACTGATCGTGTCTTCTAGTGGTGTCATCATCACGCTCACAGCCGTACATCTTCTGTAATGTATGATTTCCTATACACACACACACACACACACACACACACACACATACACACACACACACAAGATGAGTTAGTGAACATCTCAAAAGTATGTAAGGGTTTACTAAGACTATAGTTGTCCATATTGATATTTATTTACAGTATTTATTTTCGTTCAATCTATTTATTTAGCTTTGTACTACAGCACATAGATTTCAAAAATCACATTTTTACTTTGTATTCAGTGTTAGTGATGGAAGATGTGAGTATGCATCACCTTTATCTTGATTAAAGATTTGCATTGCTGTATCCAGATTACTGATGTTGAGATGGTGCTGATGATCCTGTATACGATTGGTCTCCCTGTTCCAGTAATGTGGATCATCAGCACTGATCTTTATCCACTCTATCTTAGGGATCATCTTCCTGATGTTACTGTCGTAGTACACAAATTGCACTCCATCCACCAGACCAACAGCAATGAACTCTGGAAGATTTATACCCGGTGTGACGGCAGTGTAGAGGTACTGCAGAGAGTGTGTGACTGTAAAAGTACACTAGTTTTAGTAATTCATCATCATATACAAACACTGATCACCCATAACCATTAAAACCAGTGACAGTGAATGACAATTAGTATATAATACACAGGAATGGTGTGATCCTATTGGCCCACTACTGATGGATTAAAAAAATATATTATCCTGAGTGGATAATGCTTGAATCAAAATGACGGACACTCAGTTTGTCATAGACAGCAAGTTGTGCCCAGAACACGATGTTCTCAAAAAGTGCACCAAGTTGCGCCCTCCTGTGTCAAGTTGTTCACAAATAAATCGTTTTTACAAAGGCAGTCGGGCCAGGGCAACTTGTTCCGGGTGCGCGTTGCTCCAGCACAGGTGCCCGGGTAAAAGGTTTGTTTAGTTAAAAATAATTCACCAATAATTCTGTCCCGTATCAACTTTATCATAGCAGGTTCTTGGTAATAATTAAATGCAACTATGGCTAAAGGCGTCACAATGGTGTAGTGGTCAGCACGTCCTCCTTACAGCAAGCAGGTTGTGGGCTCAATTCCTGGACTCTGGCATTTCTGTGTGGAGTTTGCATGTTCTTCTCGTGCTTTTTCCTCCCACATTTCAAAGCACATTAGGCTCACTCCTATTCCAAATTACCCGTACGGTTGTGTGTTGCCCTGCAATGGTCTGGTGAGCATTTCAGGGTGTTCCCCTTCTTTGCCCAGTGTTGGCTGAGGTGGGCACCAGCCTTCCCCCGACCCTACTAGCGGTTTAGCGAATGAGTGAATGAATGAACTGTGGCTTAACCGCTACCATGGACATTTCTTAAAAACAATGTCTGGAGGCCCCCAATGCTGCTAACTGGGTTATCAAAGGCCAGCCATGTCTCGCACTGTCTGTGGTGAGAGGCATGTAAAAGAACCATTGCGATGGCCTGGTGAGCTGTCCAGAGTATACTCTGCCCTCGCCCTGAGTCAGCTGAGATGGGCTCCAGCCTCCCCGCGAACCTAATTAGGATAAAGTGGTTCAGAAATTGAACGAATGAATGAATGAACAATGTCTGGACAACTAAATTGAAAGAGAAAAGAGATTATTATAACTGTAATCAACCAGGAATGTAATTTTTATTTTGTTGTCTGAACTGCATTGGTTTTGATTTCTGGTATCCAGCTCAGAGCAGTCTATAAGCATTTCTGTTGTTACTGAAAAAGGAATTGATGATGATTGAATTTCAAAATAAATACTAACCGAAAAATGAGAGGTCAAGTTAAGCTTTGTGGACGTGATGGTATTCATTCTCTTCCTGTGCACTTTTTTTAACAATCAGTATTATACGTTGCAGGGGAACCAAGACTCTCTTTCAATCACATTAAACATTCGATTGCTTTATAATGTTCAGTGTTGTATTATGTTAACAGTCATTATATTCAGTTGTAAAATTTGTCAACCTCTGATTTTAGTCTTCTTCTCTTGACCTAACATGACTGACATTATACACTTGATACTTAGAGCCTCCGACTTGTATTCAGCAATCCCTGATGACAGGATTGTGGGGGAAATCGAGAGACTCTGTATACCGAATCACAATTCACATGCATCTTCAGACAAGAGGTCTTTCAGTCCAAAGTACACTGGTGCTTAAATGTTTGTAAACACTGTAGAACTTTCTATATTTCTGCAAAATATGATCTAAAACATCACTCGATTTTTACACAAATCCTAAAAGATACAATGAGTGTTAAATAAATAAATAAATAAAGACATAAATAAATAAATAAATAAATTCATTTGAAACAATCTTCGTACTCGCCTATTAATGATGATTACTTTTGCTTTTTATTCCAGAGCCTCAGATGTCGAGGTTAATGTTGCAAATCTTTGGTGTGAAGTCTCCTGGAACCAGTGAACTCTGAGTGGAATTATGCTATTTGTTAGTATTGGGTGTGACGTGCCGAGCATGGAGCCATTACTAATGGTTGGACAGGTTCAACGCACTATTGAAACAATGGCAGTGTTGAAAATTGTCACAGGCTGAAACATTAACAGCAAAAAAACTTTTTGCAACTGATATTAGCATCAGCTTCTCTGTGAGATATATTTAGCACTCCAAAGCAATAAAAAATGGAAAATGGAAGTCTGTTTACAACAGTGGTATAATTGCTAACTGTTTAACATTAAAAAGCCTATTTACCAAAACCTTGCTTTGATTCAAAATAATTTTAATGATATTAAGTCTTTATTTTACACACACACACACACACACACACACACACACACACACACACACACACACACACACATCTGGCACAGTGGCGTAGTGGTTAGCACTTCCACTAGGTGTCCTGGGTTCGAGGGTGTTTGTGTATGGAGGTTGCATGTTCTCCCCACGCTTGCGTCCAGTGACATTCACATTAGGCTAATTGAATATTTGTGATTGCCCCTGAATGTGAATAGTTGTGTGTGTTGGCCCTGTGATGGTCTGTTGAGATGTTCAGGCCCTCGCCTGGAGTTGGCTGAGATAGGCTCCACCATCCCTGTGACTCTAATAAAGAATAAATCGATTTAGAAAATGAAATGAAATGTGTTCACATGTAATTCAGCTGAAGGGAACTGATCTGGATGTTTCTGATCTCAGTTTAATGCATGTGTGGACATGTGCTTCAGATGGGTGAAATGAGTCTCATTTGCAATATAGAGTGATTTTCAACATAATAAAACAAAAATTAAAGATAATATGAAACTATAGATATTTTTCTATCATAATATTGTCAGATCGCAGTCATACTTTCAATTTGTCTCATAATCACAGTGGCACTCCATTAAAGTAAACAGTGAAAGGCAGCAAGTCCAACACTTAGTAATGGCTTCGAAATGGCACCAGGAAAAGTAGCACCATCCACTCCGCTCATAGAGCTCACTGTCTAGGACGATTTGTTGGAAGAAATTACAGGTTTCAAAAAGTTACAACTTGTAGCGAAACTGAGAACTAGTTTTAAAAGCTGTGATTGGTATAAAGATCTTATACTAGTCCCAGATAAAACGAAATGATTAAAAACTGAAACGTAATTATTCTTTTTTCTAAATCAAGTGACTGGTGGTTTTTGGTTATTTACGGCAGCTCTAGTTGTGTAGCTTGACACATATGCATAAAAAAATGTAGCCTAATGAACATAGTTACAAATAACCAAACTTATTACCAATACATCGGAAGAATAAGGCTGATTTATATTCGTTTGTCTTTTCTAGAGAGCCGCACTACATAAAGTATTAATAAATGTTTGCACGTCCTACTCAGAGTACTGTGTACAGACTAGGTACCAGTTTGAAAGTTGACCTAACCATCGTAAACTTTAGTGGAATTTTCGGGCACTTGATCCATAGTAACAGGAGACATTACCTTTACATCACTGTCAAACTAGAGTTTTGCCAGAACCTTTTTAGCTACTTTATTGTTAACCCCCCTTCCCCTATCCCCTCCGACAAAAAAAAGTGATTTTAGAAATACGCACGAGTAAGAGACACAACTCTCTCTCCGTTTACTCAGTTCACTCACCATTCAGACCGCACGTCAATTCATATTGATTCAGTTGATTACCAAAAAAAAAAGAAAAAAAAAGTCAAAACCCACATCACCAGGTTGCAAGACATACTGTTAACTCACTGAGCTATTTACTCTGCCTTATGAGGAGGTATCATAACGAAAAGTCAAACATTCAATTTTTCTTTTCCATGTTTTATATCGATGAATAATCTAGTTTAAAAATTACAAAACTTAATAAAGATTTTCCAGTAGTATATAAACTTTCACTGAGTGATTCAGCGAGCTAGTGATTCAGCGAGTTAGCGATTCACTGAGTGATTCAGGGAGTTAGCAATTCACAGAGTGATTCAACGAGTTAGCTGTTCACAGAGTGATTCAGCAAGTTAGCGATTCACAGAGTGATTCAGCAAGTTAGCGATTCACAGAGTGATTCAGCAAGTTAGCGGCTTGTGAATGATTCTGCGAGTTAGCTGAGTTACTCAGCGAGTTAGCACTTTGTGAATGATTCTGCGAGTTAGCTGAGTTACTCAGCGAGTTAGCACTTTGTGAATGATTCTGCGAGTTAGCGATTCACTGAGTGATTCAGCAAGTTAGCAGTTCATGAGAGATTATGCGAATTAGTGATTCACCGAGTGATTCTGTGAGTTAGTGGTCCATGAAAGATTCAGCGAGTTCACTGACAGGGCCTGGCTCGGTCACTCAATGATTCAGCGGTTCACTACCCGATACGATCAGAGATCTTGCCCTAGAGACTGCCTGCTGCACAGTGCGTCACACAGCACTTCCGCCTCCCCCCGGCTTTGAGACTTAATGAGTGATTCCAACTACTTTATGTGATAATAGACAGTTATATTAGCAAAGTGCTGGTGAATCGATTCAACTCCTTTACCTAAAGGAATCGAGAGTTTTGAACGATTCGTTGTCGAACCACCCATCACTAACTGCCTAGACATGTGAAGGCTATGGGAGCTTTGTTGTCACTTCTATTTCTCAGAGTGATCAGGTTATATAAACATGTAGCAAACTTCCAGTGAAGCAGTAGTATATAACCAGTAGTATACAAATGGTGTCTATGGTGATTTGCCAGACAATGTTGCAGTTATGAAATTGGTATTAAAACAGAGCAGCAGCTTGAAAATGACTCAGAAGTGACTGCTGCTTAAACACTCATTCTTAATAGACCGAGTTTCAGTTATTATTTTACTCTCATTCTTGTCTGAAATGAGACCAACCTTATTAGTGTTCGGATGGAGTAAAATAAAGTCCATGTGAGAACAGATCAGAGGAGGAAACCTGCTTCTCGCATCTGATGTCACTTCTTATTCGAACTACTTTCAACTCTTTATAATGCTGTATTTCCTTTCTGTACTGTATACTGCATGAAATAATAGCAAACCGATGTAAAGGGCTCAGACAGAATGCAAACACCAGGCAGTGACGGCATCTAGTGATATTTGACTAGTTTTCGAGCAGGCTTTGGCTACTTTACACTGACAACACTGGGAATCTCTGCTTTAGAATATCTCACACTTTATTACTCAGTGATACGACTGATGCAGGTCTCAAAAGATTTACCCATCATTCCTTGAAATGAACACACACACACACACACACACACACACACACACACACACGAGCGAACGAACGAACAGAACCCAGCTACACAGTTTTATTGTAGCACATATACTGCTTGTAATGTTAGCATAAAGGGGTGTCCGGCGTCCTGTGTCCAGCATGGGTTACGATGGTACCAGGAAATAACAGACCCAAAAGCAGGACAGACAAGGCAAGGTAGCGTGAAAAGGGGTTCTCGGGTGAGCTCGGGCGGAGACAGGCTGAGAGAGTGGTTCCTCCTTGATACCCAACCTCTTGGCCAAGGAACAATCCATCAGGTTTTCATCAGCCCCTGAATCAATAAACGCCTGCATGGAAATAGCTTTGCCCTTGATTAGAAGAGAAACAGCAGTCAATGTGCGAGGGGAAAAATGTGTGTACATGTCTCTGCTTACCCGTGCACTCCTCAAGCCCCGCGAACCGGATCTCTTGGCCGGACATGAATCCGCTCGTAATAGCACGCTCCCTCCCTCTGGCGGCATTGGTGCTCTTCCGGGTTTAACTTGGCGCGTCCCAACTGCATAGGCTCCGCGATTGGCGCCGAAGACCCCAGAGACCCACGACGAAACTCCCGGCGCGCGGAGGTCCCCCTGGCGGCTCAGCGGCATTCCGCCTCCCTCTCCTGAAGCTGATTATCGACCCGAATCGCCAGGTCGACCAAGTCCTCAAACTCAGCTGGAGTCTCGTGTGGGGCTAGGTGGTCCTTGATTTCCTCGTTGAGCCCGCTGATGAAGGCGTCCTTGATGGCCGGGGAATTCCAGCCGCTGTCGGCAGCCAGCGTGCGGAACTCGATGGCGTAATCGATGACCCTCCGGGAACCTTGTCGCAGCCCGAGCAGAGCCCTGGACGCTTCGCCAGCTGGGGAGGAGTGATCGAACAGGCAGGTGAGTGTTTGTTTAAACTGCTGGTGGCTTTGGCACACCGCTGCACCAAATTCCGAGCCCATTCCGCCGTAGCCCATGCCACCGCTCTTCCCGAGAGATGGGAAAGCATGAAAGCCACTTGGGCTTGTTCTGAGGCGAAGGCGGCTGGATCATTCTGGAAGTGGAGCTCTCACTGGACTAAAAATGAGCGGCACTTCCCGGATTCTCCTGAGTACTTATCGGGCGGGGCTAGGCGAACGGGACGAGGCGGGGGGGTGGGGGGGTTTACTGGAGGCAGGGTGGCGGCTGGCAGTGGGGACGCCGGCGTGGTTGGCGGAGGTGAAACCAGTCGCTCCAGGTTCGCGGTGATCTGGCGCAACTACGCGCTCAGCTGATTCACCTGCGCCCACACGTCCTGTTGAAATAGGTCCTGATGGTCGGCGAGTTCCTGCACTCCAGTAGCTATGGTAGTTAGCTGGGTCTCATGGGCTTTGATCCTCTGTTCCTGGGAGGTCAGTACCTGACTGACCGGATCTCTGTCCGCTGGGTCCATGTCTGGCCAGATCGTAATGTTACGATGGTACCAGGAAATAACAGACCCAAAAGCAGGACAGACAAGGCAAGGTAGCGTGAAAAGGGGTTCTTTATTTCAAGAACCAGACAGGCAAACTTGGAAATAGTCGTATATTAAACGACCGGCTAGATCGCTGGCGAAGTGCGGGGTAACGCTTGATCCCTGTGACGACACAGAACGATCTGGAAACGGGACCAAAGAATAGCGGGCCTTTTATCCTCAGGAGGGAATGGGGAACAGGTGGGATCATCACGGCGGAGCCTGCAATCAGAACACTCACACGGGAGAGGAGAGAACAGATCAAACAGACAGGCATGACTTTAAATCCTCCGATGGGACATCACAGTAGGATTGTGTTCATGCAAATTGGTGTGTATGCCCATGCCCAAACAAAGCTGTGAGTGCACCCTTTTGACAGAATTTATGTCACACGGACCCTGGCTTTGTGTTTATTCACTGTTAGTACAGACTGGGTTAATGACACCAGATAACATAGTTACCAGTCACTAATAAACATTAATATGGGTCTGGACGTGCTTTTGGGAGAGAGAATATAACTACAGATTATTCAGGACTTCCTCAGTGGTGGAAGCTCAGGGGGTTAGGAGACGTGCTGTGCATGGTAGAGTTATTTTAACCCACAGGCCCGGGTTCAAAACCCGTCTTGCTTATTTTAACTGTCTAACAGTGTGTACATTTAATTTATTTGTTTTTGTACGAATTTATTTGTCTTGGTGCAAAACACAGACACAACACGATTAATTTTATTGAACAATCAAGTGGAGCATCAGATTTCACTCTGAATCAGATTTATAGTCTTGATGAATCTGCAGAAAACCTTTTGCACGTTGCCATTTTTGACCCTCTTGCTGGTGCAAATTTGTCATGTGATCCGCACTTTCCGAAAATTACGTCACAAGTTTTCTTTATACAAAAACTGTGAAATTCAAGTCAGAAAGATATATGGAATACCTTAGGTTTGTTTGTTTACATTGCTGAGCTCTTATTCAGAGAGAAAAAAAAATCATATCTCACACTTCAACATGTTTTGATGGGTAATAATATTCAGAACTATATGTATTCAGTTGATTTTTACATATAAAATGTTGCAAATAATTTATATCTTGTGCAGGACATGCCTTTTAGCCCAATTACAAGAAATGTCCTAGATCTAGATGCTAGTTTACCAGCCATCGTAATTTATGGTGCAATATTATCAGTGTCATGATTAGGAAATGGGTTCCCCGATTTCCTGCCCTTTCCTTTCACCATTTAATTTAGTACTAAGATCTATTATCACTTTTTACATCTACATACTCACTCTTTTCTACTTTCCTATTATTTAATTTTTTTCTTTGGCTTTTAAATTAATCCGGCAGCCGGCGGGATTTCCTCTTAGCCACTTTCACTTTTGTTTCCAAAAGGAAAAAATCTGCATATATCCTACACGCAACGTGCCCCCTGCCATCTCACACACTTGATATATTATAAAAATATATTTGATCACTTTGACATTCCAGTACATTTGTCAGTGTACTTACTGTTCAAGCTGCGTTTCACAACAAACAGAGCAACACATATCTCAGATCTGTTATACTGGCTTTAGAGAGAACAATGCGCATGTCAGATCTGACTTTAATCTGCTCTAGAGGGAAGACAAAAGATGAATAGAGGCTATGCAGTAATCTATTCAGTTTATGAACGGCTGTTTTCCCACATAATCTCTCCGCTGATATGATACAGAATTTTCCCTTTTCAGTGCGAGTTGGAAAGCTGATCTAGTCTTTTACACATGTCCAAAACTGATAATAAATCACCAGGTTTAATTATTATAAACCTCTCTTAGGTAATTATTCTCCGATCTGACATGGAATGAACGCATCAGGAAGGGAAAAAAAATGAATGCCCTGTATATTATTATTATTATTATTATTCATTCATTCATTCATTTTCTGAACCGCTTATTCCTAATTAGGGTCGCGGGGAGGC